>CM040629.1:5162464-5531266 GCA_022817965.1 Solanum lycopersicoides
GATGATAGATAGATATAAATTTAAAATTGTAAATATAACTTTGTTATGTTTATAATTATTGACAAAACCGATTAACCAAATCGAAAAAACTCAAACCAAAAAGAGAAAAACCAAACCAAACCAAATTTATTTTGGTTCGAATTGGGTTACACTTCTTCAAGACCAAAAATTAAAAATCAAACTGAATAGTTTAAAACCAAACTGAAAAATCGAATGCACACCCCTACTAGATACAGAGCGAGAAAGTAGAGAGACAAGCGGAATAGAAAGGAGCCAAGCAACAGAGTCAGTTTATCTAGTACATAGGAACACTACATGTATCTAAGATATTATATGCATTTTGAAAAATAGATGCATAGAGAGACGAGTGAGATAAGCAGAGAGGTGAGTGAGATAGAAGAGAGACTCATTATGTCTCAGCATATACCACTTTGATACAATGTATATGGAACAAGTCACACCTAATTTTGACCATATATAATTAATACAAATAATAATTTCAGAAACTCACACAAAAAAAGATATATCATTAGGCTCTAAACTAGTGAAAGCTGTGATGTTGGCCTTAATAAATAGGTGGATCAAATCAAATAGGTGGATACAGTAAGTTAATAAATAGGTGAATTATTGATCCGTCAAAAATTACAAGAGTTGAAACAAAATCTATTTGAGTCGAAATGTAATAGTAATGTGTTATAAGTTCATAAGGCAATTAATTACTTTGACTCAAATGGGCTAAATAATAAATTTATAGCTCAGTTGTCCAACTCCTACTAGGTTTTAATTTCTTTGTTTGTCTTCTTATAATTTATTTGTATACATAATAAAATTCATTTTTTTAATTGTGATTATGCATAACATATATATATATAATTATTTTTTTAACACTAATATATTATTTTAAAAAGATAACTGATTTTATCCGAACCCCACCTAACTCTGCCCCACTTAGTATCACTGCAGGAATGTCGGCTGGAAAAGAGATGCATGTGGCCAAAAATACAAGATTTTTTATTTATGAAAATTGCTTGTTTTTTTCATTTATTAATAATCTTCTATAATAAAGTAAAAAAATGAACCAATAATTAATAATATCTGAATATAAAATAAACTAGAAGATAGATATTTCTCGTTTATCATTTTAACTTCACTACAATTTAACTTTTTTTTTTTCTTGCAATAACGTAAAAAAAAAAAGTTAAGTTGTAACAGAAAACCCTTTTTTAGCCTTACACAACAATCGAAACTAAAAATTATTTGTGATCGGTTGGATAAAGTTAATACTTTTATTGTTAAAAAATAAAATTTAGATTTTTAAAAAAAGATTTACGTGTCATTTTTTCAGAAATGATTACTAACTAAGAATAATTTGATTGAAAAGAAAGTTATGAGCCAGGCTAAAAATTATTTATGGTCTGTCGGATAAAGTTATTATATTCTTATTATTAAAAAAATAAAGTTTATAATTTTATTCATTTTACGTGATATTTTTTTTAAAGATGATTATGTAATTAAGATAATTTGATTGAAAAGAAAGCTATGAACCCAACTGGAAATTATTTGTGATATGTTGGATAATGTTATTATTCATATTATTAAAAAATAAAATTTAGATTGTTTTTTCATTCTACGTGTAACTTTTTTTATGATTATGTAACTAAAAATAATTTGACTGAAAAGGAAACTATGAATGGAACCATCAAAATGGCCTTAACCCATGTGGTCGACTCAATTCGTTATTAGTATAGGATTTTTCAAGTCCATTTGAAGGTAGGGTCTATAAGCTCTGTCCATATAAGTTTGTGGTCCTTGAAGCTTGATCGAGACCAGGCAGGGTCTGTCCATGGGCCAAAACTTTTTATTTATATTAAGGGTAACTTACAATAATTTCACTTGTATATAATTTAATTACTTAAATCACGATATGTTGTAATATTATGAATTTTATTATATTTTAGTACGTCTAGATACATGTATCGCGGAACAGATGGACTCAAAGTTAGGTTAACTTGTTCTAGATACAAATGATCAAAGCAGATTCGCATGTATCTACGGTACATAGATAAATTTTGCGCCCTCGCCTCCCTCCCATCTTGTTTGTCACTCTCTTATCTCGCTTGCATATCTGGTATGCGAGGTACATGTTAGTTACACTATATTTTTTGTTAGTGTTATTGAAACACCACGATCTTTTGTTATATTTGAAAATCTACTCAGTTTCTTAATATTATAGAATTATAAGTTTGAAAAAAATAAAGGGCTAGTCCACCCCACCCCCACCCCCACCCTCGACCCTTCTAAGGTTAAATTGGAGTGAGCATTTTCGTGTTCTTCTAAATGAAGGAGTGATCCGCCCTAGCCCTTCAAATTTCTTGGCCTACTAGGTTTGGGCCTGGTGGGGCTAGGCCTGCTCTTTTTGATAGCTCTAGCTATGAGTTCGACTGAAATTGTTTATCATCTATTGAATAAAGTTATTATTCTTATTGTTAAAAAATAAAATTTAGAGTTTTCCAAAAAAATATTAGATAAGTAGTAACTAAGAATAATTTCCAAAAAAAATGATTAGGTAAATGGTAACTAAAAATAATTTGATTGAAAAGAAAGCAATGAGTATTTAAACGTATTCCTTTTAAATATATCGCTATCCACTTTTGAATACATCCATAATCCCTAATTGGATACATTTCTATTCTATTTCAAATACATTCATATTTCTCCTCGAATGCAATCTTATCACTTCTTTGATGCATCTCTCCCATCTAGCTCATCAAATACATCCATCTCATTAAATAATGTATCTAAAAATAATAAAAAATCAAAATTTTTACAATTAAATTCTTTCAAAATAAAATAATTAGCCCCTAAATATTTGAAATTGTTATAAATTTCGTTAATCATAAGGGTTACCCGATAAATTTATAATAGACAAACTTTGATTGATTGTGGAAGGACTTATCTTTTGGGGTCCTATGCAAATTGCAAAGTGATGGTAACAGATTTTGTATTATTAGATGTTGAGAGTGTGATTCTTTTGTTTAATAAAAAAAAATGTGTTTGAAATTATGACATTGAAAACTCAACAAGTACTGTCAGTAATTGTCAATCATAACTTTTTTTACTATATCAAACAAGTAAAAGTGAACGAACTTTAAAAATAAATTTAATTATATTATTTAATTTGAAGAATAGCTCTAAATCATTTCCTTTTCAAAGAATTGTATAAAAAAATTGTACCTAATACTTTGCCTCATACAATTGCATCTAAAACACTTGTTGGAAATAAAAGTACATTGAATTCATATGATTTTTGGTTAAATAAACTGTATCCATTGAATAAATATCATTTCAATCAAATGAGGATACTCTAGTAAAATAATTACTTCAATAATGCACCTTTCCAAGGTAGAAATTCAATGAAGTAAAGTGAAATGTTTTATTCAATGGACTTGTTTTACAAATGGCTACACATAATTATAAGTAGAAGCTAATCAATATGAGTTGTGGTAATTGTTCTATTTTTAATCAGAAATTTCAGGTTTAAGCATGTATGATTGGGTGCTCGGACACTCATTAACTTCGTTAATATATATATATATATATATATATATATATATATAAAATCAAGAGGTATTTGATAAAATTAACATAGAGCAACATTCTATGAATAAATGATGTGATTGACCCATTGGCTCTTTTAGCAGTGTTGTTGAACCAGTGCTCGAATCTCATTGTTAACATGTATTTTTTTTATATTTTTGACTCTGCTATTTTCAGAGCACCCACAACCTTAAAAATTAAAATTCTAAATCCGCCAATAACTTTAATCCTAAAGCCACTTCCATATGAATCATGCAGTACATTATCTGAATTAAGTCGGAGCTCTTAACACAGACTCCAAACATCGAATAGAATAAAAAAAAGTACCAATCAATTTGATGAGTAAGAAAATCATGACTTGTCACAAATCGGTGTCCCCAACTCGTACATGTGACACAGTTTGATTAGGAAGTTTTATCTTCGTTTGATAGTCTGATTAAATTTTATGATAAATCAAATATATTTAAACATAAATTAAAATTTATAATTAAATACTAATTAGGTGATATATCAAAGTTGTCCTGAAAATGTTTAATGTATGCTAATTATATTAGGTTAAAACTTGTTTCATCACGTCACTCAACTCTCATAAAAATGTTTAGAATGTTTGCTAAATCATGTTAGGTCAAAACTTACTTGCATCATCATGTTACTCTGTCGATTCAAATTGTTATGAAAATGTATAAAATGTTTGCAAAATCATGGTAGGTTAAAAACCTGCTCACTCTACATTAGATTGATAAAATGGGACCTTGAGGTTATCACAATTGTACTAACTACTATGCCAAATAGGTTTATGTGTCCTATGTCCTATGGAGTCATTTGGTATAATACACAAATACGATTCTTAACTTGACATCAGTTGTCAATTATGATATTTAATTTTGGATGTGCACTAGTAGACATTTAAACTGGTATAAAATTGAGCAAATGAACACATTCGTCCCACATGACAATTTTGTCTCCTACATGGCATCGTACGTGCATTATGTCATGTAGGACGTTTGTGTTTACTTAATAAATTTTATACAAATTTAAGTGTCTATTTGTGCACATTCAAAGTTGAAAGACATAGTTGTTCGTTGAAGCCATGTTAATTAAGGATCATGTTCATATATTATGTCATTTAAGAAGGTGTTTTGAGAAAAAAAACTTTTTGATTGTTTGAAAAAATAAAAGAGACGAAGATTAGACATTTACACTAATTAATAATCATAAAGAGAATAAAAATTAGAGAGAATAATATACTTTCTGATTAATTATCGGATGAGGCTCCTCTCCATCGTGTAATAATTAAAAATTAAGGTGTCGTTTGGTTGGAAACTAGTTATCTCGGGATTAATTACCTAAATTAAAGTCTTAACCATGATTAGAATTATAACAACTAATTTTTTTATTTTGTTTAAAAAATCATCAAATTCATATTTCTATAATTCTATTGATTACGAGCTCTTCTTTTTTTTAAAAAAAATTATATTTTTTTGTCCTCTCTTTTGGTCATGTTGTTCTCCCATCAAATTCATATTTCTATAATTCTATTGATTACGAGCTCTTCTTTTTTTTAAAAAAAATTATATTTTTTTGTCCTCTCTTTTGGTCATGTAGTTCTCCCCCCCCCCCCCGGTTGTTTTCTTTACATTTCCATCAAACATTAGAGAAATAGTCATCTAATGCTTAGGCCTTACGGAAATCGTTAGAAAACTAATGAACATATAGAGTGTGTTTGGTTTTCCAATTTTCTCATGTTTGGTTGGGACAAAAGTTTTGGAAAATGTTTTTCAAATCAACTCATTTTCCTCAAATTAAGGAAAATGACTTCCCTTCAAAAATTAAGGAAAACATTTTTCAAAACTCTCCTCCAATTTCAAATTACATTTTTGGGGAACATCAATTTAAAAAATATTTTCAATTTGAAAATTTTATTTTTTCACCCGATCCCTGACCCCCACCCCCACCGGCCAGCCCCCTTCAATAAAAAATATAATTTTTTTAAAAAAAATATTTTCAACTTCAAATTTTTATTTTTAAACTCGTAACTCCCCCCCCCCCCGGTCCCACCCCAAACCCCCCAAAAAAATTAATTTTGTTTTTTAAAAATACTATCAACTTCAAAATTTTATTTTTTCACTCCTACCCCCTCCCTCCCCCGCCCACCCCACTACTCCCCACCCACGCCCACCCCCACTACTCCCCACCCCACCCCCACCCCCACCCCAAAAAATAATAGCTTTGATTTTAAAAATATTTTTAATTTCATAAATTATTTTACTCTAGTAAAAATAAAAAATTTCTCTCAAAAATATTTTTCATTCATAAATCAAACACTAAAAATCATTTTCGGAAAATATTTTCTACCCCGCCCACCCCCACTACTCCCCACCCACGCCCACCCCCACTACTCCCCACCCCACCCCCACCCCCACCCCCAAAAAATAATAGCTTTGATTTTAAAAAATATTTTTAATTTCATAAATTATTTTTACTCTAGTAAAAATAAAAAATTTCTCTCAAAAATATTTTTCATTCATAATCAAACACTAAAAATCATTTTCGGAAAATATTTTCTACTCACACCAAACATGAGAAAATAAGTCCAAAATCTACTTGTTTTCCAGGAAAACATTTTCCTCCATACCAAACACACCCATAATGTTAAAATTTAAAACGATTCACAAATTTTAAATATTTTTTTAAAAAAGAATGGGTGATAGTTTTTTTCCCTTTCAATAACTCAAAACAACATATATCTTTTTTAGAACAAGATAGAAAAAGAGTTTTTCGTAACAAAAAAAAAATTATTTTAAAAAAAACTAAAAAGAGAGAGAAATTTTAGATATATTTACGAATTGAGATAATTTTTAGCTAGAATTATGAGATTGACATTAATTAGAAAATATTATAAAGAATTTATTTATTATTATAATAATAGTTAGGACCTTCCAAACTCTCACTTAACTTCGCCTCTGTATATAACATGTGAACATGCTTCAAAAATATTATTCTGAATGAGACAAGATTCAATTAAAACTTTTACATAGATGATGTAAAAGGGATACAAGATAAAAAGATTTAAATATAATTAAGAAATCAAATGAACTTAGAGAAGAACGAAAGAACAATCACACAATTAAAATAAATTAGAGACTGATAAAATATAGATATGCAATTCTCTAATTTGAACAAACAGTTACAAGATTAAATTCAAGGAAAAAGAAAATTCCATTAAATAATCTTACCAAAAGATACTCAAGAGAGATCCAACCTAGAGATAGAGGGGTAAACCTATAAAACTCACCAAGAATGTTACCTAAAAATATTGTTGCAAAAATGATATTCGTTCTATTTTATTTATACTAAGATTGTCAAAATGAGCTCAAATAAAAGTAACCTTTCCAAGTTGTTCATAATTTTACGAACTGAACTCAAGATAATATAAAACTGGGTCAATCTCAATCTCAACTCATTCAAGTCCTAATTCATTTTTAATGGATCTTCAACTTGGCTAGCTTGATCTCCAATTTAGCTTATTTGTAAGACTTTTTTATTTTCATTGCTGCACTGTATATTCTATATTAAATATATAAATTGTTGGGTTTTAAAGTTGTGAACGTGAAATGAAGGGACGCTTTGCCGGAGGGTAGTGACCTTTGTAAAAGATTGTCTCCTTTCTAAAGGGTTGTGACCGTTTAAAAGGTTTGTGCTTTTTCCAAAGTATTGTGACCATTCTGGGATGGTTGTCTTCTTTCCTAAGAGTTGTGACCTTTACCCTTTGTTGGCTATAAATAGAGAGGTTGTCTCTCATTTTTCAGCATTGGATTCTTCCCTTCTTTTGCATACATTTCTTACAAAACAAAATCGATCGATCGTGTCTGTATGTGTGATTCGTTGATGTCATTTTGACTTCTTGTAATTATTGAAGTTTGAGGTACCGCTACTTCTGTAATGGTTAATCTGTTTTATCTTGGGAGGAATTAATCTGCAACCTCGGGTACTTGAGGGGATTAAATTTTTTAAGGACACACAATGGATCTGTGGACTCGGATAGTTCTTTGTGTTTTTCTTTCATCTTCTATTATTTTATTTT
The DNA here is from genome assembly GCA_022817965.1 of Solanum lycopersicoides. Classification (NCBI taxonomy): domain Eukaryota; kingdom Viridiplantae; phylum Streptophyta; class Magnoliopsida; order Solanales; family Solanaceae; genus Solanum; species Solanum lycopersicoides. The sequence continues at coordinate 5,170,146 of CM040629.1, forward strand.
CCGATTTGCTAATCTGAATACATGAATTAACAAGCTTAAGAAATTTATATTTATGGTATTTTCTGCGGTAAGGAAATTACTTCTATTTTTTGTGTTCTTTTCGTTGGAAAGAAAGATGAAGAAAAAGAAAATTATATTATTATATGATAAAAGAGATTTGAGATGAATTAGTCGTACTTTAATATGTTTGAGTATATAATCTGTAGTAAGTTTTTCTTGGATGGGTAAGAATAATCTTATTTTCTTCCCAAGTGCATTCAAACATTGCACCCCTTCAGTTTTCTTTTCAATGAGAAAGTTATTTTGTGCATAAAAGTTAAGATGAACACTTTAATGAACATATGTTGTCTCCTAACAATATTTGAACATGAGTTTATTTTCTCGTTGAAATTCAATTTCTTCCAAAGAAAATTGGAATATGATGAAAACTGAGAAAGAAAGAAATAATTTGCAAGAAAAGTGACTTGCATGTAGAATATGACTCAATGAGAGGAAAAATCAGGTTCTATCTTTTTTTCTTCTCTTGATTATTATTTTTTCTATCCTGAATAAGTTATGAGATTTATATCTTAAATGTTAGGATAGATTGTCATTATGTGATGATCTCAGAATATATCTTTATTATTATTAATATGTACTCCATGTGAAATTTGATTGTTTTGAGACTAAAATCTTCTATTTTTGTTTACTCCATTGGTATGAAGAATATAAGAACTTCATGAATAAATCAAAATGTGCATTGGTTCGAAGAATATAGAAACCTCACAAATTTATTACATACTATGTTTGAATGAATAATTTGACTTGAAGAGTACAAAATCTTCGTCAAGAATATTAAGGCTAAAGGATTCGGAAAAGATAAAATCTTCTTCATTAGCTAGAAACAGTGTTGTATTTGTGATTTCTGGAGATTAAAACTTGTGTGGTTTACTATTATGTATGAATGTGAAACTGATTAGAAGAATATAAAAACTTCATCAGAAGTCGTGGTTCATTCAGTTAACGATTAGAAGAATAAAAACTTCACCGTTAAACTGGAAACAAGTTGTATAAAGATTGAATCTTTATTGTTAGTATTCTAAATACTAAGTAGAAAGGGAAAAAACATTAGTGACATAAAATTAGTGATTTTGTGCCTATAATAGGTGTCTCTATGGATTAAATCTCCAAAAGAAGGTTTCGTGTTGCCAATGTGAATTTGATGGTATACAATTTGAAAGCAGGAAAAAAATATGTGAAAAATAATTTCAATTACTTGAAAAATATTTTTGAGAACATATTTAAAATGTGGAGGTTCTTTACTCGTGATTAAGACTGGCTAGGACAGGACCGGGTCAACAGGACCGGTTTTACCGGTACCGGATTTTTCTTACCGAATTTCTTACCGGTACCGGATTTTACCGGACCGGATTTACCGGACAAAACCGAACTGTTCCGCCCGGTCCGATAGTAACGGGTTTGGAACCGGGTTGGACCGGTTTGGAACCGGGTCTTATCGGATCATTCAGATTATTATTTTTTTTATAAATTTTAATTATTTTAATTATTATATCAATATTATATATTTATATTAAAACTTCAATTGAAAACTTTAAAGTTTATATAAGTTTGAAATTGAATTTATACTTTAAAGTTTGAATTTAAAGTTTCAAATTGAATTTAAAGTTTTATATTGAACTTAAGTTTTTATATTGAATTTAAAGTTTAAACTTTATATTAAATTTAAAGTTTGAAATTGAATTTAAACTTTAAAGTTTATATTGAATTTAAAGTTTTAATTTAAACTTATATTAAAATAATTAAAAAATAAATTTATAAAATGACATGAATTAAATAGAAGAGACTATTATAAAAGAAAATCAAGGCGAATAGCCGTATATTTATTCAAATAAATAAATTATACAATATAAATATTAGAAAGAAAATAAGAGTACATAATTTAGGAGGAATTGAATATTAATTAATAATTATTATATGCAAATGTGTGGTGAACTGGTGATAGGTTCATTAATACATTATATTAAGTGATTGTTAGGATTCTAGGTTGAATAGAGAAAATGACTAAACTAGTTTAATCTTGAAGGAATATAATGAATGTTGCCAAGGTAGAGAAAGTGTATCCGATAAATGAACACTATTAATCGTATATAAGAGGCGGCTATTAGAGCAGACATAATAGAAGTAGAGACTTCATTTGCATTGGAGCAGAGAGACATTTCGTAGTAGAGAGGTTGCTTTCAAATTTCAATAAATGAACCTAAAAATCATTAGTTAAGCTAGAGCCGATATAATAGACGCAGAATTTTCTTGCATCTGGAGAGCATAGAAGTTCGTTTCCATAAATTCTAAAAAAAATTCGTTATAAAATAAATAATTTAAAAAACGCGCCAGGTAGGGGTCGAACCTACGACTTCCTGCTTAGGATACAGACGCTCAATCCACTGAGCTACAGGCAATTTTGTTTTTATTTTCTACATTAATATTTCAATACGCAACCTTAGCTAAACCGGTCCTTACCGGATTGGACCGATCCGGAACCGGTTTTTACCGAACCGGTTCAACCGGATAAAAAACCGTGAACCATTCCGGGAACCGGTCCAGTACACCTAAAGACCGGTTCCTTACCGGTTCAACCGGTACCGGACGGACCGGTACGGGAACCGGACAGGAACCGGACCGGACCGGCCAAAATCCGGTCCGTTTGCCACCCTTACTCGTGATAAAGACAAAATTTGACTTACTATTTAATTTAAATTTGAAAGTACAAGATATGAAATTTGATGACATTCTTGTATTAGGTTAGACCCACAAAATTCTTGGAGTATATTTGATATTGTGGTCGTTGAGTCTCTCTTTACTAGTATATGATATGACTAGTATAAAACCACAAAATTATATTACTCGTTCAAAATAATTGTATTCATTGATGAAAAAGTTTCACTTAAAATATTGTGATTTTTCATGAAAAAATATATTTATTAAAATAATTTTTTTTGTATAGACATGAACATTGGTGAAAAGTGACATGTTATGTTTGTGTTGTAAAACAAACATTTGGGTCATATTGCTCTTATTGGACCAATGAGACTATGGTCATGGGTAATTCTATAAAAAATTGAATGCTATGAAAAAGTCCTTCTGAAAAGGACACATGACAAGGTGTTGACTGTAAAACAATGTCTGTATTTGAGAAAATTATTAAAAAAAAAGTAAAGAACAAAATATTTGTGGGAAAAGGTTATCTCACAGAAGGTCTTTTCAAACTTAGTATTTTTGTTTGTTCTTACTTGCTTGACTCAAATTGTTTGTGACATAAATGATTGAGACGTGTCAATTACAAAACCTTGCAAAAATTGATCAACTTAGAGGTTTTGCCTAACTTCTAGTGCAATAAATCAATGTCAAGTATGTGTTGTGGAAATGAATTGGAATACCTTAGAATTGGTTTACACTGACATTTGTGATATAAAGCTAACACCATCTCGTGATGGAAAAAAAATGCTTCATAGATTTTATTGATAATTTCACTATGTATTGTTATGTCTATTTGCTGAATGATAAGGATGAAACAATAGAAACATATAGGTAATATAAAACTAAAGTTGAAAAGATTGTCATGATTAGAAGTGGTAGATGTGAAGAATATGAAAATTCTATTGCAGAAATATATTTGGAAATGGAATCATCCATTAAATTACTATACATACTCACCTCAATCTAATAAAATTGTTGACAAAAAAAAACCGAACTTTGAAGAAAATATTGAATCTTCTACTTATAAGTTTAGGTTTACCACAAAATTGTAGGAAAATGCTATAATTATAGCAAAAGAGAACAACAATTTTTTTTTTATATTCAGAAAGAGAGAACAAAAAATTTTATTTGTTAATAAAGGAAGCAACAAATAGAAAACTATTGTTTGTTAAGAAAGGAAGCAACAAAAAGTTTTGTTTCTTCAGACTATGTTGTATCCTGATAGAAAATTGTTTTTCATCCCTTAATATAACTCTTGAAAGATAGTGATTCAACAATTTCCAATACAGTTTATTACATATGAGAAATGAAAATGAGGGAACTATTATCAAACGGGTCAAAATAGGACCTAAGACTGTGGATTGCATGTTCATTGGATATGCTACAAATAGTAAAACATGTTGATTTATGGTTCATACGTCCGAACCGTCGAATAGTCAAGAAAAGAGTCTAAACGATCTTGAAAAGAACCAAAGGAGAATGTACTTAATAAAGAGAGTCAGAGCCGTAGTAAATGTCAATGGACAAATTACTTCCTCCGATTTTTATTTTATAATATTTCTTCTTAAAAATAAGTCCATATAGTTGAAGAAGATATGCCTTTTGTGGACTCATTCTTTTTGAAAGAGACTGTCAATAATAAGATAAATTCAATTCTTGAGTAACCATACTTGAGAGTTGGTTGATCTTCCTCCAGGAAATAAGCTTTTAAGTTCAAAGTGAATCTACAAAAGGAAAAAAATGTTAATGAAACTATTGACAAATACAAAGCAAGACTTGTTTTTAGAAAATAACAAAGCCTTGATTATTATGACATATAATAGCCTCTAACGAAAGTTACATAAATTCAGATGTTGATTGCGCTAGTTGCGAATTTGTCAAAATGGATGTGAAAACATATTTTTTTGGAGGAAGAAACTTACATGGATCAATTTGAGGATTTTGTGGTTCCTGGTAAAGAAAAGAAAGTATGTAAACTTGTTAAGTTACTTTGTGGACTAAAAACAAGCGTCCAAATAATGACATGTGAAGTTTGACCAAACTATGTTGGCAAATGAATTCAAAAACGTGATAAATCTTTTTACATTAAAGGCATCCAAATCACAAGATCATTGTTTATTTTTATGTTGATGATATGTTGACCATCAAAAAAGACATTTCTGACACAAATACTACTAATCATATGCTAGAATGTAACTTCGATATGAAAGACATTGAAGTTACTGAAGTGATTGAAAAGGTACTTGACAAGTTCAAGTATTTGAATTTCAATACTGTCAAGACTCCAATAAATGTGAGCTTTGTACTTCAAAAAAATGAAGGCTAAAGTGACCCGCAATTGAATTATGCTAGAGTATTGAGAAATATGTGATATATCATGAAGTGTACACGATCATATATAGCATGTGCTATTAGTAAATTGAGTCGGTTCACAAGTAATCTCAATAAAACTCATTGGATGACAATGAACAGAGTATTGAGTATTTAACAACATACTTAACAAACTATTGCTTTGCATTATAACTAGTATTCAACAGTATTGGAAGAATATAGTGATGCAAATTGAATCACCAGGTCAAATAAAATAAAATTCACGAGTGGATATGTATTTACTCTTGGTGAAGGAGCAGTCTCTTAGAGATCGTCCAGACAGAAATGTATCGCTCACTTTACTATGAAATCTGAATTTATCACTCTGGATAAGACCGGTGAAGAAGTTGAATGACTTCGAAATTTCTTGAAAGATTTTTGGCCCAAATTTTTAACTCCAGTACATACAATGTGAGAGTTAATTTGCAATAGGTTGGGCACAGAGCATGATTTATAACGAAAGGTCTCGTCATATATGACGTAGACATAATATCGTTAGAGAACTAATCTCTAGTGGAATTATCATAATTGACTATGTAAAGTCAAAGGATAATATGTCGGATTCACTTATAAAAGGCTTAACTAGAGAGGGAGTTGATAGATTATCAAAGGGAATGGGACTATGGTCGAGGATAAGTCATTGTGACGGTAACTCTACCTAGAAGACTGGAGATCCCAAGATCTAGGTTTAAGGAGATCAAACAAAGTCATTAATGACGATTCAACATTGTCAAAATATTTTTTTTATGTTCCATTCTCATGATAAGACAATGTCCAGTAACAAGGATAAAAACATATTGATTTTTTAATGGTTTCTATATTTGATACAAGGTATATCAAATGGTGTATCTAAGGGATAACACATTTAGAAATCACCTATGTAAGTGTGAAGTGTAAGCAACTTCAAGGAGAATTCGGTAAGGCCAGTTCTCTAAGCACTTATTAACCGAGATGTGTTCATTGATGAGACGAACAAAACAATGAGAACCAAAAATAATTCAAGGGTTGATTGTATGACTTATGTTGTCCAGGTATACACCAAAGCTCGACGGTTCAAAGATATCAAATCTACCAATTGACCGAGTATATCCGATATATGTTCATTACAAAAAATTTAGAGGGAAACCTACTTATTCAGATGCTATAGACCCTTACTTACGAATCACACAGTTTTTTATGTATATGTTTTTAAAAAATAGTCATTCCCTATTCATGTGGGGGATTATTGGGTATTAAAGGTGTGAACAGGAAATGAAGGGTCACTTTGCCGTAGGGTTGTGACCTTTATGAAAGGTTGTATCCTTTCTAAAGGGCTGTGTCCGTTTGAAAGGTTGAGCCTTTTCCAAAGTATGTGACCTTTCTGGAAGTTTATCTTCTTTCCTACGAGTTGCGACCTTTCCCCCTTGTTGGCTATAAATAGAGAGTTTGTCTCTTATTTTTCAGCATTGAATTCTCCCCTTCTTTTGCATACATTTTTACAAAACAAAATCGATTGATCGTGTCTGTATGTGTGATTCATTGCTGCCATTTTGAGTTCGTTGAAATTATTGAAGTTTGAGGTACCGCTACTTCTTTAATGGTTAATCTGTTTTATCTTGGGAGGAACTAATTTGCAACCTCGAATACTTGAGGGGAATTAGCATAAATTACTATGCACGTCAATCTTCCAGAATTTATCCAAACCAAACACAAAAGAAGATCGAATACACCAACAACAAATTCTAAGAAAAAAAAAAGAATTGCACCAAATAAAACATATATATAATGGTAGAAAGGTATATATAGAGGATATAATAAGATCTTTATTTATTAGGAATTCAAATTCTAAAATATTTTATTTTATCTTAAATGCATTTTATATAAGATGAAAACTGTAGTTAAATTAAAAAACAATTTATATTAATGTAGTTTTCTTTTTAAATTAAAAATAATAATAAAAAAGGGCATGTACTATGTAATAATATAATTTTATATTGATTGCTCCAAAAGGGGGCCAATACATGACCCATCTATCTTGGTCCGATCCGGCGGTGGTTTATCTCATACGCAAAACCTAATCTGTTCATTTTGTGTTCTCTTACAAGAATTTCAAGCCCCAATTGCAATTCTCTGAAGTTACTTCCAATCGCTAGATGTCGGTAAGTTGATTTCTTTGCTGAGTTTTCTGTATATTTACTGGTGATGGTGCTTCACAGTTTTTTTTTTTTTGCGATTCCGTGTGGTTGTTTTCTTTGTTTATCCGTCAAATTGGGGGAAAGTTGATTTCTCACATAAAAATTCTGACTTTACATTCAATTGATTTGCTAATCTGATCAGTGGAACAATTTTGAGCTTTAAAATGTCAATCTGTTAGAAGAATTTACTCTTTTGGAATTTGTATGAAGGATTTACCCTTTTGCTAGTGAGGGGAGCGTGTTGAGGAGAGTGAGCATGCACCATATGCAGTCTTTCCCTTGTGTTTGGTCTTTACTGTGTACTTCATAGAACCATCTAATTCCCAAGGAGCAACCTTTACTTGTCTCTGAAATGTCGTTTTTCGATATACAGTATAAATGTCTCTGTTTGCTAAATGTTCAATCTGGTTGTCTAATTGTTTATCTTGTAATTGAACCTTCAATTTGATGTTAGTATAATTTCTTTTGTGCTGCCTGAGTATGTTTTACATGCTATTTACTACAGCAGGTAACCCTGCAATCCCAGAGTAATAGGGTTTCCTAAAGTGAATATTGGTGTTTAGTTTGGTTCAATTTGGGGCCGTTTCATTCCTAGAGTATTTTTCATGCAATTTTGGTTGACAAATTCTATATGGTTTTTATGCAGACTAGCAGGGGAGGGAGAGACAGACATCGCAGGGATCATCCTCCCAGATCTGAAGAGAAGAGCCATCATGGTCGTGAAAATCCTCCTTCCAGACATCTTTGGGTTGGGAATCTGTCTCATAGTCTTTCAGAAAGTACCTTGGCCAGTCACTTCTTACGTTTTGGGGACCTCGAACGTGTAGCATTTCAACCAGGTCGAAGTTATGCTTTCATTAATTTTAAAGATGTGGAAGGGGCCTTTGCTGCTATAAGACATCTCCAAGGTTATGTTGTTGCTGGCAATCCACTTAGGATTGAGTTTACAAAGGCGGTTAGTTTTGTCAACCTTTGCCTGCTTTTCCTTGTGACATTATCGTCTTCTCATAGAGAATTCTTGGCAGTACACATGAAAGTACTATATTTTTCCCTAGAAAGTTTCTATGAGATGCATTCTCTTACTCTTAAACGTCTGCTGTTAATATCAATGCACTTATCCAAGTTTAATGTGGATCTTGATCTTCCATTTGCCATTCTCTCTGCTTTCACTCAGTATCGTTGAGGTCATAAGATTTATTAACTACCACTATATATTATAACAGATGGTTGTTTGTTCCAAAAAGAAAGAATCATAATGGTTGGCCTAAGTGGTCAAACATTTAATCATCTGAAACCTAAGGGAAATATTATCAAAACAAAAAAGAAAGAAATATGACGAAGACATGGAGAATCTAAAGACAGTTCCACAAAATTCAGCAGATTAAAATTCCAAAATTATTGCAAATTGTAGGATGTGGCAGTGACTTAGCAAATGTGAAATTAGAACGTGTTTATATTTTTCTCCCCAAGCGATCGTGTAGCCTCAGTTTGTGAGGGTAGCGTAGTGACGAGAAATATCACAAGCTTCAGGAGAAGTCTTACTCCGCATCAAGTTTGCTCTTCAATCCACAATTTATGTATGATCTGAGTAGAAGTTGCACCAACTCCTTCCATTTCGATGTCTTTACTCTGTTGCTTTCAAAATCAATTATCAGGATGCGAACTCCTTTCCCAAGCAATATATGTATTTAATCATTATAAAATGCCGCTAGAGTCATGGGTGTATCGGGCTATGCATTCCTCTTGCACCTCTTAATTAATAACCATTGAGAGCATAGATGCAGGTGTCAGTCTGTCGTATGCTTTAAATAGCAGGCAGATACTCTCTTCAATCAATCTCCAGCTGCTTAGTGCTGCTATAGACGTGTACCGTACAAGCTTTACAGTGGCAGCATTTATCTGTTAAGTCCTTATCTTAGATGGTTACTTCTGTTCTAGGATAACGTTAGGTAGCACCTCACAAACTTCATACTGGGGCAGCTACAGCACTATATACGCATTTGCCAATGTTTGAATGCACATGATTCTTTCACATTCATATGCATTGAAGAGACAATTTGTTCCCAAGGCAGAGCACTATTCTTGAAATGTTATTGAGATAGTGTGCTTGTTCCAATTTTGAAATCATTACTTATCAGTTTCCATGACAAAGCAAAAAGATTGTATCGATAAGGGGTGTTCTTCTCGGTTCCCTTTTTATCCTCAGTTGCTTTTGCAAAGGCAACAATATATGCAGCTTGTGGTATATGGTGAGAGTAAAACCATCAAAGTTAGATCCTCTTCTAGCCGGAGTACCTATTTCTAAGACCTTTCCATATGGCACGTAGTTGGTGTTGAAGGACCATCATGTAGGGCTGTTACTTCTCAAGAGATGAGAATCTAACCATCTATATTTTACTGCTATCTTCAGTGAAAATTACATCAGCACAGTGTGGTTCATTTTTTGTAAAGGTTATTAATATCAGACTTATCAGAATCGGCATCACCAATTTTTTTCTGAAATTGCCTGGTTACTTGGTTGTTGTGATCAGTTCAAACAACTTTTATCATGGCATCACCATTAAATAAATTCCTAAGAGTTATATCTCATATCGTACGGAAGTCCTTCCAAGCAAGATCTCAGGTGAGGTGCCTTTGAAATTCACAAAAGTAGAAGTACACCTGATTTTATCCATAGAGTTCGGGTTATTGCCTTTTTTGAATAAATGAATCAAATTAAGATGAAATGTGGAAGGATATTTTTTTCTAGAGTTCAGTCCACAAAGTAAATCCCAATCTCCTAAATTGTTATGGTGTTGAGGATTAACATTGCAACACTCCTAATGATAATGATTCTCATTCTCAACCATACATTTGGACTAAATAAGCATCTAATGAGATGATTCAATGTAGCAACTCCTCCGTAGTGCTGATTTATAACATCTGTAATATAACCATTTCAAAAAAAAGAAGAGAAAATCAATGTAGTAAAAAGACCATCCACAACTGTGAATGATGTGTCCAAATTGAAGTTTATGGTCCATGACATTCTACAAAAACATCCCTCACTTGAACTGATAGTTCTCAGCTGAAGCACAATTTACCAATATAAAAAAATAGCTCTCAGCTGAAGCACCCTCTAGATAAGAAAGACTTCTCGGTTTTCGTTCAGGATTCATTTTATCATGCAACAAATTCACACACTAGATCTGAATGACTGGTGGTCATTGATGTAAAATAAGCAGCAGTTCTCACACGTTCCCTACTTGAATGCGTTGAATTTGTGACACAGTTATCTATTTGGTGTACTGTGATCTGTTTCTTTAGAGAGTACCTGTCTTGAGGCTAACACCCTTCGCTTCTGAAATAAAATTATAGAAGTTAGATTGATGAGTTGATAATTGGGCTATGTTTAGAAGAAGTACTAATTTTTCACCTTCGCTTCTGAAATAAAATTATAGAAGTTAGATTGATGAGTTGGATAATTGGGCTATGTTTAGAAGAAGTACTAATTTTTCAAGTCAGAAAATTGTACAACTGCCAACATTATGTAGATGCAAATACCAGCCAGTAAATGGCTGAAATATAACTTTTTGTCAGTATTATTAGTGCTTATAACAAAGTTGCTCCTAATTCTGTTGGCTTCTTCTAGAAAAAAGGCGATCCATTTATATGTATTTTTCAAGTGAAGCGTTCTCTTATTTGCGTACCAGAAAATGCTTTCAGCTTGCTCCCTTCATATCCGTCAACTTAATAAAAATCTTACCCCTGAATGTAGCAGTATGCAAAAATTATATCCTTAAACGTAAGCTTATTTCTCCCATATTTTAACCAGCTTTCTTGAAATATTTACAAACTTTGTTTCGATGCTCGGATTCTATTTGCTTTTATGGCACCCTGAATCTTATCCATTTTATGTGAAGTTAGCTTCAGGGCATGCCAACTTTATGTCCATAGTCTTGCAAACTTGTCTGTTCTACCTCAAATTAGCATCTCAATCTAGGAACGAGTAAATGGATCTGCTATCAGCTGGAGTATTGTATTCCACCTTTGTATTTAGGCTGTCTAACTCTCACAATGCAGTGAGGCCAGCTTTGGCAGATGATTCCAGCTGATTCCCACGAGATTGGGGTCTTGAGGCATTAGTGATTTTAAAATAATGCTTATAATTTGCAAAACTTGATAACATGAATATTTTGTTAACTTCTTCGAGGCATTAGTGATCCCATCTTGCAATGCCTATTGAATCCCATATAGATTCATAACATAAACCAAAATTTGCAAGACATCTGATGACTAATCACAAAATCTGCTAGGCATATTTACAATGTCAAGAAATGATCCACAATCTCCGAGTTCTCATTACATAAGCAACACCAATTACTATTTTTTTTTTTATTTTTTTTTTGAGAAAGATATTGTTAGACCAAATAATAAGTTTAAGCCTCTAATTTTTTGTTGTAATTTTCCTTTATCAAGCAAGTTTGATGTGCATCTATCCGTTCCATCCAAAACGTGCTACCTTGCCAGAGCTTTTTGTTTCCAGATTATCTTACATAGCCATTTTGTACTTCGTTTTTTTGGCAAACTAAGGTAATTTTGTTAATAACCACAATAGTATAAAATTTTCTCTGGAAATACACCTTCCATGTCCATTTGGTCGTATGTTTAGCAGAGTTCCTTGTCATTACTAATGGGACTTGGCAAAAAAATTCATTTAGAGAAAATATTATTGTATTGTTTTTTCTACATTACACTGAGCCTATTTATAGACATTGCGCTACCATCCTTTTCCACATAGGAATACTTTCTACAAATCCTGTTCCTATTTATATTCTAACATTCCCCTCAAGTTGGTGTATACAAGTCATATGTATTAAGCATGTTACAAATAACTCAATACAGGAACTACTTAGAGACTTGGTAAAAACCAACTGCAAATCACTCTATTTCACAATTTTTCTAACAATATTACAGAGAGTATCTTTTCTTCGACAAGTGACAGTCAATCTTAATGTGCTTTAGTTTTCTCATAGAATATTCAATTTGATGTGATATAAAGAGCCACGTGACTATCACACAAGTTTGATCCATCCAATTTATTCGAATTTTAATTCTCTAAGCAACTGTTTAATCCAAACTAGCTCACAAGTTGCTACAACTAGGCTGTATATCGGTCAGTTCGGGTTTTGAAGTTTATCGATCTGACTTATTGGTTATCGGTTTGTAGAGATGCTATTGTTATAGAACTATTAAGATATTGACTTATCGTAAATTGGTTATAAGTTTTTGATCGTTATCGTTTCAGTTATCGGTTAACCATTCGGATTTGACAATAAAAATAAATTGAAAATCACTTAGAAACAAGGTCTCAAACCAAATCAACCATGCACATGAGTTCGCAAGTTACATCTTGCTCAAAAGCAAACACTTTTACATTAGAATAACCAAGTGTTTGAGATAACTAGAAATAAAAGTAGGAAATCGAACTCTAAGTCAAGGACTTAATATGCAAAATGGTATAAATATAATTATTTAATTTACTATCGGGTTATCGGTTAATCCGTTAAGAAAAATCCTCACACTGTTAAGAACCGATAACCCGATAACAAGAAAAATCAAAACCGTTATCAAAACTGCTAAACCAATAATCCAATACTGATAAATTAATAACTTTTTTTGGGTTTGGTTTATCAGTTTCGGTTCGATTTTGATCAGCCCTAGTTACAACCATTGCTTGATAGTCAACTTCTGCACTAGATCGAGCAACGACACTCTATTTCTTATTCTTCTAAAACACCAAATTACCTTTTACTCAAAAACACAATATTCACTTGTAGAACACCCTTTGGGGTGGCCCAGTGGTTTGAGCTTGGAACTTCCATGTTGGAGGTCTCAAGTTTGAAATCCCTTGCCAGGGAAAGCAAGGGATTTGCGTTCTGGGTCGAGCTCGTTGCACCAGACTTGCCTAGTGTTGGTTACCTCTCTTTTGTGGTTTGTGAGCTATTGCATAGGAACAGGATTTTACCCTGTTCGCACTCAAAGGATAGCAGCTGCGGGTTTTCGTTGTCATAAAATAAAATAAATTGTAGTTCTAGAACATCTATGAGGAGGTGATTTTGCCCAATCAGCATTTGTATATCCAACAGTCTACTTATGGCAACCCATTGGCTATCATAGAGAGAATCCATAATTTGACTCTCAAGAAAAGTGATGACAGGTCTAGTCACGGTGAGATAAGATAATTCAACTTACGAACCAACTACCTATACCTTCTGGGATCACTAAGTGGATCCCCCCGTCTTGGCAGGAGTTTAGCATTCAAATATGTCAATGGCTGTACATCCATTGTTTCTTTCTTCCAAGAATGTCTAAAGCATACTTCTGTTGTGAAATAATAATACCTTATTTGGACTGAGCAACCTCAAAACCTAGAAAATGTATTAGAATACTGAGGTCTTTAGTCTGGAAATGTTGAAAGAGACGTCGCTTTAAATTAGTAATATCATCTTGATCTTTACTGATGACAATGTTATCGTCAACATAAAGCACTAAATAAGTACATAGATTTGGAGCAGAATGCTAATAAAACACAGATTGATCAACTTCAATATGCGTCATACCAAACTCCTGAATATACTATGTTGAACTTCCCAAACCTGGAGAATGTTTTAGACTATAGAGTGACTGTTGCAATTGGCATACCAGGCTTACTAGACTTCCCCTTAGCAACAAAACTAAGTGGTTGCTACTTTTTTTTTAATGAAGTAAACAAATATTATTTAAGAACGTCAGGTTTATGCTATCAACAAAAGTGAACTAGAGAGTTAGCTCCCGTACAAGATCTTAACTCCTATGCTTAGAATCAAAGATCTAACAAAATCCAGAAAAGTATAAACATTATTTAGAGGAGACAAAAAATTTCCGCTAAACAAGTTAACTAGGCAACTAGCTTTTAAGAGTGATTCGAAGCTGAGACCCTATCAAAAGATTTGTGATTTCTTTTATCCCACACACTAACAAATTACTACTGGAATCATTCTCCCAATCCTCTTGATGCCTTTATCAACTTTCCAAAAGATTCAGCTAGAATAAGCTTCCATGATGGATGTGGGAAGACCTAATGTAGACTAAAAAAAAAGAAGAAAGGAAACAATCCCAGATATCTGTTACAACTGGAGAATGCATAAGAACATGATTGACATTTTTTGAATCTTGATGACACATAGTATCTGATGACTAGGATTATCTTTCTTAGATAGATAATCTTGTGTAAGAAAAGCTCCAGTTAGCGCAAGCTTTATGAAACATGTTAATTTTAGTGTGATTTTCCCAACATGCTTCCATGGTGATTTGTCCAACAATCCATTCTGTGAGCACATGAGGTAGTAGTTGCCTTTGATTGTATAATGCCCTTGCTTGGAGTTTCCCCGATGCATTTTGTCTGAATGTAGCTCTTCACTCATGGAATCTGCTAGGGTGGCTAGTAGACTGAATAGATCATTAAGTTTGCAGTCATGCAAGTCTTTCCTGAATAAGGAGCTCCAATCATTGTTGTCTCTGCATTGATAAACAAAACATTCTTTATTGTTAGCAATTTGAGTCCAAGATGTAAAAAAGGTGGTTGCTACATATAAATTTCCTCATCAAGTTCACCAGGGAGAAACATTCTTGATGTCCAATTGATAAAGAGGCTAATGATGGTACTCCTAAGTACTATTCGCATGTAAAATAGATATCTCGTCAATCGTAGCATGTCGCTATTGTGGATGAGAAAGTACTTCATGTGTAGATTTAGGGATGGAAATAGAGGACGATTTTGATACAACGACATGATGGGGTAATGACAGTCGATGATAACTTTCAAAGGTATTGTGGGGTTAGTATTATGAGTGGACTACCTTTACTTGAGTGTGATCAATTCATTAGGAGAAAACAAGTTTATAGTATGTACATGGTCCAACACAAGACGCGAATCATCTGGGCTTGATGCTAGATGCGGATGCCGATGATAAGTCACGATGGTGGCACTGTAGATCAAGATGTAGAAATAACCATTGATTCCTCAAAAAATGGGTATCATTGAGTGCTCAAATATATCAAAATGACTTGAAGATGTAAAGTAAGATTGAGATTCAATTAATATGACACTGGATGACATAAAGTCTAGACAAATATCAGGTGAGTAGTAATAGTACTCCTGTTGTTTTTTTGGTGTAAAGAAGAGGGTATAGAAGTAGTAGAACAATTGGTAGATTTCCTAGGATCAATGTAATTATGGTTTTAGCTTGTAACTTTTTGGAGGTAGCCAGCATACCCTTAATGCTGAAGAATACAACTTTAACTTTATCAAAAGAAAAAATATACTCCTTTTGAACTCTAGAATAACCAAAAAATACACATTTGAGAGCATGAGGGGCTAATTTATCTTTTTGATGGGTTAAGTTTTGAGCAAAATATGTGCTCTCAAAGACACGAGGGGGAAGAGAGTATAGAGGTGAGAGGTGAAACAATATTGAATATGGAGTCTGATTTTTAATTACAGATGAGGTCATTCGATTCCAAAATCTAAAGGAGGACTACTCTATTCTTTCAACTTAAGTTTCAACTAAAACACGATATGAATTTCTAAGGCCTCATTTGGTTGCACTTTGTGGAAGGTTGTATCTGAATGGTTCAAACCTTATGCCATTAAGGGGTTGTCGTTTGTCACCTGGTTAGAGTTATACATGTATTAGTAATGTAGAGATTACTTATCAGTGAATCTATACATTATTTTATGCAGGTATTAGTTATGTAGGGATTAGTTATACATGTATTAGATATTCCATCTTCTACCCTGCATGAAATAGGACATATGGGTTTCTAAATTGACAACCAAACGTCGCATTAATTTTGTACATGAATAACTTATTTTCTATCTACCTACCAAATATCATACAAATAAGAAAATTAATATATGATTAACTTGTTTCTTATCCAGCTACCAAATGACCCTAAGTGCATTTGTTTACGTTAAGATTTATACACTTATTTGGTCTGAATAGGTCGTAACAGTAAGATCTGAAACAAGGTTGTAATATTTTAAGAGGCATTTTTGTGTGGATAATTTTTACCATCACTTTGTCCATAACCATCGGCCACCGCCTCCTTTTCCATCACAGCCACCATCGCCAAAACACAAGCCACCACCACCAACCACCTCTGCCATCACACAACCACCAGAGGCAGCGACTACTGCTGTCAACCACTACTGCTACTCGTTATCACATCTACAATCTACCATTATAATTTATCATTGCCATCAACACCACCGTCACTGCCATTGGTACCTCCTCTGCCATTATCAACCACTACCACCATTGCGGACTGCAGTCAATCCAAGTCCTCTGAGAAGAAATTACCTAGTGTGTTGATCTTTGACTCCTTTTTTCATTGTTGGATTTTGACACAACTATTGCTTCACACAGCAAGGGAGAAAAAGTGGTTTTCATAGTTGTTTATCCCCGCTTCCTTTGTCCTTCTCCGACAGATCGTTTCAGTTTAGTGCAGGTGGTTGTTATCAATAAAATGCTTAGCTGAGTAGTTTCTTCTGAGGTGTTTATCCAAGTGCACTATTGATTTACTCCAGGGAAGATTAAGTAGGTATTTAAGTTTAAGGTATTCAAAGTATATGCTTTTGAAGTAGTGTTTGTGCCTTCAATATGTCTACAGAGGATGCGTTGCTGTCCTGTAACTTGAAATATTTCTAGAGCTTCCTTTCATGATAATCTAGGGCTAAAATATAAGATAAATGTTGTTGGATTTTGTCTTCTTCGAAATGCATGAACACTTCTGTGGCTTGTGTGTAAGCAATAAACTTGTGCTTTAACAATTTTCCTGTAAGTAGTATCAGAAAAGCAATTGAAAGCTGCATGTGAGTGAATCTCACAAGTAAAATTGTGTGTGTATTCATATCATATCTTTTGTAAGAATTGTGTCTGTGGAAAATTGCAAAGTTACTTCACTTCTGCATCAACAATATCTTGCATTTGTTCTACCAGAAGAATGTTTGGCTTATGTTACGATAGATCTTAATTCAGTGTTTAGAACTTTTCTTTTTGTCTTTGTACTTAAAAGAGATGGTCCATTAACTGCAGCGCATCGTTTTTAGAGTCATAATATTTTTACGCTATTCCTAAAGGACTTTATTTCTGCACTTGTAAAGTATATGATCCTGGAAGTTAGGCTGCTCCCAACTTTGTTTAAATGGTAGTTAGACTGTTCTATCTAGATGATTGCATTTTGTCCTATCCTATACATTTTTTTTTTTTTTGTATGTGTCTGCTTCAACATCTTACTTCCAGATTCTTTCTGCAATAGTCAGAGTACCTTCATGAAGATAATGTAGTGTTACAGCATTGGAGAGTGTACACTAGTAACTAGATTAGAAAAAGAAAGCCCTTCTGCAAGAACAAATACCAGTTTCAATTTTGAGGGTTTTGATTGATACTTAATGTAGGTCACAGGTTTCTTCTTTTTGGTGTTTTACTTCTTAGCATTGATACAACAACTCCCCATATGTGTTGTTACTTTCTGGTGAAAGTTAATCTACATGCTAGCGAGTTCACCTTTTTGTTCTTTTCTAATCTAAAAATCTATCAAAAAAAATAGCGACAGTTCTGCTCTAACTATGGTTTTATATCCCAGGAAAAATCATCACCAGCACCACCACGGGATGAAGAGTATTTTCCACGTCGAGATGACCGTCCCATGATAAGAAGATCTCCACTTTCACAAAGGGATTTGAGGACTCGCCACTCTACTTCTGACCTTCCACCATATCCAGACAAATCAAGGTTAGATGATAAGGGTGGAGAACCCAGCGAGGTTTTGTGGATTGGGTTTCCTGCACAACTGAAAGTAGATGAATTCATATTACGAAAAGCCTTTTCCCCATTTGGACAGATAGATAGGATTACTGCGTTTCCTGGTAGAACTTATGCCTTTGTTCAATACAAGAATGTGACGGCAGCTTGCAGGGCAAAGGAAACATTACAAGGAAATTTATTTGACAATCCTCGTGTACATATTTGTTTTGCTCGGGCGGAATCTGGAACCTCTAACAAGGAAAGGAGCCCAACGAATGATTCACCATCCTCACATTTGAGATCATATGGGCACATTGGTTCTTCTGAGAACCTTCGACATGATAGGGACTTTGGTAATGCTCCTCGAGATCATGGCATGAGGTCTCCAAGGTTCAACTCAGATATGGATCCTGGTGATTCTCGTCATGTTGGTTTTGGCAGAAAGGGTAATGCATGGGTTGGTGAAGATGATAGAAGAAGATTTCCTGTTCTGGATTCTGAATTGGGACATGGGGACAGTGCTTACAATCAGCGTAGTCCTCCAAGGAAAAGAGTTGTAGACATCCGTGAGCATGAGTTTTCTCCTCAGCGGTTCCCTAGACAAGATCCGTTCTATGATGATTCATGGGACTTGCCTGAGGATCCTTTTGTCTTCCGTGAAGCTAAGAAACTGAAGACCAGCTCCTATTTTCCTGAAAATGAGCTTCCAGAATATCCTTTCAATGATATGGAACCAGCAAGACAGAGGGGGTACCGTGAATTTCCCCAAGCTGAGGTCCTTGATAAAAACTTTGATTCTGGATCTCTTGTTCATAGACAGATTCCTGAGCGGATGATGAACTCCAATGTACCTTATCCGGAGGAGAACGACAGGTGGAATTCACGATTTGACGGTTTTAAGGTGGGCTCTGGTCAATTGGCTTCAAACGCTGAGCAGAAAAGGTCGACTCCTGAACCACATCCCTCATCCAAGAGTAGTGAGTGGAAATGGGAAGGTACTATTGCCAAGGGAGGAACTGCTGTCTGTCGGGCTCGATGCTTTCCTGTGGGCAAACCTTTAGAGATGATCTTGTAAGTAATTACATGTTTTATGGGAAGTTAATAGTTCTATAGACGTTAATTTCTGATCTAATGTGCACAAGAAGTTGAAACTAAAAACTGGTAGGCTACTTCAGTTAGAAATGAAAGCCTTTTTGAACTGCAGCTTTGGACATTTGAGTTGAAGCCCTTCCTAACACAGAAATATCTCAATCCAATATACTCTGCTATAACTGATGAAATCATACTAGTTCATGGAGCTCATGTTGTATAATAGTTGTAGTTTTCTGTAGGTGCTTTTGAGTCAAGTAAAACACTCTCTGTAGGTGCTTTTGAATTAACTTTAACACGTTTGGATTACACTGGGTATGTTGTTATACATTTGGATTAGTAAGCTCAACATTCAGGTCTCTAGCACTTTAGAGCAGCTTTATACAAGACTTATATTGTTAACCAGTGAAAGTTTAGCTGATTGATGCTTTAATAACAAATATTTAGGCTTTGCTCAAGTTAAATAAAATCATTATGCCTCTATCTGATTGAAAGTGAATTGTAAAAAAACTCTGATAAAGTGTATTCGTTGGAGAAATTAGTGTTTACATCCCTGTTACGTAGAAGTGAATTTTCTTTATTAGTACATTTCTATCTTAGGATCCTGAGATGGAAAATGAATAGTATTTAACTGACATTTGATAGTCAGCTCTTTACTCAATTTAAGGAGATCCAGAGATTGAATTTTGCTCCTTCTTGCCCGTTCGAGGACAATCATCATTTCTTTTGTGGAGTGGGAAATTTTTTGTTCATGATATCAAGTACATGGGAAGGATCTCGAACGATATTTATGTTGCAAGACTTGTTTTAACTCTCTTCATCTTAGGCATTATGAATGTCTTGTCTTCTCATACATTTGCTCACAGGGCTTTTGGGATTTTACAGTCTTTTAAGTAAAAACTGAGCTATTGTTTTGGGTTGAGAACTTTTCATCCCACATGTTGCGAATAGAACTCGAATTCTTTTCCTTCTTTAAATTTGCAATGGTTCAATTCCGCAGACCTGTATACTTGGACTGCACTGCAAGGACTAGTTTAGACATGCTTGCAAAGCATTACTATCAAGCAGCTGGTTCTTGGGTTGTCTTCTTTGTTCCAGCTACTGATGCTGACATAGCATTTTACAGTGAATTCATGAATTATCTTGGTGAGAAGCAGCGAGCTGCTGTGGCTAAATTGGATGATAGGACCACTATGTTTCTTGTACCTCCTTCTGACTTCTCTGAAAAAGTCCTTAAAGTACCAGGAAAACTGAGCATCTCTGGTGTTGTTTTAAGATTAGATCCTCCTGCTCCCGGTTTTGGGTCTCATCCTGAGAAGAATGAAACTGGTATCACCGGTTTCCAGGGCATTACATCATTTGCCCAGCCGATATCGCCTTCTGGGCCTAATGCTGCACTGACATCTTACGCAGCCACTCAGAGACCAGGAATCAGCAATACGTCGTTTCCTGGGATAGATACAGGACCTCCAGCTGCTTCATTTTCAGGCTCTCTTCAGCCATCTGGTAACTTTTCTGAGTCATTTAGTGGAGACAAGCATAATTACATGGTCAATCAGCAGTACCCTGCCATGGGACAGAACTGGTCTTCCCATGATATGCAAAACCCAAATCCTAGTGTCAAGAATATCATCTCACAATCATCCAGTGGCAGAAATGATCCTACCATCGGTCAGGGATAACGGCCATCCACAGGGCAGGAAAGTTCTAGCATCTATAGGGGTGAAGTTCCAAATTTCCATTCAAATGGTAATAATAGACCTCCCCCGGAGGCAAAGACACCACCTGCACCTTTTCAATCAGAACAACTTGCATTGTTAACGTCATCACTTCTTGGGCAGCAGAGGCAATCAGGGGTTGCATCAACAGGACAAGATTCTAGACAAACAGGCACTGCTTACCTGCCTGACAACTCATACAGGCCACAGCAGAATCTTCCATTCCCAAACAATCAGCCTGTTGATCATTCATCATCTCAGATTGGTCAAGTGCAGCAACAACAGCAACCAATGGCGAGTTTGCCAGGCCCACCTCCAAGAGAGCTTCAGCATGGCACGAACGTGAGCCAACTGCAAAATGCAGCTGATGAAGAAACAGACCCACAGAAACGCTTGCAGGCAACATTGCAGTTGGCAGCAGCACTACTCCATCAAATTCAACAGGGTAAATCATGAACAAATATATACCAAAGAAGGTCAATAAGTACTGTATTTATTTAAATGCATTTATATATTGCAAGACGTGTCTTCATCGTGCTGTACTTTCAATTGACCTAGTGCTAAGAAACTTACTGCAGCATTCTGTTCCTCCAAATCTCACTCTTTAAACCTTTTTAAGTTGTGCTTGTTGTTCTTGTCATTCAATAGGTTTCCTCCAAATGGTTTGATATGTAGTTCTAGACTAATTCAAATGGATAGCTCTCCATGGAGTTGTGATTTTGAGTGCAAAAAATTGTGGCTTCTCTATAGACATGTCATTTTTTATAGAAGGTAAGTGTGTGTCCTTAACTATATAGTTATGATTTGGTAACCTAGAAAGTCTCCTAAGGATATGACAATGATTTTGATTAGTCTCCTATAACAAAACATGGTTAAAGCTATAAAAATAGGAGCTTGAATATTAGTAAATAATTCAAGGAGCTTGAATATTAGTAAATAATTCAAGGAGCTATGTTGTCATGGGAAAAAACTTAACACTTCTATTTTTGTTCTGAACCATGTTAGAATTATGATCAAGTGATATTGAGGTTAATGTTTTATTGATTTAATGTGTCACATACTTGTAAAGTTAATTCAAATATCAGGTGTGAGTAAATTTTTTCCGCGATAGAAACTATAATCCATTTTTGGCACCAATTCTTTAATGCTCTCTGTTAAGAGTCAAAATCAAAATTAAATGGACTTTGATCTAGGACTGTATATCGGTCAGTTTAGTTTTGAAGTTTATTGATTTGGTTTATTGGTTATCGATTTTTAGAGATGCCGAATGTTAAATCATTAAATATTTACCTATCGGTTATTGGTTATTTATTTTTTATCATTATCGATTCGGTTATCGGTTTAATTATTAAGATTTGACAAAAAAATAATAATTAAAAATCACTTAGAAACAAGTTGACATACCAAATGAACCATGCACATGAGTTCACAAGTTACATTTTGCTCAAAAGCAAACACTTTTACATTGTAGAATAACCAAGTGTTTTAACACAACCAAAAAAAAGGTAGGGAACCAAACTTGTAGGACTTCACATACAAAACGGTACAAATATAATTATTTAATTTACTATCGGGTTATCAATTAATTCGTTAAGAAAAAACCTCAAACCGTTAGGAACCGATACCCGATAACCAAAAGAATCAAAACTATTAAACCAGTAACCCAATACTGATAAACCAATACTTTTTTTCGATTCGAATTATCGATTTTGGACAACCCTACTTTGATCAAAATGTTCATACAACTTGGCATAAAATAAACTTTTTACTTTGGCCTCACCTGATATTCATGTCCTTTAACTTTGGGTGTGTATAAGTAAGCACTTAAACTTGTAAGAAATGCAACAAAACGACACATAAATTCTACGTGGCATAGTACACAGAGGATCCCACATAGGACTCCAGTAGGATGTGTAAGTCTACTTGTTCAATTCTATATAAATTCAGATGTCTACTTCTCTACACCAAAAATAGAAAGACATAAAAAACACGTTTATGTGTTATCCCGATAAAATACATCAAACTTCTCTATTCTTGTGATATTACCTTTAAAAGCCATTGAGTGTAAAGATAGAACTTCCATAAAAAAAAGAAGTTACTATAAGTCCCATGTTCACATAGCAATTATCTTTCCTCTTTTCCAACGGTAAAATTGTCTCCATGTGATTGATCTTGAAAGCATCCACTAATACTTGCATTAAATAGCCTATTTATATCATATCCTTCGATCGCGAGATTAAAATTTTCTCCCATGACATATTCTATAGCATTTTTTTCAATATCTTGTCTATGTGATACATAGTATTTCCAATCAACAAATGATTTCCTTCACCATGCAAATATTTTGTTTCAGAGATCATAAATCACTTTGGGATGACAAAAATAATGCATCCTGCTTTAATAATGTTAGAAAAATGAACCTTACATTCTGCTTACAATCTAATTTGATAATACTTACATCCAGCCATTTCAAAGGCAAAACAAAATAAAATTCATAATCCATGATACTATGGAGCTTAATAACACGCGTAGGCACATCAAAACTGCGAAAGAAAGAAGCTAGCTGCTCGATTAATTGGATAGTGAAAACCAATGTTGCTCGGAGTCTTCAAAAAATGTCATCAGGTATGTGTCGGATCCCCCAAAATAGTATATTTTTGAAGAATCTGACACGGGTGTGGCATCAAAATGAAGAGTCTTGCGCAACTTAGGAGAAAACTAAACCTTGAGCTATAACAAGATAGAGGAATCTTCATCAAAATCATTGTTCAGTATTGTCAAAGGGGACTCTTCTTCTCAAGCAAGTCTTTGTTAGGCCTTCAGCTTTAGCACCAAATTACTCATTTATCCTATATGTTTTTTGGCTTGTCCTCTGCAAAGTCAGATACAACACATTGGATTATAATGAAAACCGAATCAAATGAGGCATTCGATAAAACTCAAACATTATTCAACAACATGAAGTCTTTGCAACAACCAACATGATCGAACAAATCCACAAGGTCTGGTAAATCCATCTTATTGCCTTGTGCCATATCTTTACATGGTATCAGAGCCAGGTCCATCCCCGTTTGGACACCCTGTCCATGCTCAAGTCGGGCCTGGGCGTGAAGGGGGTGTTAGAGTGGGTAAAAGTCCCACATTAGTTGGCGAATCTCCTGAGCTAGCTTTTGGGGTTAGAGTTAGGCTCAGGTGCCATATCTTTACAATATCATACTCAATCAAAGCAACAATCCAAAAATGCAATGCAATCATGAATGCGCGTTCAACGTATTCTACTATTAGATTTTTCATTATTTTGGAAAGGTCAGATTCCATGCAAAATTAATTATGTAGTTTCAATTCCATGGCATATCTCCTAGGGTCCAGACAACCAGAACTAATTCTTAATTAATCATGTCTTTTATCTTTCAAATTAGTGGCCCTTTCTGTTAAACATCTCTGTTGATAAAAAGTCATTTTTTATTGTTTAAAAAATCACTATTTTAGTCTGTCTTTGGATTCTTTTCCCTAAATTTTGTCTACTTTTTTTCCAATCCAGAAAGAAAGTTAAAATTATTGAAGAATATTTAGGAAAAGAGAGATGTTAGCATCATTTACATGTGTCAAACCATACCTCTATACTCAATAAAACAGTGCTTCAAATGCATGAAGTTATCTGTTGACAAATTTAGGAAGCCGTAACTCTAGACTCGAGAAGTAACGAAAGTCATAGGTGAATCCAGGATTTAAACTCTATGAGTTCAGTCTTTTGAAGTTCTTAGCATTGAACTCATTGTGTTTCTAAAATTATGCATTCATATATATTATTTGATGTAGTCTTAATGGATTTAAACTATGCATCGAAATACTGTATTCATATGAACCTGATACGACAAGGTTGTATGTGTCTCTTAGGAAGGTAGAAGGTTCATCCATATCTTTTTTGGAACATTTGTGCTATCTTGAGGATCCCATTTAAGTAAACTGTCTAAAGCTCAAAACAGATCAAAAAGAACTTTTTTGGGACCCAATGATGAGTTTTTCCCCCTATATAAACCACCCCGGACCATTCACCAAAATTACCAGCTCCAACAAAGTTTACGTCTAGTCAAGAAGCTCAGTTCTTCAAGTCCTTCACTCTTTTCAGGTGAGGAATTCATCATGTTTTTGCGTTGGAACTACATTTCCTCGCGTTCCAGCTTCTACACAAAAAAGTTACTGTCTTTACTGCAAGTTTTTTCAAAAACTTACACCTTCAATACACGATTTACGTGCAAAGAAATTTCTTTAAAAATGAAGTGTCTGTTCATGAGTAAGAAAAATGTAATTCTAGCTATAACCATGTAAAGACGAAGCCTCAAAGATGTGTGTCTGATATGATTTAATGGTTGTTGCACATGCCTCTAAGAATGGCCTTTTGCATGCCTTTTATAATGGCCTATTACATGCCTCTTACAATGGCCTATTTGGCTTCTCATATTAAAATTTTCTCTCATAATCTTTTCATGTTCATTTCCAGATTTACGGACAGAAAATGAGCATGGAAGGAGATTGGATGTGTGCTGCATGCCAACACTTAAATTTCAAGAAACGGGATGCATGCCAACGATGTAGCTCTCCTAAATATGCAACAACAACTGATGTTTACATGTATGGACTAAACAAAACAGAAATCCTAGCTGGAGACTGGTATTGCAGTGCCATGAACTGCGGTTCTCACAACTACGCAAGCAGAACAAGCTGCTATAGATGTGGTGCCTTAAAAAGTAATTATTATGGTATCGGGACGGGAATGACAGCATCAACAGGTTATGGATATGATGCAAGTGCTTGTCCTGGTTGGAAGAGTGGTGATTGGATTTGCAGCAGGTTAGTTCACATCAACTCTATAGCAACGATCTATGCGTAAAATAACTTTGGTCGGCTACATGAAACCTCAAAATAGCTTTGGTCCAAACCCCGTATTTGTGTCTAATGATTCACTTAATATGTAATAATCTATCTTTTTTAGAATTCAAAACACATAAACTCAAAATTATAACTCCGTCTGTGGCTCCTGAGCTCATCCCATTCCAACATCGTATAAAGAGATCGAAAATACGAAGAAGAAAAAAAGCATTAAAAGTTCTCTATAATTACTACTGGCTAACATAAGTTCCTTCTTATATCTGCCAGATTAGGATGTGGTATGCACAACTATGCCAGTAGAGCAGAATGTTATAAATGCAACATGCCTAGGGATTTTGGTAAGCCATCTTCCATGTGATTATGGTACTGCATAGTCGACGTTTTACTTTTCGACACCATTTTTCATCTACTAATATTCTGTTCATTTCTCTGCTTTTCAGGAGATGACCTGAGAGAAAATGAAATATATTGAGGGACGCGACGACATTATGTTTTTGATGAAGATTTACTTGAACTCATAACCTTCTGTTTTTTTTTCCTTTCGCATTGCGTTTATTTTCTATTTTCTTGTTTCTTTAGATCGATTTCTGAACGAAGGGTTAATTTCTAACTGGATTGTAAGTTTGTAACTGCAAGTTCTAATGAATGAAAATCCCTTCAGATTTTGCATTCCTTATGTCTTTCAAGTTTCAACAACTTGTCAGGGTAGTCCGATGAGTATTATGTAAACCTAATTCAGGCTATGTTGCCCTGACTCTTCAAAATGCTGATGAGTGCATATCGAATCCTTAAAAAATAGTGTATATTTGGAGGATCTAACATGGGTGCGACAACATTTTTGGAGAATTTGAGCAACGTAGAATTCAAGTCTATGTACCGAAATTCATAAATAGAAAAAATAGGAGAAACTATAGAAGGATCAGATATAGATTCCCTTCGGGGGTGGCCCAGTAGTTTGGGCTAGGGACTTCTATGTTGGAGGTCTCAAGTTCGAAACCCCTTACCAGCGAAAGCAAAGGGTTTGCCTTCTGGGTCAAGCTCGTCGCACCGGGCTTGCCTAATGTGGGTTACTTATCCTGTGTGGTTTGCGAGCTATTGAATAGGAGCGGTTTTTTTTACCCTGAACGCACCTAAAGGGTAGCAGCTATGGGTTTCCCTTGTCATAAAAAAAAAAGATTCAAAGAATATTTGAGTGGTTCCATTATGAGGGAATCAAATTAGTTCCTTTAAGCATCAACTCTCAATTACACGTATCGTCTTTCCAATTCTACTATGATCCCTGGTTAGTGTTCAACTCGCTGTAGAACCAACTATGTTGTTCGGACTCTTCAATGATGTCGACAGTTGCATGTCGATGCTCCAAAAGTAGTGCATTTTGAAGGATCGACACTTGTGGGGCAAAATATTTGGAGAGTCCAAGCCGCATAGAAAGCAAGTACTGATTGCATTACATATATAATTTGGAATCTCTAAGCTCTCCTAAGCTAAATGCTAGATTTTGAACTTCGATTTGCTAGTAACATCTCCACTAAGGCTAGGAATCTGGTCAAGAATATCTGTGCTTATTCTGGTATAGTAACTGAATTTACTGCATATTTACTCTCCGACAGTCCTATCAATAATCAACCAGACAGAGAATTGAACTTCCATATCCCGAATCAGTCACTGAGTCATTAACATCTTCAAGCTTACTGCTTCTCAGCCTGTTGGATCCGTTCTATCTTGGAATCAAGTTATACGCAAGGGGAGGGTGTTAGAGATATACAATGTCTCATATTAGTAATATAAAGGTCGCGGAAAAGGTCTATAGTGTATATGGATACCTTTTAAGTTTTTCTCATCGTAAGTCAAAAACGGAAAGCACACATCACCGAAAATATGTCCCAACAGATTTCACATGGTTAAGTAATTATTTAATTGAACAACAGAAGAGATGCTCAGTTAATCTGATAACAATAAAGCGAAGTATATTAGATTACTTAATGCTAGTAAGTAGTAACAGATATTACCAATGCTAGTAAGCACAAATACAACAAATATCACAAGCTACCATATAATAATTGTACGAAGTGAGGGAGGAAACTCACGTATAGACTCCGGATCTATATGTACAAAGAAGCTTGCTGCAACTATCAGATAGCAGAAAAGGAGCATCAGCCCTTTAAAGTAATTAGACGTCCCGTCCTGTAGAAAAAAAGACATCGTTTAACTGCAAGGATGCAGCATAAAAAATGTACGTTCCGCCCATAGCATTCATGTACACGGCATGATGAAGCAAAACAGAAGGAAATGAAAAGGATGAAGAGGTGAAAAGGAGAAAAAAATCTTCAAATCTGGAAAGAACTCTTATTTACCATTATTTTAAGAGGATAAATTATGGCATACCTGCAGCATGAAAGCTACTACAAGGACAGTCATAAAAAGTGTAGCTGTTTCAAACATTTGGAAGTCCAAATTCATCGGTGAGCCTATTATCCATCCGACTACAACACAGAATGGGATCTGCAGCAAGAGAACATTCGAAAATGGGTGTAAGCTAATCATCTTCAATCTAGCAGTCAAAATTAGAATACAGGTAATATCTTCTTTTCTTCATTACTTGCACTTGACAGGATATTAAAGGAGATGAACACGGAAACGACAAGTTACTTTTTGTATTTATTGAAAGGCATAATACGTAAACTGACTTGGCCTCAGCTGGCAATACTCCAACTTTGAGAGCGCACATCGAGACACCTCAACTTGGTATCAAATGAAAACTAAACACTTGAACTAGACCCCACTGTGTTTCATGGACACCCTACGCTGACATGGCTCATAAATTTCGGAGGTGTCAAGATGATCATATTTGTAAGTTGGAGTGTTCAACTGATACAGTGGAGACAAGTTGAGGTGTCTAGATGTGCATTCTGAAAATTATTGTGCTTCACTTGTCAACGGAGGCCAAGTTTGAGTGCCTGTTTATGTATTGTGCCTTTTTGAAATAAGAAATGAATAAGTGAAGTGTCTTATGTAACTACGAAAGCAGCTAGGGTGATACATTCATATCTTCATTAAATAGAACAAAAGTAATGACTTAAGTTCCTTATTGACGTAATTCAGGATACAGTAACTCTGATATGTTAATTACCTACCCCAAACATGGCTATCTGTGTTGATGAACCTATTGCCACTCCCAAAGATATATCCTGCACAGACGCTAAGTAAATGAGGAATGGTGATTGTAAATCGTTAGCTTTGTAAGGAAGAAAGGTGAAGAATGTATACAAGCTTGTCTTTGCAGGCAAACATGACAGCTCCTGCATGCTCCGCAGCGTTTCCAACAATGGGAAGCACTACCACACTAATAAATGCTACAGGAATATTCATCGCAACGGATGCTCCCTGAAAACATTGTCATATATATTTATTGTTTGAGGGGCACAAAGAACACAAATAAAAAACATGTTTCTTAGCGTGTTCAAATACGTTCCTGTTGTTTAACGCAGAGAGGAGTAAAAGTAGAGTAGAATCTCTGTACACCTATGTTTCTGGACTCTTCAAAAATGCCGACGGGTGGGTGTTGGATCCTCCAAAAGTAGTGCATATTTGGAGGATCCGACACAGGTGGGACAACATTTTTGGAGAGTCCGAGCAACATAGTTGTACGGGTGGGTGTTGGTTCTGCCGAAAGAACACAAAGTTGCAAAAGGAGAAAAGGTTAGTGGGATGCACTTACTTCTATGGTATTAACAAGGTACTCTGATAGGACTGCTATCCATAGCGTCATAACAGAAAGCCATAGGATTGACCACCATTTCGATATCTCCGGAGTTTCTTCATCATCTGCACTTCCATCAATATGATCCTCCTCCTGAAATTGTACTAAACTCAGAGGAGAGAAAATTCAAAGGAAGATTGGATGTAAACATATAGCTCATTGCAGCCTTTAAGGACTAAAAAAGAAAAAAAGTAACATAGATAGGATTTTTTGTTTTCTCGAATCCCATTAGATGTTCCAATACAAAATTGTTTGCCTAAACATAGCAAGATTTCAAGGTGGAAAGAACGAGAATAAAGATCAAATATGTTACGAACTTTTGGAAGCTTAAAAACAGAAGACTAGATACACTATAGTCCACTAAGCAACATAAATAAGCAAGTTGGAGAATTTCGACTATAAAACAAGATACGACCTTCAGAAAGAATTAGGCTAATGCATATTCCGACCTTCAGAAATCTTGGCTGCAACTATCATCATTTTTCCAGTTTTTCATTTTAAAAATTCACTTCGATATTCCAAGAAGAACTTTGTATAAACATACAGTTATGTGTATAGGTTAACACCAATTATACAAAGATGTGCTGGAAAATGAAGAACCATAACCTCGGCCATCGGCATGTAAAGATTCTTTTGGTTGGTCAGTTGAAAAAATAGATACGCGCCATATGCTATAAGCATAATGCAGCTGCTAAATCTGGAAAGTGCTAACTCTGATTTCCCAAAATGCACTTCAGTGTGTGTAACGTGGAGGACAGCGGGGAACAACAAGCACATAACTGCCATTAAAAGCAACCCTGAATTCATCCCTGCAGTTGCCTAACAAAGAAAATTTGAAAATAAAAATCTAATTATCCGAGTGTTATCCCTCAGCCATAATACAGCTTAAATAAAATTATTACTGATATTGGTATACATAAAACACATATACATGGAGAGTGATAAAAATATACCTTGTCGAAAAGCTGCTCCTTATTCGAATGAACAATTCCACCGCCAAAAAATGCACATCCAAGCACTAGTAAAGTATTGGACAGAATTGAGCCTAATAGTGACTGCTGCACTACACGAATCATTCCGCTTTTCAATGCATACATTGATATTATCAACTCTGTCGCATTTCCAAAAGTCGCATTTAGAAGTCCTCCGACTGTAAAAGTTTTTAACTGCAGATTAATCGAGATGATATTGGACTAAATAGAGTGCAATTACAGGGAAAAGGGAAACAGGCTGATAGAGTTCTCTTTCTCGCTTTGATAAATATGTGACGAAAATACTATATAGTATGAGATGACATAAACATTTATTCATGTCCTCTACCATTAGGGTGCAGACGAGAATCAGCATATTTTATCACACATATAAATTGGCATCCCAAAAGAAGATTTAAAGACCAAAATAGAGAACATACAGAAAGTTAATGTCTTTATATATCATATACTCGAGTAAAAGTTAATGATATGGTAAAGACAAAACTACCTGTAGGTCCAGTAAAAAAAGCCAGCTGCCTATACAAAGAATGAAACCGAAAACGTATTAGTTACATTTTCAAAAATGTACAACAGTATAAATAGACCAAGTAAGTAATCTTCAGTTTATGCTCCAAACACGACGTGTAATGTTAACATTTTTAAACAGAGAAAAAGATCAGAAAGCTATTGTCTTTCCATGTTATGCAAACATCCAAGGACGGAGATAAATAAGTGTGATCTTGCTAGCTCGAAAGAACTTCCATTTCACGGTTAAGAACTATGCATGGTGTATGAACATGTAAAGAAATTCTGACATGTCTTCGCGATTATACGTTCAATTCCTCTTTGATTGTTATGATTTACTCATGCAACGCATTGTAGACATTGGTTGTAGAGAATTACTCTGTGGCCCAACCTAAACGCTCTGCAAGGGGAATGATGCCTAACAAGCTAAGTATGAATGTCCATCCCTGAAATATTCAACAACAAGAAAACAATGTCAGTAAACTCGTATAAAGAGCAGAATTTGTTTTGTCCGAAAATAGTTTAACAACTCACATGTTGATCAGTTAACTCATCGACAAGTATGGCTAAAGGGCCACAAGGTACAAGTATGTTTAACTTGTTGGAGAAAAAAAAAATCTTAATGTTCCTTCGTATGCTATACAATATACTTTTATGACTGTCATCATCTGCCTCGAGATCATAAGAAGATCTTTGAGGAGCGGTGCCCAAAGAAGATGCCTTTCTATCAAAATGCTCTAATCTGACAAGGTTGTCATCCTCGAGTTGAAGTACTGCTCTTTCATCTGATGATCCCATCTGAACCAGCCAAGATCACTTCATTAGATATGATGAAGAAGGACAAATCATGTTCTATTAAAGGTATTTCCGTTCACTCCGAGACAATCATACATATACAGAACGATAAAGTTTTTGATCATGTAAAGAGTTAAGTTAACAGACACGAACAAGAAGCAACTCGATTAATCTTCAAAGGAGGAAAATTTGATATAGTGCATGAGTGGCAGATTCGATGTTATTCTTTATGAGAGTAAGCAGGGGCGGAGCTACCCTTGTCCAAATGGAGTCAATTGACACTCTTTTTCTGAAAAGATACATAGTCTAAATAGGTCAATTTTTAAATTGTATGTATATATACAAAATGTTGAATCAATTCTAGATAGTAATGCCATAAACGGGTAAGCAAAAACGCTGTTAGCGGAAACGTGAAATTAAAGAACAAGGAAGAACAACAATATTTAACGTGGTTCGGATCAAAATGATCCTATGTCCACCAAAGAACAACTGCACTGATATTTATTTCACTCTACAAAGAATACAAGTGAAATATTACAAGAGAGAGAACACAAATGCCTTAGAAGGTGAGAAGGCAAGTGAAAGGATGATTTGAAAATGAATTAAGAGCTACCTATTTATAGGAATAAATTCATCCTATTGATGTCATCCATGACATCACTATGTGTCAAAATTGTCAAGGTTAAGATAGCAAACTATTTTATGGTTTGCCTAACTTTCACCTACCAAGATACAATCTTTGACTTGTATTTTGTACTAATTATCTTCCTACCAAATATTCATATTAATTCATCTTTCATTTAGTTTGATTCCACAAGAACCAAAACCAACTCTTTCAATCTCCACCTTGGTTTGTGTTCCAAGCATGCGTATAAACAACTCCGGCCAAAACTTCTAAGCTTACTGGGCAATCCCATTGTAAGAAACAAGAAGAATCAAACCTTTGTTGAACATACCAGCTCCACCTAGCAGTTGTTCTCTTAGAGTTGCATCAATTGATGCATACTCCCGCCAAGTCCTTGCAGTGTGCAAACTTGGCAAGCGGGACTATTTTGGTCAACATGTCTGCAGCGTTATCGTCTGTGATAACCTTCTCAACCTTGATAGCTCCCTTTTCTACGACATCTCGAATAAAATGAAATCTGACATCAATGTGTTTGGTGCGCTCATGAAATCTTTGATTTTTAATCAAATGAATAGCACTTTGACTATCACATTTTAGAATTGATTTAAGCTGAACTGAACTCAATTCTGCCACCAAACCTTTCAACCAGATAGCTTCTTTCACTGCCTCCGTTGCTGCCATATATTCTGCCTCTGTTGTAGACAAAGCGACAATCGACTGTAAAGTCGATTTCCAACTAACGGCACTGCCAACGAGAGTAAAGATGTATCCAGTTGTGGACCTCCTTCGATCAAGATCCCCTGCATAGTCAGAATCAACATAACCGAGAATTGAAATACCTTCACTTTTCCGAAAGGTTAGGCCAAAATCAGGAGCTCCTTTGAGATATCTCAATATCCACTTGACAGCTTCCCAATGCCTTTTTCCTGGATTTGCCATGTACTTGCTTACCACACTTACAGATTGGGCAATATCTGGACGTGTGCATACCATAGCATACATAATGCTACCAACTGCACTCGCATAAGGAACCTTTGACATATGCTCCACCTCATCCATAGATTGAGGCATTTGTAACTCTGAAAGCTTGAAATGAGAAGCTAAAGGTGTACTTACAGGCTTGCTCATATGCATATTGAATCTTTCAAGAACTTTTCGGATGTACCTCTTCTGAGAAAGATGTACAACACCATTTTCTCTTGAAATTTCCATTCCAAGGATTTTCTTTGCAACTCCTAGATCCTTCATGTCAAATTCCTTGCTCAACAGTTTCTTCAAAATATTTATCTCTGTGATGTTGTTAGCAGCAATAAGCATATCATCAACATACAACAAAGATAAATCATAGAGTTACCAGACATCTTCTTGTGATACACACAACTATCAAATGCACTCCTCGAAAATCCATGTGTAGTCATGAATGCATCAAACCTCTTGTACCACTGTCTAGGGGATTGCTTCAAACCATACAAAGACTTCTTCAGTTGGCATACATGGTCTTCTTTTCCTTCAGCTAGGAAACCTTCAGGCTGATCCATATAGATTGTCTCTTCTAGATCACCATGTAAGAAAGCAGTTTTGACAGCAAGTTGTTGAAGCTCTAAATCAAATTGTGCAACCAATGCTAGCAGCACGCGAATTGAGCTATGTTTCACGACTGGAGAAAAGATCTCATTGTAGTCAATTCCCTCCTTCTGACTGAAACCCTTTGCAACCAATCTCGCCTTGAACCTAGCAGCTTCCACTTCTGGAATACCTTCTTTCTTTCTGTAGACCCATTTGCATCCAACTGTCCTCATCCCCTTTGGCCTTTTAACTAAGACCCATGTCTCATTTCTGTGAAGAGACTCCATCTCTTCCATCATGGCCAACTGCCATTGTGCAGCATCTTTGCAAGAAGTTGCTTCAATATACGAAGAGGGCTCGAGATCCTTAATCTCTTCTTCTGCAGCTACGAACGCTTGTGCAATCAGATTTTCTTGCTCTATAAGACGTTCCGGTTTCCGTATCCGCCTTTTGTCCCTTCCCTTCGCAATTGTGTATGGTTCATTGGAAGCAAGTTCTTCTGCATCTTTTGACTCATCCCTTTGAGTCTCTTGATCCCGTTCTTGGTAAGCTCCACCGGTAGCTCCACCTGCTCGTTGTTCTCGTTTCTAGATAACTCCACAGAAACTTTACGAGGATCAAGTATAGAGGATTCATCAAAGGTAACATCTCTACTAACTACAAATTTGAGTAAAGACAAACACCATAGTTTGTACCCTTTTACTCCATCAACATACCCTACGAATATGGCCTTTTTAGCCCTTGGTTCAAGCTTACCTTCATTAACATGATAATAAGCTGGACACCCAAATATTCGCAAGTATGAATAGTTAGAGGGTTCACCTGACCAGACCTCATTCGGAGTCTTAAAGTCAATCGCTGATGCTGGAGACCGATTGACAATATGAGAAGCAGTATGAACTGCTTCAGCCCAAAATACTTTGGACATCTTAGCTTGTAAGAGCATACAACGAGCCTTCTCAAGAAGAGTTCTGTTCATTCTCTCGGCAACTCCATTCTGCTGTGGTGTGTGCCTGACCGTCTTATGCCTTGCGATCCCATGAACCTTGCAGAAATCATTGAACTCTTCACTGCAAAACTCCAAGCCATTGTCCGTGCGAAGATACTTGATTTTCCTCTCCATTTGATTTTCAACCAAAATCTTCCACTCTTTAAATGCTTCAAAAGCATCACCTTTTGTCTTCAGGAAACGCACCCAAACCTTTCGTGAAAAATCATCAATGAATGTGAGAAGATACCTCTTTCCTCCCTTCGATGGAAGCTTAGAGGGACCCCATAAATCTGAATGGATGTAGTCTAGCACCCCTCCCGTCTTGTGCTTGCCAGTGCTGAAGCTGACCTTTTTCTGCTTCCCTAAGACGCAGTGCTCACAAAATTCAAGTGTGCTGATCTTCTCACCATTCAAAAGGTTGCGGTTGCTCAACATCTCCAATCCTCGTGCGCTCATATGGCCTAGTCTCATGTGCCATAATTTTGCCTTGTCATCATTAGATAACTGCACTGTAGATGCATTTACAGAGCCAATAATGGTGCTTCCCGCAAGTGTGTAGAGGCCATCCTCCAGCTTGGCCTTCAACATGACTAAAGACCCTTTAGTCACTTTCATAGTTCCTCCTTCACTCATGTACTTATAGCCTTGTTTATCTAAAGTACCCAGGGAGATCAAATTCTTCTTTAGATCAGGAACATGACGGACTTCTGTAATAGTCCTCACGATTCCATCATGGCAGCGAACATGAACTGAACCAATGCCAACTATTTTACAAGTTGCATTATTGCCCATTAATACAGTTCCTCTGCTTGTTTCATAGCTGCTGAACCAATCTTTTCGGAATGTCATATGCAGAGTACAACCAGAGTCTAAGACCATTTGTTGTCATAGACTCCACTATTGCATGATGTTGTTAGTACATAATCATCATCATTATCATGTACTTGCTCAACAATGGATGCACTCGCCTTTTCTTTGGACTTCGACATAGGGCAATCTCGTTCAAAGTGCCCCTTCTTGTGACAGCCCCAACATCCGCATTCTTTTTGTTCACACGAGACTTTGATCTGTACTTCGATTTGCTCCTTCCCTTTGGCTAGTACGACCTCTTACAAAGAGTCCACTAGCTTCGTCACTTTTGTCTCCTTCAAAATGCATCCGCACATCACAAGAGTTTAGTGCTTGCCGCACTTGCTCAAGTTTAATAGGTTGTTTGCTATACATCATTGAATTCTCAATATCACGATATTTTGAAGTCAATGAAAATAGTAAAGAACATGCAAGTGTCTCCTCGTCCTTTTTAATTCCAGCAGTTTGTAAGTCCATCACAAGTTTATTGAACGCATCTAGATGGTCTTGCAACAAAGTACCTGAATCCATCTTAAATGTATGAAGACGCCGTTGTAACAACATCCTTGTTGTCACTGACTGGTCCTGGTAAAGCCCTTCCAGCTTTTCCCATAACTCTTTGGCCGTCTCTTCGGTACTTGTACTCACTTCACAAAGTACGTTAGGTGCAAGGGACAGTTGGATTGCACTCAATGCATCTCCTTCAATCTTTTCCTTGTCGGAATCCGATATCTTATCGGGGTACTTTCCGTCAATAGCATGGATTGAACCTTCCCTCCGCAGTAACGCTATCATCTGGATTTTCCAGATATTGAAGTTGTTGCGCCCACTAAATCTATCAATTTCAAACTTCATGGAACTCATTTTTTTTTACTTGTTCTTCCTTTTCTACTATAATGTATTTGGAACTACAGAAAACCAAAGTAATCCTTTTCTGATGTGGAAGTTCAGACTGTGCTGCAACCACAGAGCATACTCAGACAGAACCTTGGCTCTGATACCAATTGTTAGCGGAAACGTGAAATTAAAGAACAAGGAAGAACAACAATATTTAACGTGGTTCGGATCAAAATGATCCTATGTCCACCAAAGAACAACTGCACTGATATTTATTTCACTCTACAAAGAATACAAGTGAAATATTACAAGAGAGAGAACACAAATGCCTTAGAAGGTGAGAAGGCAAGTGAAGGATGATTTGAAAATGAATTAAGAGCTACCTATTTATAGGAATAAATTCATCCTATTGATGTCATCCATGACATCACTATGTGTCAAAATTGTCAAGGTTAAGATAGCAAACTATTTTATGGTTTGCCTAACTTTCACCTACCAAGATACAATCTTTGACTTGTATTTTGTACTAATTATCTTCCTACCAAATATTCATATTAATTCATCTTTCATTTAGTTTGATTCCACAAGAACCAAAACCAACTCTTTCAAACGCAAAGTAAATTAACTGATAAGGAAAAAAAATTGATTCATCATACACTCAATTCTAACCATCAACGGTGTATTTGCTTCTCATCATCTTAAGTGCATTTCTTTCCTTCTTGCATAATCGTTAAGGACATGTTAGACGAAGCTAGCATGGGAATTATTGCGGGTTTGACAAAACCAGTAATTTTGATTTAAATAGAAATACACTGAATATGTACATACAATAAACTTCAGAACTCCTACACTTCAAATCCTGAATCCGCATCTGATGCCATATTTCCTTCATACTACTTTAGGCATCCCGTATTCGAAACCCACTGGACTACTAATCCGTAATTAGTGGCACCATATATGCACAATTAACGTGAAGTTCTCCCATCAAGAGGGTTCTCCATTCATAACGGTTCAAATCCGAGACATCTGGTAAAGGGTTGGTAAAGGGTAAGAGAGATCTCAACCACCCCACTAGGTAGTGATGCCATAAGTTGGTGCATTAGAGGGCAAGAGATTGGGGATTCTTAATCTGACCACACTTTCCTCAGGTCGAACGGCTATTGATCCTAACTCAACGAGAGAAAGGTTGTACTAATACTTGCATTAACTAAATCTACTTAAATCTCGGATTCAATTCCATTAACGCATTCATTTGAACTCATACTTGTTTTAATCTAATCTACTTGGATTCCGAATTCCATTCCATCAAAGCACTCATTCCCTTCATGTAAAAGTTCAACATCTATAACACTAGTTGTTCTTTTTACCTTAACTTGTGGCTTCTATTATACAACAATACACACTAAAAACACCATATCTCTCTCATACGAACTCGAAATTTAACAATTATTTTTGCAATGATTCTGAAATTACGATACGAATCTAATATTTTAATATATTGAGAGTAAGAAAGAAAGAAACTCACTTCAAGATGGGACTTTGCCCCTTGAAAAATTGATTGATCATCCACTAATGGTTCTTTCTCTGCAAAAAATAATAATTCCATTAACAACAATAAACCAAAAAAAATTAAAACAGGAATACACATTTCTAACAAATTAAAAAACAAAAAATGCACCTAATGAGGAGATTTTTTATTTTCAGTGCATTGACATTACAAATCTTCAAATTTCTTTACAAAATTTCCTTTTTCTTTCATTAATTTTGTGATTTTAATTTAAAAAAAAAATTGTCTGTAACTTTTTTTTTTGTTCCAAAATTTCCTCTTTTTGTTGTTAGTTAGTAGTACTTTGTTAGTTGGCACAGTTTGTGGTTTGAAAGGGCAGTTGGTATAGCGGAAATAGTTGATTATTCATGGATCACCAAAGACAAGCAAATTTTTAATTATGAATTCAAAATATTTTTAAGAATATTAAAAAACTTACACTAATAATTAAAAAACCGTTCGACTTTTTGAATAGTAACATCTTCACATGAAATGAGACAAACAAAATATTAATTATTGAAATATCTTGTATAGTTATGCTACTCAATGTGTCATATCTATGATTGTTATCGAGTCAAAATATTAATATGAAAACACACAAAAAAAGCAAAAGCATCTAAAAAATAATTTTGATAGGACCTCCGCAATGAATTGAGAAAGTATTGTGTACAACTCACCATCTTTTCCAGACATATTTTGGCATTAACGAGCCAGTTTTAAAGAATTATGCGATTTTCTTGGTTTTTCATGTGTATTCTCCTAGAGAATACGTTGTGCTCCTAATTGAATTTACTACCTAAGTACAGACAAGCTTGGTGCAAGTTGCACCAGTTAGAGTTGAATAGGAGGTTTGGATAAGCGTATGGATTTGGCAACTCAGAGCACTCAAATTTTTTTCCTGAAAAAATCTTACGGGACCTCCGTAATGAGTTGAGGAAGCCTTATGTACCGTCCCAACGTTTTTTCAGGCATATTTTCACATTTATGAGCAAGAGGAATTACGCGACTTTCGTTTTTCATGTATAATGCCCATGGATTTGGTGCCTCAGCGCACCCAATTTTTTTTCCTGAAAAAACTTTATGAGTACCTGTGTAATTCATAATGAATTGAGAAAACATTATGTACAATCCCACCATTTTTAAGGCGTATTTTCACATTTAAGAGCCAACTTTCAGAAATTACGTGACTTTCTTATTTTTTTCGTGTGAATAAACCCATGAATTTGGCGCCTCAGAGCACCCAATTTTTTTCTGATTTTTTTTATGAGGACCTCCTTAATGAGATCGGGAAGCATTACGTACGATCCCACCATTTTAGATACTTTTTTGCATTTACGAGTCAACCTTTATTAATTACGCGACTTTCTTATTTTTTTTTTGTGTGTATTAGCCCATGGATCTGACGCCTCAGAGCATCCTATAAAATTTTCTGAAAAAACTTTATGAGGACATGTGTAATGAGTTGGAGAAGCATTACGCACGATCCCACCATGTTAATCTTATATTCACATTTAAGAGCCAACTTTTACAAATTACATGATTTTCTTGGGTTTTGTGTGTATCAGCCCATGGATCTGGGGCCCTGGAGCACTCGATATTTTTTTTCTGAAAATACTTTGTGAGGACTTCTGTAATGAGTTCGGGAAATATTACATACAATCTCAATGTTTTTTCAAGTGTATTTTTACATTTATGAGCCAACTTTAAGAAATTATACGACTTTCTTATTTTTTGTGTGTAATTAGCCCATGAATTTGGGGCCTCAGAGCACCCCAAAAAATTTCTGAAAAAAATGTTATGAAGACCTGCATAATGAATGGGGAAGCATTATATACAATCGTACTGTTTTTAGGAATATTTTGCATTTACGAGCCAATTTTTAGGAATTACGTGGCATTTTGTATTTTTCGTGTGTATAGTCCATGGATCTGGCGCTTCATAGCATCCAAATTTATTTCAGAAAAAACTCTATAATGACCTCTGTAATGAGTTGGGGAAGCATACTTAGTTCCACCGTTTTTTTCAGGAATATTTTTGCATTTCTATATCAACTTTTAAAAATTAAAATATGATTAGTTCATGAATCTGATGCCTCGAAATACCTAAATATTTTTTTTAAATTTTTTTTATAAGGACTCGTGTATCTTTCTATTGTATGTATATATATATAATATATATATATATATATATATATATATATATATATATATATATATATATATATATTAAAAAATCCTACTATACAATATAATTTTTAACGAAGGATGTCAAATTTGATATTGCTTGAACAAGGGTGACTCTATCACTAACGAGAGATGTGATTGAGATTTCTCCACTTAACCATAAAATTTATCACATTGTTAAGACAAACCTTAATAGACATGGTTGTGGAATTTGAATGTTAAATTAATACTGACCCAACCTAATTAAATGCTGGAAATTTATATACTATCTCCATTCATTTTTAATTGTTTACGTTTTCCAAAAGTTAATTTGATTAATTTTTAAATTTGAATTAAATAATATTAATTTGATATATTAAACAAAAAAATAAATATTCAGAAACTATATGAAAAATATTATAAATTGCAACTTTTTGTATATTAATATTATGAAAAAGTACATATTAGTAAAATGTTGGTCAAAATTCTTATTGTTTGACTCTAAAAAAAGAAATTATGATAATTAAAAGTGAACTGGGGGAGTAATTAACTTATTTTTCTTTTCATTAATCTCTAGAAAACAAGCAATATCTTGATTATATGTTTTCATGCCTGTTCTTTGAAAGAGTTCTATTACTTCAAATAATTTTAAGTTAAATTGATTAACAGTATATTATTTAGTTTACTGTGACAATGGAATATGTCAACGTACATGCAAAAGAAATAATCAAAACCGCGTAGCTTTTATTTTTCTCAAACAAACAAAAATCAAACTTATGCATGTTGTAGGGACTTTAAATTCAAAAAGTCTAGGCTAAACTTAAATTAATAGGGTCCAATTTTATTATTTTTTTAAAAACTAACAAAATGACTTAAAAGAAATTATGGAAATGATCTATTATGATTATTTACAAATTAATTAAGAAAAAAATTATAATTTAAAAAAATATTTATGCAAAAAAATGAAGAATATTTTATTAAAGTACATAAAACTAAAAATAAATTTATAAAAGAATATAAAAATACCAAATTATCTCGAGAAAGTGAGGTCTCTTGGGTATTTACAATTCAAATTAAAAAAAAAACATAATACATAATATGTTTTTTAACTTGATTTTGTTTCACATTTATGCACTTCAACTTTGGGTTTGCATACGTAAACACTTTAATTTGTATAAAGTTAAAGAAATAGACACATAAATCCTGCGTGACATAGTACACATCAGATATCACATAGGATGAAAATTGTCATGTAGGATGTCATGTATGACGTGAGTGACTGTTTATTTAACTTTATACAAATTTAAATATCTACTTGCGCGTAAATCAAACTGAAAAACCTAAATATAAGTTGAGTTCAAATGAAAGAACATATTTATGTATTATGTTTTCAAATATCGTGTATAAATAAACATCCTCTTATTTCAACCAATGACATCATTATCAATTGGTAAAAGTTATGGGAGGCAAGTGAACTGCAACACAAAATGATGTTGATATTTTAATTTAATAGATATATGTGATGTGACCATAAACATTTTTTATATATAACAAACACATCTAGCTACTTCGATACATAAATAAATTATATTAACACAATTTGTAATCAAGAAATGAACAAGGTTTCTATTCCTTATACTTTCTATTTTGTTCTTATAAATTTTCTTATTATATCATGGTGTTTACAAAGTGAAGCCAGGATGTTCTTGGACATGGAGAACTTGTCTTCAATTAAATTCAAAGGTGTTATACGAGGTCGCAGTAATTGAGAAATTCCGATTAAAATCAACCCTTCGCCAACAGCAAATACTCGAAATCGCGTGTATGTATCAAGTTATTAATTAAGAGACATTTATTCATCTTTTTTAAATTAATTTTTTCGTTATTATTTCATCATAGATTTA
This sequence comes from Solanum lycopersicoides, assembly GCA_022817965.1. Classification (NCBI taxonomy): domain Eukaryota; kingdom Viridiplantae; phylum Streptophyta; class Magnoliopsida; order Solanales; family Solanaceae; genus Solanum; species Solanum lycopersicoides. Next base: position 5,212,501 of record CM040629.1, read on the forward strand.
TCTAACAATTTATATTTTTACGATTTACGCAGTGATTACTCTCCACCACCGTTGATAAGTAAATAGGAGAGCTCGTGAAGAAACAAATGAGTTGAATATTTTACTATGATTGGGCCAGGTGGCGTGCAATCGCTTATAGACTATATATTGTGTAATTTTATTGTGTATTTACCTTCATTTCTTGTTTTCTTCTGTTGAAATTGCTTTATTTTTAATTAATCGGAGATTATTGTTGTGCTAGAAATTAAAGAAAATCAAAGTGAGAATAAATTATAATTCTTTGAATCATATCGATTTTTGAATATAGATTCAAATAGAAAATCATATCAATATTAATAAGCGATTAAAAGGAATAAAGTAAGAAGTATATGCTATTTTTCTTATAGATATTAAAATAAAATAAAAACTAAATATTTTGCGATTAATATAAATATTCTCTCTGTTTAAAAAAGGATGACCTAGTTTGACTTGGAACGGAGTTTAAGAAAAGAAAAAAGACTTTTTAATCTTGTGGTTCTAAATTAAAGTTATGTCAAATGTACCAAATGCCCTTTATCTTGTGGTCTTAAACATGCCACGTGAAAAGTTAAAGTTAAAGTGTTGCCAAAAAAAAAAGAGATTATTCTTTTTTAAACAAACTAAAAAGGAAATAGAAACATTCTTTTTAAAACGAAGGTAATACTAAACTTAAAAAAAAGGAGTTTATACTTCATATATGATTGACTAAACGAGAAATTAGTATATGATATAACTTTAAAAAAAATTTAACATATCAAAGCAAATCAGTAGTGGTCATAATTTTCTTCATGGTTCAAACAAAACAGTCCTTTAAAATAATATTAATTTCTTTGCATCGATAATATATAATTTATGTATATCAACTAACCAATAATATATAATTTATGTATATCGACTATCGTTGTCTTATTTGACCACACACATTTTCTACTATAAAAATAAGTGGTTTGACTAAAAGTTATATATAAATTTGGTAAAGTCCAACAACGCGTAATGAAAATGGCCAAATTGATACTTTAAGAAATATGTATATAAATTACTAACTCCAAAATATCAAAACACAAATACACCCAATTTTCTCAATTTTAACACAAACATTAATTTTGTGTGACATACAAGGTCTAAGGAGAAAAAAATGAAGAAAATTTGTACTAGTATATTTAATTTTCTTGTAATATTTCTTATTTTATCATTGTATACGCAAAGCGAATCGAGGATATTAAACTTGTCCGATTTAGTAGAGACGAGTCAGGTGCGAGGTCGGAGCATCAGGCAGACGCTCAAACCTAATCCTTCTCCAATGCCAAATGCTAATAATCATCAGTACGTATAGACATTTTTTTGAATATCTAAATTTTAGTTTTTTAAAATGTTACGTTGATCTAATTCAGCTTCAAATATTAGCTAAATTAAATCATCAAAAATTGAAAAGTAATAAATAAATTAAAACGAAGGAAATACTTTTTTTTAATGAAAATTAATTTCTAACATTAAATTATTATTTTTGTGTTGAATGCAGATTTAGAAGTCCACCTCCAATGATCATGAAATAAGGAAGAAGGCTGATCCTGAATTTGATGATTTTGTAGTTTTGTTCCCTTTTTTTCTCTTTTTTTGGAATATACGATTTCTAAATGATTTTTAATGATTTTTATCGATAATAATTATATGAAACTTCTGTCCTTTTTTTCTTTAATATTATAGTAATTTTTTAAAATATATATATATATACATGAAGGTAACATATTTGTGCCCTTTGAAGCTATATAAATTCACCCCTACAAGATATGTATTTCCTAAATTATGTATACATAAGAAATATTTAACAAAGCAGACCAACATTTTTTTTTCATTTATATCCGTTATATAAGAATACATCAAATAGAAAACTTACATACACATAAAATAATCACATAACTGAACACAAATTATAAGTTTTCATCGCACCAACCGCGTACACCATCAATTTCGAGTCCAATGCATTATAATGATAATATGATGAATTTGATGTTTGTTGAGTAATGACCTAACATCTTCATTAATATAGATAAGACGTTAGGTTTAAATCTCAACACATGTATTTGAGTATGACACAATAATGACCGAGCAAATCAATCAGCTCTTAATAATAATAATAATCATAATAATATAATAGGTCATGACCATCAAAGGATGTGATGTCGTGGATGAGACTACTCTTCCCTTAATAAGAGATCTCGAATTCAAGCCTTGAGTATGAAAAAAAAAAAATCTTTGGTACAGAATATTTTCCCCCGAATGGAACGCTACGCTATGCGAATTCAAAATAATCGAACTTTAATGTGAATGCCAACAGTCAACACCAAAATAAATAATAGTAATAGGTGCATTGCGCCTTCTTTTTTTTCTTTCTCCATTCACACATAGAGGTTTGACTAAAACTTATGAGTTTGCCACAAGTACAAACAACACATTATTGAAATATAGATATCTTAGAAATAATACTTTATATTAATATAATTCCCAAATGTGAGTTTTTTCTTCCTTTCAACTACAAGTCTATAATCCATATATCTCAAAAAACACTCAATTTTAATTAAAATGAAGAGAGTTGCTACTACTTCATTCAATTTCCTAGTAATATTTCTTATTTTATCATTATGTCTACCAAGCGAATCGAGGAACTTAAACTTAAACTTGTACTTATCCTCAACTGCCAAAGGTCGCAATAATAGAGAGATCCCGAATAAACTATATCCTTCACCTATATCAAATCCTGGTTATCGACAGTACGTATTTTGGAGTACTATAATTATTTTTTCGTACTTATATTGTTTTAATGAAAGAAGCTTTCTGATAGTAGAGTAATTTTCTTGATGGCATGCAGGGTTAGTCCAACGCCGCCACCCACGATAGAATAAGGAAAAAGCTCGAAGATCAAAACTGGGAAACATTTATTTGAAGGTGCGGTATTAAATCAGAGTCTTTAGTTAGAATTTTGAATTTATGAATTCTCGTATTTTAAGAATGTGAGCTTATTGAAGTCTTAAAGAAATTATTTTTATAGATAAATATGAATCTTTGAACAAAATTTTATGGTTTCTATGAAACACAATTTCCTATATTGAATGATACAAGTATACATTAATATATGTACTTGGTACTTTGTGAACATAACCCTTTGTAATTTAAATTGGGGGATATTTTTATAAAGATCTTTTTTTGTGTTATTTTATATTAGTGAAATTGACCATAAAAATATATTTAAATTTATTACATCATATCACTTTTATGCAAATGAAATAGTTTTTAAACAACATATATTTTAGTTAATTCATAATTACGAATTATTTTTTAAAAATATATCACGATATACGTAGTGTATGTGCATTTTTGGTGCGGAATATATATATATATATATATATACACACACATCACGATCCAAAAACTCGAATCATGATATCACATACCATAACTCATTAGCAGGTAAGTCGATCTATATCGCAGAACGATGAGTAACAGTCATATTTGGTAGAAACAATAATCAACGAGAAATTTTTAAACACTAACACAAGATACAAAAAAAAAGAGAAAAACAATAATATATACGAAAGCCAGAAGTACAAGATCCGAACTCACCACCTAGTGGACATCAACACAAAGTAACTATACTAGTACAAAGTCTCATAATTGGACCAAAAGTATAGACTTTTCTCGAAAATAATTTGCCAAAAAATATATACAAAAAGATTTAGGTTAAACTATGACACCATCAGCTCACCCTCAATCTCCAAAAATCTCCGCAACTAGGACCGAATCAATATTGACGACTGGTACTAGGATTTGCATCAAGAAAAATGATATGGAATGTAATATGAGTACTCAAACAATAGATAGTAAGTAGACATCATAGACCGATTGAACTTAAAGAAGTAAAAGGACAATATGAAAAGCTAGAAAATAACAACTAAAGGTCATACTTCTCTTCTTGCTTCAAACAATAGTGCCTTACACCTTATTAATTTTGATGATTGATAGTTTGAAACTTTAAATGCAATGTTTCTTTTTTCAATTATTGTATATTCCTATCATATGTTTGTCTAATTACCTAATTTTTTCATTACAAAAGAATATGATAGTAGTGCACAATTACTTTGTCTTTTTTATTCTCCACTCACACTAGTGGTTTGACTCAAAACTTATGACAACACGTATTATTAATTAAAAAATATGGATAAATATTATGAAGTAATATATTAATAATTCCCAAATATAAGTCTTCTTCCTTTCAACAAGAAGTCTACAATTCATTTATCTCAAAAATACATTCCATTTAAAATGAAGAAAATTACTAATACTACACTCAATTTTCTAGTGATATTTCTTATTTTATCTCATGGTGTATGAGAAGCGAATCGAGGATTTTAAACTTGTCATCATTTGTCAATTTCGAAACAAATATGGATTTAATCAAAGGTCGTAGTAATAGACAGATCCCGGTTAATTTATATCCTTCACCTATACCAAATCCTGGTCATCGACAGTACGAAATTTGTTATTATAATAATTTTTTCATACTTATCGTCTTAATACAATAAAAGATTTCTAATAGTAGATTAATTTTCTTGTTCATTTAAAGAGCCGTTGGTACGCCGCCACCGCAGCCCATGATATCGGAATAAGGAAAAACCGAGGCAACTTGTCTAAAGGTGCGGTATTGAATCAGAGTCTTTAGTTGGAATTTTAAATTTATTAATTTTTGATTTTATTTTAAGAAGATAAACTTGTTAGATTCTTAAGAAATTCATTATGTATAAAATATAAAGTTTGAGAAACATTAATGAATTCTTTCGAACTCACTTCCCTTGTATTGGATGACATTAGTGTACAAATTCTTATATGTAGCTAAAATTTCTATGTAATTTTAGAGACGGATTTATAATTTGAAATGAAAGAAATATCTTGTAAAGATCTTTTCTGTTTTACTTTTCTATATTTTTTATATTTACTTTTAAAATGTTCTTATAAAAAATAGGAAAAATGCACAAGTACTCTCTAAATTATGAGCGAAATTCCAGAGACATGCCTTAACTATGCTAAGGTCCTATTACCCCCAAAACTTATTTTTTTTATAATTTTGTGCACCTTTTGTCTTACGTGGCACACTCTGTGTTTCCACGCAATTGAGCCGCGTTAGAGATATTTAGATTCTATGTAAGCTAAAAAGGTGCACAAAAGTACAAATAAAATAAGTTCGGGGGGGGGGGGGGGGGGGGAGATATGACCTTAGTTTAGTTAAGGTGTATCTCTGGAATTTCGATTATAGTCTGGAGATACTTTTGCGTTTTCCCTAAAAAATACATAAAGCTAAAAAGTAAAATGTCAAAAATACACATATTTCTTTTTAGTTTCACATTTAAATTAAATGTTCATAAACATACCTAAATTGCCATTCATAAGTTTGAGAAACACACAAGTAATATGTGATAGAAGGATAACGTATTATATAATTATTTTTAAAAAAAATAAACATGTGAAAAATAATTTCATCGTGGCAAAAAGTGGTACCACATCACCAACACGTGTAACAATTTCAGCTGAAAATAGGACCCTAATTAAGTTAAATTTTGTAAAGGTTTCACAAAGAAATCGTTCAAAAGTCATATCACTAAAATATTTTTGGGCTAACACATAAGAAAAACTTAGCAAATTAACCAATTCCATTAGATTGTCCCTAAAATATCTAAAATGGACTCTAAAAATTATGAGACTAGACGTAATGCTCCCCATACTCCCTACAGAGGGTCCGTAAAGATTTCGCAAAGAAAACGTCCAAAAGTCATATCAACAAAATATTCATGGGCTAACAGCCTATCATACATAAAAGAGGAGAAAATCTAATTCCTATAATTAGCTCCTAAATGCCCAAAATGGACTCTTCTACAAGTTATGAGACTTACGTACTGCTCCTTCAACTTTCTATAGAGGATTTCGTAAAGGCTTCGCAAAAAAATTCGAAAGTCACATTACTAAAATATTCATGGAGTAACACACACGAAAATAAGAAAATCCCCTAATTACTATAAATTTGCCTTTAAATTTCTGAAATATACTCTAAAAATTGTGAGACTGTACATACTGGTCTCCAACTCCCTATAGAGAGTTCCGTAAAGGTTTCTCCAAAAATTGTCCATAAGACATATTATCAAAATATTCATAAGCAAACACACAAAAAACTAAGAAAATCACATAATTTCTATAAATCGACCCCTAATTGCCCAAAAAGGACTATAGAAATTATGAGACTGTTTGCACAATTCCCCCAACTCCCTAAGGTGGATTCCTTCAAGGTTTGCAAAGAAATCATACGAAAATATTCATTGGCTAACCACAAATTTGAAGAAAAAAAACTATCTAAATTCGTATTAATTGGCCCCCTAAATGTCCAAAATAGACTATGCATAGTTCAGAAATCTTGATTGTCGCGAAGCATCTAAAATTATATTTTAATTTTTTTATAAGGACTTGTGTATCTTTCTGTTATTATATTAAATATATATATATATATATATATAAATATATATTATATATTAAAAGTTCTACATACAATATAATTTACGAAGAATGTCAAATTTGATATTGCTTGAACAAGGGGTCTTATCCTGTGATTGAATTTTCCCACTTAACCATAAATTTTACACATTGTAAGACAAACCTTAAATAAGACATGTGTGAAATTGAATGTTAATTAATACTGACCCACCTAATTAAATGCTGGAAATTTATATACTACTCTTCATTTTTAAATTGTTTACGTTTTCAAAAGTTAATTAATAATTTTTAAATTTAAATTAAAAAACATTTAATTTGATATATTAACAAAAAAGTAAATATTCAGAAACTATATGAAAAAATATTAAATTGCAACTTTTTTGCATATAATATATGAAAAGTACATATTAGTAAAATGTTGTCAAAATCTTATTGTTTGACCTCTAAGAAAAAGAAATTACGATAATTAAAAGTGAACTGGGGAGAATTAACTTATTTTCTTTCATTAAATCTCTAGAAAACAGCAATATCTTGATTATATGTTTTTCATGCCTGTTTCTTGAAAGAGTTGCTATTACTTCAAATAATTTTAAGTAAATTGATTAACAGTATATTATTAGTTTACTGTGACAATGGAATATGTCAACTACATGCAAAAGAAAATAATCAAAACCGCGTAGCTTTTATTTCTCAAACAAACAAAAATCAAACTTTGCATGTTGTAGGACTTTAAATTCAAAAAGTCTAGGCTCAACTAATAATAGGGTCCAATTTTTATTTATTTTCTCTTATTAAAAAAACTAACAAATGATTAAAAAAATATGGAAATGATCTATTATGATTATTTAACAAATTAATTAAGAAAAAATATATAATTTAAAAAAATTATGCGAAAAAATGAAGAATTTTTATTAAAGTACATAAAACTAAAATAAATTTATAAAAGATATAAAAATTACCCAAATTATCTCGAAAGATGAGGCTCTTGGTATTTATCAATTCAAATAAAAAAAACAAACATAAATACATAATATGTTTTTTAACTTGATTTTGTTTCACATTATGCACTTCAACTTTGGGTTTGCATACGTAAACACTTTAATTTGTATAAAAGTTGAAGAAATAGACACATACATCCTATGTGACATAGTACACATCAACATCACGTAGGATAAAAATTGTCATTTAGGATTGTCATGTATGACGTGGTGACTGTTTATTTAACTTTATACAAATTTAAATACTAATTGCGCAACTCAAACTGAAAAACCTAAATATAAGCTGAGTCCAAATGCAAAGAACATATTTATGTATTATGTTTTCAATATCTGGTTTAAATGAAACACCTTTTATTTCAACCAAATTAGACTTCATATCAATTGGCTAAAATGTTATGGAGGCCAAATGAACACCAAAAAATGATTGTGGATATTTTTAATTATAATTGATAATATGTGTATTGACCATAAACATTTTATATATAACAAACACATCTAGTACTTCTATACATAATATAATTATATTAACACAATTTGTAATTCAGAAATGAACAAGGTTTCTGATTCCTTATACTTTCTATTTGTTTCTTAATAAATTTTCTTATATATCTGGTTTACAAAGTGAAGCCAGATTTCTTGGACATGAGAGACTTGTCTTCAATTAAATTCAAAGGTGTTATACAAGGGTCGCAGTAATAGAGAAATTCCGATTTAAAATCAAATCCTTGCCAACAGCAAATACTCGAAATCGCGTGTATGATCAAATTATATTAAAAGACATTTATTCATCTTTTTAAATTAATTTTTTCGTTATTATTTCATCATAGATTTATCTAACAAATTATATTTTACGATTTTACGCAGTGAGACTCCCACCACCGTTGAATGAGTAAATAGGAGAGCTCGTGAAGAAACAAATGAGTTGAATATTTTACTTGATTGGGCCACGTGGCGCGCAATCGTATAGAATATATTGTGTAATTTACTGTGTATTTACCTTTATTTTTATTTTTTTTGAAAATAGCTTACTTTTAATCAATAGAAAATTATTGTGTGTAAATCCGAAGAAATCATGCTAGAAACTAAAGAAAATCAATTGAGAATAAATTATAATTCTTTGAATCATATCGATTTTTGAATATGGATTCAAATAGAAAATTATATCAATATAATAAGCGATTAAAAGAATAAAGTAAGAAGTATATGCTATTCTTATAGATATTTAAAATAAAATAAAACTAAATATTTGCGATTAATATAAATACTAACTTAAAAAAAAGGAGTTTTAACTTCATATCATGATACACCGAGAAATTAGTATATGTATAACTTTAAAAAAATTTAACAATATCAAAGCAAATCAGTTAGGTCATAATATTTCTTCATGGTTCAAACAAAACAGTCCTTTTAAAATAATATTATTTTCCTTGCACCGATAATATAATTTATGTATATCAACTAATCGATAATATATAATTTATGTATATCGGACTATCATCGTTGTCTTATTTGACCACACCACATTTTCTACTATAAAAATAAGTGTTTGACTAAAAGTTAGAATATAATTGTAAAGTCCAACAACGCGTAATGAAAATGCCAAATGGGTACTTTAAGAAATATGTATAAATTACTACTCCAAAATATCAAAAACACAAAACACCCAATTTTCAATTTTAAACGACAAACATTAATTTTGTGTGACATACAAGTCTAAGGGGAAAATAATGAAGAAAATTTTACTAGCATATTTAATTTCTTGAATATTTCTTATTTTATCATTGTATACGCAAAGCGAATCGAGGATATTAACTTGTCTTGATCGTAGAGACGAGTCAGGTGCTGCAGGCGCAGAACATCAGGCAGACGCTCAAACCTAATCCTCTCCAATGCCAAATGCTAAATCATCAGTACGGTATAGACGTTTTTTAATATCTAAATTTAGTTTTAAAAATGTTACGTTGATCTAATTCCAGCTTCAAATATTAGCTAAATTAAATCATCAAAAATTGAAAAGTAATAAATAAATTAAAACGAAGAAGTACTTTTTTTAATGAAAATTAATTTCTAAACATTAAATTATATTTTTGTGTGAATGCAGATTAGAAAGTCCACCTCCAATGATCATGAAATAAGGAAAGGCTAAACCTGAATTTGATGATTTGAGTTTTTTCGCCCTTTTTCTCTTTTTTGAATATACGATCTAAATGATTTTTAATATTTTTATCGATTAAATTTGATATGGGAAACTTCTGTCCTTTTTTTCTTAAAAATATTATAGTTAAATTTTTGAAAATTATTATAATATACTAAGTAACATATTTTGTGCCCTGTTGAAGCTATAAAAATTCACCCTACAAGATATGTATTTCCTAAATATGTTACAATAAAGAAAATATTAACCAAAAGCAACCAACATTTTTTTTCATTTATATCCTTATATAAGAAACACAAATAAAAAAACTTACATACACAATCAAATACACACTAACTGAAACAACAAATTATAATTTTCATCGCCCAACCAGACCCGTACCACCATCCAATCGAAGTCACAATGCATATAATGTAATATATGATTTGATGTTTTTGTTGGAGGAATGACCTGAACATCTTCATTATATAAGATTAAGACGTAGTTAAATCTCAACAACGTATTTGGAGTAGACCCCACAATAATAATGTGGACCAGTAAATCAATCACTCTTTAATAATAATATAATCATAATAATTAAAGCGTTATGACCAATTCAAGATGTGATTTCGTGGATGGAGACTACTCTTCCCTTAATAAGGATCTCATTCAAGCCTTGATAAAGAAAAAAAAACACTTTGGTTACAAGAATTATTCCCCCCAATTGAAACGCTACGCTTATGCGGAATTCAAAAATAATCAACTTTAATGGAATCCAAACAGTCAACACCAAAAAAAATAATAGTAATTAGGTGCTGCGCCTTCTTTTTTTCTTCCTCCATTCACACATAAGGTTGACTAAACTTATGGATTTGACCAAGACAAAGATAACAAATAAACAACATATTGAAAATAGGGATATCTTAAGAAAAAATAGCTTATATTAATTAAATCCCCCAAAATTGGATTTTTCTTCCTTCTCAAACTACCAAGTCTACAATCCCATATATCTCAAAAACACTCAATTTAAATAAAATGAAGAAAGTTGCTTAGCTACTCATTTCCAAATTGTCCTAGAATATTTTCTTATTTATCATTTAATGTCTACCCAAGCGGAATCGAGGAACTTAATTAAACTTGTAAACTTAATACCTCAACCTGCAAAAAGTCGTGCCAAATAGAAGAAGAGATCCCCGAATAAAACTACTCATCCTTCACCATATATCAAAATCCCTGAGTTATCGAGCAGACGTATTTGAAGTACTTAATTATTTTTCGACTTATTTTTAATGAAAGAACTTTCTGATAGTAGAGATGATTTTCTATGCATGCATGCACGTCACCAACGTTAGGTCCATACGCCGCCACCCACGATAGACATTAAGGGAAAAAGCTCGAAAGCATCAAAAACTGGAAAACATCTTATTGAAAGTGCCGGTATTAAATCAGATCTTAGTTTAGATATTTTGAATTAATGATAAATTTCTCTATTGTTAAGAATGTGAGCGCTTTGATCTTAAAGAAATTATTTTATAATAAATATGAATCATTGACAAAAAAAGTGTCTTAATAATCAAACCACACATTCCTAATTTGAATAATAACAAGTTAATAACCATTAAATATATTACTGTACTTTGGAAACGCATTAAAACCCTGTAATTTAAATTTGGGATGATTATTTTTATACAAAAGGATTCGTTTTTTTGTTAATTATAATTAGGAAATGACCTAAACAATATATTAAATTTATTACATTCATATCACTTTATGCAAATAAAGTTTAAACAACATATTTATAGTTAATTCATAATTACGATATTATTTTAAAATATTAATCACATGTACGTAGTTATGTGAATTTTGTGCGGCAAATATATATATATATATATATAATACCAAACACACCTCACCGATCCTTAACAACTCAGAATCTAGTATTACACATAATCTAAAACTTCATTAAGGCAGTTAAAGGTCGATCTATATCGCAGAACGATGATAACAAGTTCATACTTTGTAAGAACAATAATCAACGAAAATTTAAAACCCACAACACCAAATACAAAAAAAAAAAAAGAACAAACAAAAATATATACAAAAGCCAGAGTACAAATCAGACCTACCACCTATACATCAACACCAAAAGTAAAAAACTATTACTAGTAAAAGTCTCATAATTGACACAAAATATAGACTTTCTCTAAATAATTTGCAAACAATAATACAAAAAAAGATTTAGTTCAAAACTATGACCACCATCACTCCCACCCTCAATCTCCAAAAATCTCCCAATTAGGACCGAATCAATATTGACACTGTACTAGGATTTGCATCAAGAAAAAGGATATGGAATTAATATGAGTACTCAAAAAAAATAGATAGCTCAGTAGACATCAGAACCGATTGAACTTTAAAGAAGTAAAAGGACAATATGAAAAACTAGCTGACCACACTTTCCTCAGGCGAACGGCTATTGATCCTAACTCAACGAGAGAAAGGTTGTACTAATACTTGCATTAACTAAATCTACTTAAATCTCGGATTCAATTCCATTAACGCATTCATTTGAACTCATACTTGTTTTAATCTAATCTACTTGGATTCCGAATTCCATTCCATCAAAGCACTCATTCCCTTCATGTAAAAGTTCAACATCTATAACACTAGTTGTTCTTTTTACCTTAACTTGTGGCTTCTATTATACAACAATACACACTAAAAACACCATATCTCTCTCATACGAACTCGAAATCTAACAATTATTTTTGCAATGATTCTGAAATTACGATACGAATCTAATATTTTAATATATTGAGAGTAAGAAAGAAAGAAACTCACTTCAAGATGGGACTTTGCCCCTTGAAAAATTGATTGATCATCCACTAATGGTTCTTTCTCTGCAAAAAATAATAATTCCATTAACAACAATAAACCAAAAAAAATTAAAACAGGAATACACATTTCTAACAAATTAAAAAACAAAAAATGCACCTAATGAGGAGATTTTTTATTTTCAGTGCATTGACATTACAAATCTTCAAATTTCTTTACAAAATTTCCTTTTTCTTTCATTAATTTGTGATTTTAATTAAAAAAAAAAATTGTCTGTAACTTTTTTTTTTGTTCCAAAATTTCCTCTTTTTGTTGTTAGTTAGTAGTACTTTGTTAGTTGGCACAGTTTGTGGTTTGAAAGGGCAGTTGGTATAGCGGAAATAGTTGATTATTCATGGATCACCAAAGACAAAAGCAAATTTTTAATTATGAATTCAAAATATTTTTAAGAATATTAAAAAACTTACACTAATAATTAAAAAACCGTTCGACTTTTTGAATAGTAACATCTTCACATGAAATGAGACAAACAAAATATTAATTATTGAAATATCTTGTATAGTTATGCTACTCAATGTGTCATATCTATGATTGTTATCGAGTCAAAATATTAATATGAAAACACACAAAAAAAGCAAAAGCATCTAAAAAATAATTTTAATAGGACCTCCGCAATGAATTGAGAAAGTATTGTGTACAACTCACCATCTTTTCCAGACATATTTTGGCATTAACGAGTCAGTTTTAAAGAATTATGCGATTTTCTTGGTTTTTCATGTGTATTCTCCTAGAGAATACGTTGTGCTCCTAATTGAATTTACTACCTAAGTACAGCCAAGCTTGGTGCAAGTTGCACCAGTTAGAGTTGAATAGGAGGTTTGGATAAGCGTATGGATTTGGCAACTTAGAGCACTCAATTTTTTTTTCCTGAAAAAATCTTACGGGACCTCCGTAATGAGTTGAGGAAGCCTTATGTACCGTCCCAACGTTTTTTCAGGCATATTTTCACATTTATGAGCAAGAGGAATTACGCGACTTTCGTTTTTCATGTATAATGCCCATAGATTTGGTGCCTCAGCGCACCCAATTTTTTTTCCTGAAAAAACTTTATGAGTACCTGTGTAATTCATAATGAATTGAGAAAACATTATGTACAATCCCACCATTTTTAAGGCGTATTTTCACATTTAAGAGCCAACTTTTCAGAAATTACGTGACTTTCTTATTTTTTCGTGTGAATAAACCCATGAATTTGGCGTCTCAGAGCACCTAATTTTTTTCTGATTTTTTTTCTGAGGACCTCCTTAATGAGATCGGGAAGCATTACGTACGATCCCACCATTTTAGATACTTTTTTGCATTTACGAGTCAACCTTTATTAATTACGCAATTTTATTTTATTTTTGTGTGTATTGCCCATGGATCTGACGCCTCAGAGCATCCTATAAAATTTTCTGAAAAAACTTTATGAGGACATGTGTAATGAGTTGGAGAAGCATTACGCACGATCCCACCATGTTAATCTTATATTCACATTTAAGAGCCAACTTTTAGAAATTACATGATTTTCTTGGGTTTTGTGTATATCAGCCCATGGATCTGGGGCCCTGGAGCACTCGATATTTTTTTTCTGAAAATATTTTGTGAGGACTTCTGTAATGAGTTCGGGAAACATTACATACAATCTCAATGTTTTTTCATGTATATTTTTACATTTATGAGCCAACTTTAAGAAATTATACGACTCTCTTATTTTTTGTGTGTAATTAGCCCATGAATTTGGGGCCTCAGAGCACCCCAAAAAATTTCTGAAAAAAATGTTATGAAGACCTGCATAATGAATGGGGAAGCATTATATACAATCGTACTGTTTTTAGGAATATTTTGCATTTACAAGCCAATTTTTAGGAATTACGTGGCATTTTGTATTTTTCGTGTGTATAGTCCATGAATCTGGCGCGTCGTAGCATCCAAATTTATTTCAGAAAAAACTCTATAATGACCTCTATAATGAGTTGGGGAAGCATACGTAGTCCCACCGTTTTTTTCAGGAATATTTTCGCATTTATATATCAACTTTTAAAAATTAAAATATGATTAGTTCATGAATCTGATGCCTCGAAGCATCTAAATATATTTTTTAATTTTTTTTATAAGGACTTGTGTATCTTTCTGTTATATATATATATATATATATATATATATATATATATATATATATATATATATATTAAAAGATTCTACTATACAATATAATTTTTAACGAAGAATGTCAAATTTGATATTGCTTGAACAAGGGTGACTCTATCACTAACGAGAGATGTGATTGAGATTTCTCCACTTAACCATAAATTTTATCACATTGTTAAGACAAACCTTAATAGACATGGTTGTGAAATTTGAATGTTAAATTAATACTGACCCAACCTAATTAAATGCTGGAAATTTATATACTATCTCCATTCATTTTTAATTGTTTACGTTTTTCAAAAGTTAATTTAATTAATTTTTAAATTTAAATTAAATAACATTAATTTGATATATTAAACAAAAAAGTAAATATTCAGAAACTATATGAAAAATATTATAAATTGCAACTTTTTGCATATTAATATTATGAAAAAGTACATATTAGTAAAATGTTGGTCAAAATTCTTATTGTTTGACTCTAAAAAAAGAAATTACGATAATTAAAAGTGAACTGGGGGAGTAATTAACTTATTTTTCTTTTCATTAATCTCTAGAAAACAAGCAATATCTTGATTATATGTTTTCATGCCTGTTCTTTGAAAGAGTTCTATTACTTCAAATAATTTTAAGTTAAATTGATTAACAGTATATTATTTAGTTTACTGTGACAATGGAATATGTCAACGTACATGCAAAAGAAATAATCAAAACCGCGTAGCTTTTATTTTTCTCAAACAAACAAAAATCAAACTTATGCATGTTGTAGGGACTTTAAATTCAAAAAGTCTAGGCTACACTTAAGTTAATAGGGTCCAATTTTTTTTTATTTTCTTTTATAAAAAAAAACTAACAAAATGACTTAAAAGAAATTATGGAAATGATCTATTATGATTATTTACAAATTAATTAAGAAAAAAATTATAATTTAAAAAAATATTTATGCGAAAAAATGAAGAATATTTTATTAAAGTACATAAAACTAAAAATAAATTTATAAAAGAATATAAAAATACCAAATTATCTCGAGAAAGTGAGGTCTCTTGGGTATTTACAATTCAAATTAAAAAAACAAACATAATACATAATATGTTTTTTAACTTGATTTTGTTTCACATTTATGCACTTCAACTTTGGGTTTGCATACGTAAACACTTTAATTTGTATAAAGTTGAAGAAATAGACACATACATCCTATGTGACATAGTACACATCAGACATCACGTAGGATAAAAATTGTCATTTAGGATGTCATGTATGACGTGAGTGACTGTTTATTTAACTTTATACAAATTTAAATATCTAATTGCGCAACTCAAACTGAAAAACCTAAATATAAGCTGAGTCCAAATGAAAGAACATATTTATGTATTATGTTTTCAGATATCGTGTTTAAATAAACATCCTCTTATTTCAACCAATGACATCATTATCAATTGGTAAAAGTTATGGGAGGCAAATGAACTGCAACACAAAATGATGTTGATATTTTAATTTAATTGATATATGTGATGTGACCATAAACATTTTTATATATAACAAACACATCTAGCTACTTCTATACATAATAATAATTATATTAACACAATTTGTAATCAAGAAATGAACAAGGTTTCTATTCCTTATACTTTCTATTTTGTTCTTATAAATTTTCTTATTATATCATGGTGTTTACAAAGTGAAGCCAGGATGTTCTTGGACATGGAGAACTTGTCTTCAATTAAATTCAAAGGTGTTATACGAGGTCGCAGTAATAGAGAAATTCCGATTAAAATCAATCCTTCGCCAACAGCAAATACTCGAAATCGCGTGTATGTATCAAGTTATTAATTAAGAGACATTTATTCATCTTTTTTAAATTAATTTTTTCGTTATTATTTCATCATAGATTTATCTAACAAATTTATATTTTTACGATTTACGCAGTGATTACTCTCCACCACCGTTGATGAGTAAATAGGAGAGCTCGTGAAGAAACAAATGAGTTGAATATTTTACTATGATTGGGCCACGTGGCGCGCAATCGCTTATAGACTATATATTGTGTAATTTTACTGTGTATTTACCTTTATTTTTATTTTTTTTGAAATAGCTTTACTTTTAATCAATAGAAGATTATTGTTGTGAAATCGAAGAAATCATGCTAGAAACTAAAGAAAATCAAAGTGAGAATAAATTATAATTCTTTGAATCATATCGATTTTTGAATATGGATTCAAATAGAAAATTATATCAATATTAATAAGCGATTAAAAGGAATAAAGTAAGAAGTATATGCTATTTTTCTTATAGATATTAAAATAAAATAAAAACTAAATATTTTGCGATTAATATAAATACTAAACTTAAAAAAAAGGAGTTTATACTTCATATATGATTGACTAAACGAGAAATTAGTATATGATATAACTTTAAAAAAATTTAACATATCAAAGCAAATCAGTAGTGGTCATAATTTTCTTCATGGTTCAAACAAAACAGTCCTTTAAAATAATATTATTTTCCTTGCACCGATAATATATAATTTATGTATATCAACTAATCGATAATATATAATTTATGTATATCGACTATCATCGTTGTCTTATTTGACCACACACATTTTCTACTATAAAAATAAGTGGTTTGACTAAAAGTTAGATATAAATTTGGTAAAGTCCAACAACGCGTAATGAAAATGGCCAAATGGGTACTTTAAGAAATATGTATATAAATTACTAACTCCAAAATATCAAAACACAAATACACCCAATTTTCTAAATTTTAACACAAACATTAATTTTGTGTGACATACAAGGTCTAAGGGGGAAAAAATGAAGAAAATTTGTACTAGCATATTTAATTTTCTTGTAATATTTCTTATTTTATCATTGTATACGCAAAGCGAATCGAGGATATTAAACTTGTCTGATTTCGTAGAGACGAGTCAGGTGCGAGGTCGCAGCATCAGGCAGACGCTCAAACCTAATCCTTCTCCAATGCCAAATGCTAATAATCATCAGTACGTATAGACGTTTTTTTGAATATCTAAATTTTAGTTTTTTAAAATGTTACGTTGATCTAATTCAGCTTCAAATATTAGCTAAATTAAATCATCAAAAATTGAAAAGTAATAAATAAATTAAAACGAAGGAAGTACTTTTTTTTAATGAAAATTAATTTCTAACATTAAATTATTATTTTTGTGTTGAATGCAGATTTAGAAGTCCACCTCCAATGATCATGAAATAAGGAAGAAGGCTAATCCTGAATTTGATGATTTTGTAGTTTTGTTCCCTTTTTTTCTCTTTTTTTGGAATATACGATTTCTAAATGATTTTTAATGATTTTTATCGATAATAATTATATGAAACTTCTGTCCTTTTTTTCTTTAATATTATAGTAATTTTTTAAAATATATATATATATACATGAAGGTAACATATTTGTGCCCTTTGAAGCTATATAAATTCACCCCTACAAGATATGTATTTCCTAAATTATGTATACATAAGAAATATTTAACAAAGCAGACCAACATTTTTTTTTCATTTATATCCGTTATATAAGAATACATCAAATAGAAAACTTACATACACATAAAATAATCACATAACTGAACACAAATTATAAGTTTTCATCGCACCAACCGCGTACACCATCAATTTCGAGTCCAATGCATTATAATGATAATATGATGAATTTGATGTTTGTTGAGTAATGACCTAACATCTTCATTAATATAGATAAGACGTTAGGTTTAAATCTCAACACATGTATTTGAGTATGACACAATAATGACCGAGCAAATCAATCAGCTCTTAATAATAATAATAATCATAATAATATAATAGGTCATGACCATCAAAGGATGTGATGTCGTGGATGAGACTACTCTTCCCTTAATAAGAGATCTCGAATTCAAGCCTTGAGTATGAAAAAAAAACACTTTGGTACAGAATATTTCCCCCCGAATGGAACGCTACGCTATGCGAATTCAAAATAATCGAACTTTAATGTGAATGCCAACAGTCAACACCAAAATAAATAATAGTAATAGGTGCATTGCGCCTTCTTTTTTTTCTTTCTCCATTCACACATAGAGGTTTGACTAAAACTTATGAGTTTGCCACAAGTACAAACAACACATTATTGAAATATAGATATCTTAGAAATAATACTTTATATTAATATAATTCCCAAATGTGAGTTTTTTCTTCCTTTCAACTACAAGTCTACAATCCATATATCTCAAAAAACACTCAATTTTAATTAAAATGAAGAGAGTTGCTACTACTTCATTCAATTTCCTAGTAATATTTCTTATTTTATCATTATGTCTACCAAGCGAATCGAGGAACTTAAACTTAAACTTGTACTTATCCTCAACTGCCAAAGGTCGCAATAATAGAGAGATCCCGAATAAACTATATCCTTCACCTATATCAAATCCTGGTTATCGACAGTACGTATTTTGGAGTACTATAATTATTTTTTCGTACTTATATTGTTTTAATGAAAGAAGCTTTCTGATAGTAGAGTAATTTTCTTGATGGCATGCAGGGTTAGTCCAACGCCGCCACCCACGATAGAATAAGGAAAAAGCTCGAAGATCAAAACTGGGAAACATTTATTTGAAGGTGCGGTATTAAATCAGAGTCTTTAGTTAGAATTTTGAATTTATGAATTCTCGTATTTTAAGAATGTGAGCTTATTGAAGTCTTAAAGAAATTATTTTTATAGATAAATATGAATCTTTGAACAAAATTTTATGGTTTCTATGAAACACAATTTCCTATATTGAATGATACAAGTATACATTAATATATGTACTTGGTACTTTGTGAACATAACCCTTTGTAATTTAAATTGGGGGATATTTTTATAAAGATCTTTTTTTGTGTTATTTTATATTAGTGAAATTGACCATAAAAATATATTTAAATTTATTACATCATATCACTTTTATGCAAATGAAATAGTTTTTAAACAACATATATTTTAGTTAATTCATAATTACGAATTATTTTTTAAAAATATATCACGATATACGTAGTGTATGTGCATTTTTGGTGCGGAATATATATATATATATATATATATACACACACATCACGATCCAAAAACTCGAATCATGATATCACATACCATAACTCATTAGCAGGTAAGTCGATCTATATCGCAGAACGATGAGTAACAGTCATATTTGGTAGAAACAATAATCAACGAGAAATTTTTAAACACTAACACAAGATACAAAAAAAAAAGAGAAAAACAATAATATATACGAAAGCCAGAAGTACAAGATCCGAACTCACCACCTAGTGGACATCAACACAAAGTAACTATACTAGTACAAAGTCTCATAATTGGACCAAAAGTATAGACTTTTCTCGAAAATAATTTGCCAAAAAATATATACAAAAAGATTTAGGTTAAACTATGACACCATCAGCTCACCCTCAATCTCCAAAAATCTCCGCAACTAGGACCGAATCAATATTGACGACTGGTACTAGGATTTGCATCAAGAAAAATGATATGGAATGTAATATGAGTACTCAAACAATAGATAGTCAGTAGACATCATAGACCGATTGAACTTAAAGAAGTAAAAGGACAATATGAAAAGCTAGAAAATAACAACTAAAGGTCATACTTCTCTTCTTGCTTCAAACAATAGTGCCTTACACCTTATTAATTTTGATGATTGATAGTTTGAAACTTTAAATGCAATGTTTCTTTTTTCAATTATTGTATATTCCTATCATATGTTTGTCTAATTACCTAATTTTTTCATTACAAAAGAATATGATAGTAGTGCACAATTACTTTGTCTTTTTTATTCTCCACTCACACTAGTGGTTTGACTCAAAACTTATGACAACACGTATTATTAATTAAAAAATATGGATAAATATTATGAAGTAATATATTAATAATTCCCAAATATAAGTCTTCTTCCTTTCAACAACAAGTCTACAATTCATTTATCTCAAAAATACATTCCATTTAAAATGAAGAAAATTACTAATACTACACTCAATTTTCTAGTGATATTTCTTATTTTATCTCATGGTGTATGAGAAGCGAATCGAGGATTTTAAACTTGTCATCATTTGTCAATTTCGAAACAAATATGGATTTAATCAAAGGTCGTAGTAATAGACAGATCCCGGTTAATTTATATCCTTCACCTATACCAAATTCTGGTCATCGACAGTACGAAATTTGTTATTATAATAATTTTTTCATACTTATCGTCTTAATACAATAAAAGATTTCTAATAGTAGATTAATTTTCTTGTTCATTTAAAGAGCCGTTGGTACGCCGCCACCGCAGCCCATGATATCGGAATAAGGAAAAACCGAGGCAACTTGTCTAAAGGTGCGGTATTGAATCAGAGTCTTTAGTTGGAATTTTAAATTTATTAATTTTTGATTTTATTTTAAGAAGATAAACTTGTTAGATTCTTAAGAAATTCATTATGTATAAAATATAAAGTTTGAGAAACATTAATGAATTCTTTCGAACTCACTTCCCTTGTATTGGATGACATTAGTGTACAAATTCTTATATGTAGCTAAAATTTCTATGTAATTTTAGAGACGGATTTATAATTTGAAATGAAAGAAATATCTTGTAAAGATCTTTTCTGTTTTACTTTTCTATATTTTTTATATTTACTTTTAAAATGTTCTTATAAAAAATAGGAAAAATGCACAAGTACTCTCTAGATTATGAGCGAAATTCCAGAGACATGCCTTAACTATGCTAAGGTCCTATTACCCCCAAAACTTATTTTTTTTATAATTTTGTGCACCTTTTGTCTTACGTGGCACACTTTGTGTTTCCACGCAATTGAGCCGCGTTAGAGATATTTAGATTCTATGTAAGCTAAAAAGGTGCACAAAAGTACAAATAAAATAAGTTCGGGGGGGGGGGGGGGGGGGGAGATATGACCTTAGTTTAGTTAAGGTGTATCTCTGGAATTTCGATTATAGTCTGGAGATACTTTTGCGTTTTCCCTAAAAAATACATAAAGCTAAAAAGTAAAATGTCAAAAATACACATATTTCTTTTTAGTTTCACATTTAAATTAAATGTTCATAAACATACCTAAATTGCCATTCATAAGTTTGAGAAACACACAAGTAATATGTGATAGAAGGATAACGTATTATATAATTATTTTTAAAAAAAATAAACATGTGAAAAATAATTTCATCGTGGCAAAAAGTGGTACCACATCACCAACACGTGTAACAATTTCAGCTGAAAATAGGACCCTAATTAAGTTAAATTTTGTAAAGGTTTCACAAAGAAATCGTTCAAAAGTCATATCACTAAAATATTTTTGGGCTAACACATAAGAAAAACTTAGCAAATTAACCAATTCCATTAGATTGTCCCTAAAATATTTAAAATGGACTCTAAAAATTATGAGACTAGACGTAATGCTCCCCATACTCCCTACAGAGGGTCCGTAAAGATTTCGCAAAGAAAACGTCCAAAAGTCATATCAACAAAATATTCATGGGCTAACAGCCTATCACACATAAAAGAGGAGAAAATCTAATTCCTATAATTAGCTCCTAAATGCCCAAAATGGACTCTTCTACAAGTTATGAGACTTACGTACTGCTCCTTCAACTTTCTATAGAGGATTTCGTAAAGGCTTCGCAAAAAAATTCGAAAGTCACATTACTAAAATATTCATGGAGTAACACACACGAAAATAAGAAAATCCCCTAATTACTATAAATTTGCCTTTAAATTTCTGAAATATACTCTAAAAATTGTGAGACTGTACATACTGGTCTCCAACTCCCTATAGAGAGTTCCGTAAAGGTTTCTCCAAAAATTGTCCATAAGACATATTATCAAAATATTCATAAGCAAACACACAAAAAACTAAGAAAATCACATAATTTCTATAAATCGACCCCTAATTGCCCAAAAAGGACTATAGAAATTATGAGACTGTTTGCACAATTCCCCCAACTCCCTAAGGTGGATTCCTTCAAGGGTTTGCAAAGAAATCATACGAAAATATTCATTGGCTAACCACAAAAATTTGAAGAAAAAAAACTATCTAAATTCGTATTAATTGGCGCCCCCTAAATGTCCAAAATAGACTCTAAAAAATTGTCTAATTCCTATTTTATGTGTGTTTTTCCACAGACAAAAGTTTTTCCTCTTTTTTTTTCCAAGTTAAATGCATGTCTAAATATAATTTTAACTTTTAAATATTTTTTTATTTAATTTATTTTTTCAAATGTCACAATTTTATATCCTAACACCTAATTAATAAGATGTGTCTGTCGTCCTCGCTGCTTCTTGAACTAGCTAATCCTAAAATAATTAATTTGGAAATAACTTATATCCAACAAAACAAGTCCTTAAAGATCTCAACATCCTTTTTAACATCTGTTCTAACGGACTAAATATCTTTTAATGAAAATTAATAATATAGTGATTAAAATACAATAAAAATAAGATAAAAGAGTGAGTTATTGTATTGTCAAATCATCTTATTCATTATAAAAGGTAATTGTTTAATTTTCAAAATTATAAACCATATATTTTAAAGATGTTTGGTTGTAAATACATTTAGGAGATCAGACAATATATTTTTATTTTCACAACGTATGTAACTCAAATTTTTAAAAAATGAAAACTAAAAATAACATTATGTAGCATAAGTTAGTAGACTTTTCAAATGAAAATAATAATAACTAAACTTGGTCAAATTTTCAGACTCAAATTAAGATAGAATATTATGCATTCCATTAGTCACAATCGTGGGTTCCCTTAACAAAGAAAAATAAGGGGAAACGAAGGGGAAAAAAAGCAGAAAAGATTGACTTTTAGGGTGTATTCATATGTTTTTAAAAAATGAGAAAAATGATTTCTCATTTTTAGTATTAAAGTCAAAGGCTTTGACATTACACTAGGTAAGGTGATTATTTAAATCTGTTCAAACTTTGGTGGATAGAGTTATCTGATAATTGTTGGTGATGGAAGGTAACATGAGATACGTGAAAGCTGACCTGAGTGTCACGGTCATAAAAAAAATTACTTTAACATAAAATGAAACGAAAAGAGCATACGCCATGTGGCATAAGCAAGTGTGAGTCTACTTCTATCTATGTAACTGATTATTATATTCATTAGTTTGACGTAAACCCCTGATGTGATAAGCTTGTGTCCCTGGATGACACTTGCTATATAAAGAACTTATTTGGAGCCCAAGTTTATATAGTTTTGCGAGGAAGAGGAGGAAATTAAGCATGTCTATCAACAAAGGCACATGTGTTTTGTTAGTGATGGTTTTCTTTGTGTTGTCCATGAATTCTTGGTGTGAATATGGTGAAGCAACAAGAATATTCTTAGACTTCTCTACAAGTACTCAAGGTGTTATATCTCTTCCCTTTTTTTTTAATCATTACTCTTGATCTCTCTTCGTATGAAACTAAACTTCAAATTCTGAATTTGTCAGTGATCTCGTACCATAATTTGTTCATACGAGTACTAAACTATAGTATGTATATCATATCTGTGTTTTTTAATACCATTTTGATGTGTTGAAATTATAATGGCAGCTACACAAAGGATGGACTACCTGGGCAGCAGCCACCGCCGGAGCACCAGGGCATCGCCCCGAGGGGGCTATCCTTCCCCGGCAGCAAATGTGAATGACCATGTACATCACTAGTGATGAATCTCTATTTTGTTGTGGACTTAAAATAGACTTTGTTTGATTTTATTTGTGTTTATGAAATTTCAAATATGAAGCAATGAAACTAAACTTTAACTAGGACTGTCTTTCCCATGATCAGAGATCTCGAGTTCAAATTATGATAATAGA
Source organism: Solanum lycopersicoides (assembly GCA_022817965.1). Lineage (NCBI taxonomy): Eukaryota > Viridiplantae > Streptophyta > Magnoliopsida > Solanales > Solanaceae > Solanum > Solanum lycopersicoides. The sequence goes on from CM040629.1 coordinate 5,237,055, forward strand.
ATATTCTTGAGTGGGAACGCCCTCCGTCTTATTATATGGATAACCATAGACGGAACATTATTAAATAAAAGGATGTAGTACTTCATATTTTTTTGGAGCTAACATAATTATATTCAACCTTCAAGAACACAGCATTTTTTTTTGGTTTATTGACTTATCACCAAGAAACTCAAAAACTCACTTGAATGAGTAAAAGAAGTTCTTTTTAACTCAAAAACTCAAAAAGTAACTTGAATGGTTGTTTGGCAAAATACATAAAAATTTAGATGATGGTATCACTGGAATTACTACATCTTTTATAACAGTAACAATTCCGCTCTTAATAAAATATCCGTCTGACTCCCTTGCTACTTCTTGAATATTGTCAATATTAATAATCTGACGATACAAAAATTTCATATTGGAGACTCGATCTCAAAGCTCATGTATATTGTCGAAAATAAGAAGGAAAAATTCGTGTGCTGACAAGAGAAGTCAGGACACTTACGACTATATGTTGCCTAGAAGTTAGAAAACTTTAGGTAGCCAACCTTCACATTGTGCCCTATATGAGCATTCTTGTCGATAATAGCTCTTTTTATATGACAATTCTTGTTGATGCCAATTGGAACACTACCCTTTGCATACAGAAGCATTGTGTCATCATTCGTCTGCATGTGAATGCATTAATTCCAACAAAATAATTATACAAGCTTCAGGGAAATTTAAGACAATAATATTAGTTCTATGACCATAACACAATAGACTATCGTAATCAAGTGCATAAAACTAATAGTTGATTTGATACTAACTTTTCTTGTAATTTGTAATGCCCAAATTAATTAGCATGATAGAATGCTTCAATTTTATCAATATTCTCTCAGTAGTCATCAAATGAATAAACTTGCAACTGAACTCAGACTAGTAAGACCTCTACTAGTAATAATACTAACCAAAAAACATATTCCGTACAAAAAAGTTTAAACTAGAAGCTATCCAAGGCCTATAATCTATGTTGCTCAGATACTTTAAAAATGACGATGAATGCATGTCAGATACTCTAAAAGTAATACATTTCGGAGAATGTGACACGGAATTGTAAATGTTAATGATTGAACAATCTACCTACTCGCATTCCAGCGGCTTTACAACCAAAATCTTAAGGGTTCTCTTTACTTATGTCGTAGTCGGCCTAAAATAGTAGTATCCACCTGAAATGCACCAAACACAAAATAATTTTTTTCAGAAACGAGTTATCTGTACCTTTTATTATGAGAAGTATGCAAAAGGACTATAACATGTTACCTGAGTTGTTTTTGATTGCTTCTATTTTGGTTCTCTGCAAATTCAATCATACATACTTCTTCATCAATCTTCATTAGACCAAATGAAGAAAGATATTTTATTAAATTTACAGATGAATCAATATAAAAGCAATCAAAAACAACTTCATCAATCTTCGTTAGACCAAATGAAGAAAGATATTTTATTAAATTTGCAGATGAATCAATATAAAAGCAATAAAAAACAATGCAGGTAACATGCTATATACATACACTTTCCATCCATCAAAAGTGTAGCAACGATAATATCAGCCTCGACTTCTTTATGGGATAGAATGAACTTCTCATAATCCATTCGGTACAAATGAGGCTTTGAGCAATACTAAGACAACAATACTCAAAGAACTTATATTTATTTATATTCGTTAGTTATTTTTCAAGTTTACAAAAGCATAGTTATTTGTTGCAAAACACTATCTTGGATTTGTTATCAAAAAATTATTGACAAACATAAATTGCTACTAAAATATTAGCTAAATCTCTGAAATATTAGGCAAAGTTCTTGACAAATTAAAGGTATAACTAACTTCTGACTGTTGTTTGAAATGATAATTAAAGAAAAAAATATGTATATACTGCTAATGAAGTGGGTTTATTGAAGATAATCTTAGAACATATATATAGTTGAATCTAGATAGAAGACTCTACAAATTCATGGTAATGTGGAAGGAGATGATACTTATATTAAAGATCACCTAATACACAATTTTGTATAGCATAATATTCACTATAGCAATATTATGTTGGGAGGATTGAATAGTTAGTGTATAATTTTTGTATAATCAGTATATAATTCATGTATAATTAATCTATATTCAACTTTTTGAATATATTGTAATATATACTACAAATAAAAAATATTTATTTTTCACTTGATTACTTTTAATACGTGTATAATATACTTTTAGTCCATATTACAAAGAACAATTTATCATTCATATATAATACAAGTTTTATTGATAGATAATACATTTATCACATATTTTAATCCATTTATAATACGATGTGTCAACTTCTTACCAAACAAGCATAATATATTTTTTAAAATAATTATAATATATATAAAAGATATAACAAGTATTGCTATAAATTAATAAATAAAAAATATTGCTAAAATCAGTAATTATTTATTAAAAAACATACATCCAAGTAAATTTTTCATTTATGTATTGATAAGTTATATTTAACTTTTTGAGTGTATCACAATGTATAGGTAGTATATATTTTCTATCAATTACTATTTTTTATGCTAATAAAAAGAGAGTTATATTTGTTGTAAACTAATTTCTTTATGTATAGATTCGAAACTATCCTTGTATTCTTTCTCCTAAGAGCTGTCTGATATTGAATATTCGTGCAAAAAAATAAACATAAAATGGATGTTACATTAATGGGGTGGACTAAAATAGGACATCCCATAATTTTTTAGGAAAAAATATGTTATCTAATTTTGAGAAAAAAAATTCATTTATGTCATTCGTTAAAAGTTTGACTTAACTATGTCATTTTCGCTTGAAAAAGGCTCATTTATATATGTCATTATTTGTTAATTGAAAACAGTTCTGATCTTGAAAAATCATTTCTTACATGTGGTCAAATATGATTCGTTCACACCATGATTAAAGAGAAAAGACTCAAATATGTCATTAAACTTCGAGAAAAAACTCATTTATGTTATTCGTTAAAAGTTTTGCTCATTTTATTCATTTTAAGTTAACAAATAATGACATGAATGAGCATTTTCTCAAATGAAAATGACACAAATGAGCCAAACTTTTAACTAATGACATGCATAGATGATTTTTTTTACTCAAAATTTAATGACATATTTAAACCTTTTTCTAATCAATATTAAGTTTTTTCTTTTGATTTCTCTTACCAGTATCCATATTAAATTCCGCCTAATAAAATTATGATTTAATAATGATTTCGTAGATAATTAATACAAGATCTATTCATTTTCAACTAAAACACATAAAAGTCTATGCTTGAGCTGATTCCATCCATATAGACTTGCTATAAAAATAAAGAATGAAAAAAGAGTCAAAAATATTTTTAAACTAGCTTAGAAAATATTTTTGTTTTTTCATTAAAATGGGACGGAAAGAGTAATGCAAGTACAAGTCCATCATTGACTATGTAACAACTGATTGTTATATTCATTAGTTTAATATAAACACCTAATACGAATAAGTTTTTATGTCAAGACTTGCTATAAAAACGTAATCTAAGTTTATATAGTTTTATTGGGGAAAAGGAGAAAATTAAGCATGACTATCTACAAAGGCACTACTACATGTGCTATATATGTTAGTTATGTTTTTCTTTGTGTTGTCCATGAATTAATTCTTTGGTGTGAAGCACCAAGAATATTTTTAGACTTCTCTACAAGTCCTCAAGGTGTTACATCTCTACCTTTTTTATCATTACTCTTTTATCTCTCTTCGTACGAAACTAAATTTCAAATTCTGAACTCATACCAAAATTTCTTTCACATGAGTATTAACATATATTATGTGTATGTGTAATGTGTTTATGGCAGCGAATGTGAATGACCATGTGATGAATCTATATTTTGTTGTGGACTTAAAAAAAATATACTTTATGAGATATCAAACATGAAGTAATGAAAGTAAGCTTTAACTTGGCCTGGGATTCGAGATCTCGAGTTTAAATTCTGATAATTGAAAAATCCCTCCCTCCGTCTTATTATATGTATATGGATAATGATAGAGGAAAACATATACTATACTAACACGAACGAATAGAGTAATTCATATTTTTTCGAGTAAACATCTAAATTATATTTCACGTTCATTGACGATCACTCAAAAAGTCCTTTTAACTCATGGTTGTTTGGCAGAATAAATTAAAAATAAAGGAAACCAAGTTTTCACCATCTTAGATGATGGTACCACTGGGAATTACTGCATCCCTGATAACGGTAACAATTCCGCTCTTAATAAAGTATCCGTCTGACTCCCTTGCTACTTCTTGAATATTGTCAATATTGATGATCTAACGATACAAAAGTTCCATGTTAGAGACTCAACCTCACAGCTAATTTATGTGATGATAAGAGAAGTCAACAGAAGTTAGCTGAATCAGATTTTCATCAAATATATATAATAAAAGTTGAGTGGTAATAAGAATTATTGATCAAGTAACAAACCTTCACATTGTCCCCTATACGAGCATTCTTGTCAATAATAGCTTTTTTAATGTGACAGTTCTTGCCGATGCCAATTGGAACACTACCCTTTGCATACAGAAGCATTTTGTCATCATTCGTCTGGACCAACAAAAGGAAGCAAACTGAGTTTAACAACCAACTAAAAACAAGTAGTATATGATATCTTGTGTATATACAAAGTAAGTCTAATAGTCATATAGTTTTTGAATTTTAACTATTACCTCATAATAATCTGCTCCCATCAAAAGAGTGTCTTCGATAATTGTTTCTGCTGAAATGCATGATCTGAGTCCAATTACAGAATGATGAATTTTACAGTTCTGTACACAATAAAGTAACTTTATGAGAACCGTAATGTGACAATACTGGTTAACCAATTCTAAAAGTATGAAAATTAAAAGACCGTATTGGTGAGAAGCAGTACATAATTAATTACCTTGATGATACAACCTTCACCAATGACACTATCTGTTATATCAGCATCAAGCATCTTTGAAGGAGGCAAATATCGAGGTTGGGTGTAGATTGGAGCTGAACGGTCATAGAAACTTAAGAGAATATGAAGATAACAATATTAGTGCTTACTACTAGAGTAGAACAATAGACAATCACAACTAAGTGGAGGGAAGTATTAGTTCACATTACCTAAAATCTGGCACTGGCTTTTTTGTAATGCCCAAATTAGCATTGTAGAAAGCTTCAATGGTACCAATATCCTCCCAATAGTCATCAAATAAATAAGCTTGCACCTGAACTTACATTATTAATACCATACAAGTAAAACTAAGCAAAAATCATATGCAAGAGAAAAAAGTTAAAACTAAAAGATAGTCACAAGTAAAACTAAGCAAAGATCGTATTCAGCAGAAAAAAGTTAAAACTAGAAGATAGTCACACTAAGACCTATGACATATGTTGCTCAGACTTTTCAAAAATATCGATAGATGCATGCTAGATACTCAAAAAATAATACATTTTGGAGAGTCCGACATGGATGTGACAACAATCATAACTAATAGAGTAGTGTGGAAGTAAAGTTTCATACCATTCTCATGAGACAAAAAATAAATTTCTTCTAGTTTTTCTGACTTTAGAACTATAAATGGCAAATAAAAGAAGAATTTACTTACTCGCATTCCAATGGAAGTTGCACCAGGAATAACTTCACTACCAAAGTCATTAGCTGCAGGAAAGCTTTGCCGAAGTAGGTTTATCATCACATCCTTGCTAATAACATATATACCCATACTTGCAATATAAGGGTTTTCTTTAGCTCGTTCGTCATCAAGGCCTAAAATCGTAGTATCCACCTAAATGCACCAAATACAAATTACATTCTTCCAAGAAATGAGATATGTGTCTTTGTTCATATATAAAATGTGTGTTTGTTGAAAAATATGCAAAAGGACTATTGTAGCATGTACCTTCATTTCTTTCAATTGCTCTCCATCTGGTTTTTCTGCAAACTCAATGATGCGTCCTTCTTCATCAATCTTCATTAGACCAAATGAAGATGCACGTTTTTCATCCATTGGAAGTGCAGCAACGGTAATATCAGCACCTGCTTCTCTATGGGCTAGAATGAACTTTTCATAATCCATTCTGTACAGATGATCTCCCGCTAGTATTAGGAATTCCAAAACATTATGCTCCTCAAACAACCATAAATACTGCCTGACCGCATCAGCAGTGCCCTGAGAAATAGGTAGTTTGCGATAAAAACTAGTTAAACGGCTATACCAAAACGCATGTCAGAAGTAAATCAGAGGAGTCGAGCACAAACTGTAACGTTATAGTGGCTTCAAACATGCTATATACATGTTGGATTGTCTTTAGGTTATAATTTTTTTTTAAAAAAAGACAAAGCATCCCGCATTAGCAGGGTCAAGGACATGCCCCACTCCAAAGGATGTGTTAACCTACCCCAATGCAAGCATTAGTGGTTACTTACACATCTCAAACCAAGAGACAACTTTGTCGGCTCATTTTCAAATGAAATAACTACAAATTTAATGTTGTTAAAAGGTGTACACTAGGAAGAATATTAGGTACCTGGAACCAATCAGGGTTCTCTGGACTTTGCTGAGCAGCGAGAACTTCCACAAAACCTTCATTTTTGTAACTATCCATGTTACTTGCATAAGCTCGTGAAAGATGACGATTTAAAGATGCAGAGTTGAATTGTGTGAGAACATAGATCTTGGATATGGTACTGTTAATACAATTGCTCACAGGAATATCAATCAGACGATAATTTGCTCCAAGCGGAACAGCTGGCTTTGCTCTCTTTTTGGTTAGTGGATACAGACGAGTCCCAGCTCCACCTCCAAGAATAATACCCAAAACACTCTACAACAAATTGCATTAACAACATACTTAGTTAGTTAAGCATGATCAACCACAAACTTTCGTTAAGAAACAATTCTGTGTTATAAATCTTAATGAAATGATTTATATTTAAACAAATATGTCAAATTTATTTTAGCCCACAAATTTTAAAACTTTTCTTTCTTAAATATTATGCCTAACAAACATTGTCACATAAATTAGACGGAGAAACTCATATCTACCTAAATCTAGATTAAATGATTGATACTTATAGAAATGTGTTAAGGTTTATTTTACACCACAAATTTCAGAGAACTTTTTCCTGAAATATTATGCCCATAAATTGGATAGAGAGACTGCAATACAAACTATATGATAATTTAATTTAAATATATAATTTGTAAAACTAATGACAAAACGTGAAAAAGAAAATAGGTTAATTTTGCACTAACTTGGCTAGCATCGGGATCAAGACATGTCTGTGAATTCGACGAGTCAGAAACAGCTTTAGGGGACACGACAATGGCAGCCCTTTTATGATAGGCCTTCTTATTGGAACTGAATCGTCTAGAACGAAATGACAATGGTGACATCAATTTGTCCCCGGATAACTGTGATGATGCAAAAGAGAGAATTTGTGCACGATCAACATTGTCGATTATAGAATGTTGAAAAGGTTTCAAAGTTCCCATAGACGCCGCCATTGTAATACCACTGTCTACCCTGCCTACTCTTCCAGTTTATCACTATCTACTATTTGTGAAACAGTGGAATATGAGAAGGTAAATTTTAATCAAGAACAAGTCAACATAATATAAGCATTAACCTAAAACTAAAACTTAAAAACATTTTTTAAAATACATAAAAACTTGATCTGATTTGTCTCTTATTTGAACAATTCATTTGAACAATTCAAACCAAACTTTAGGTATTGAGACCTTTTATTTATGATAATAAAAAATTATTTATTATATATAGTTAAATACTATTTTCAAGTCATTTTATTATATAATTTTACCATTTATTGTATAGTGATACAGTAATATAAAATTTTATTTTAGCATATTATCAATTTTTTATTTCAATATGTCAAATTATAATTAATTTAACTTATTTGCAAAAAAATTACTATAAGCTCAAAAAAAACATTACTCGATTATATATTAATCTAATTTTACAAGTTTGATAAAATATGTTAGCCAATTATAGCAATACAATATCTTGGTTATTAGTCTAAAAAATCTTATTGATAGACAATGGGATTTAGGTAATTAGATTCAAAATTTTAAAATATCAAATAAAGTTTTAATGTTATTTAAGTAAAATGTTAAAATTTGAAAAGAAAATTTAATACATTCCTAATACATGGTAGCTTTAAAATCTTCCAGTGAGAACGAGATAACGTGACATACACAACAACAAAAAAAAAAAAGCTTTATAGTTCATCTTGGCAAATATGACTTCTCAATAACTCCAATTTTTATGGACCTTCAAAAAAATTATATATATATATATATATATTATTTTTATATATAGAGATAGCAAACTTTAATTAGTCGGAAGATAACAAAATACACAGGTGAGAGATCTGAAATGGGGAAAAATTGGGACGAATATTTCATCTATAAAATCACTCAACTATCAATATTTTCTTTTATAACCACAATGTTATCAATCCTAGATGTTTTTTTTCTTCCAATCCTTATATTATTGACATTTTTACTCCCATTTAATATGTATGCGATAATATGTATGCGATTGTATATCATAGTACTTTTGCACAGATATATGTACAAAATAGCATTTCAATAAGTAAAGTTGTTTATATTTGCCCAGATATATATATTAACATAAGCACAAACAAATTGGTTACACCAATGAAGGTAAACATGCTAGAAGAGCATAAATAAATAAATAATAACCACTGGATATGATCAAATTTAAAGAATAAAGTTTCCATTTTCAACTGCAACAAGCTCCTCCTTGAGAAGCAGCTCCATCTCGTCCGCCTGATGGCCCAGGAATTCCTCCATACCCAACTTTTATTCCATACGACTGTAACGAGTAATAAGAAAAGTTACACCCTATAGGTGAGGGAATAGATACACCATTGATGAAACGAAGCATTTAGCCTTTTGGCAACTTCGTTTCTTCTTTCACTAGACAATAGGACTGGTGAATAGTTTTGTCATCAGCAAACAGAGACCATATATGAAGATTTGCAGTCCACATCGAAACAGATTAAGTAGAATATACATAAATAGTCAGGATAAGGTATACCTCGTTTGATACATCAAACACTCCATCTTGTATTTTCTTATAGATCGTGGAAGCTGTTTTGATAAAAGCCTGAAGAAGTACAAGGAGTTACTTTGAGACGTCCATCGTATAATATGAAAGCTCTAACTAGCACGTTAAATGATTTTTTACCTCTTCAACATTCTGAGCTGTTTTAGCAGAGGCCTCCATAAATATCAACCCATTTTCCTTGGCAAACTGTTCGCCTTCCTCTGTGCTTACAGCTCTTCTGTGAGCAAGATCACACTTGTTTCCGATCAGCATTATACTCATGTTTGCATTTGCATGCTGCCTTGCATCTTCCAGCCAACTAGCAAGGTGATTAAATGTTTCCCTCCTATAATTTCCAAAGGAAAGAAAATCATCAGTTCTTCACTAACACAACAATCCAGGGAAATGTAGTTAAGAGTGACCACAGAAATCGTAGATTCCTATAATATTTGTTATTTATCCATCATTATGAAAGCAAAGAGGCAGCAACAAAAATATGTAAGACCTTATTTCCATATGAAGTTCAGTTTGGGGGTGGGAAACCATCAATTCACCACAAGGCACAAGCACAACGATAGAGTCAATATAATAGTCCACATTCGAATTCATGGATCCCTTATCGAATTAATTTCGGAAGACCATATATTTGTTCATTTATGTCAAGAGAGAGATTATGAACCAAAATAACAGAGTGGTCACTAGCATTAAAGAAACTTCTTTAGTTCCTCTCTAAAAGTAAAAGACAAATTGCATTAGATGACATTTTACAAGAGCACAATGTAATGTATACTACGGATGCACCGAAAAGTCTGATATATAGATAATTATGTCGGGATGATTAAGTTTGTGTGAGGAATATTTCTACAACTTTGATCCAAGTAAAAAGCTAAGACAAGAAATGTCTTGTGTACGAATGAGAGCAAATTTGTGCTTACTAACTTCAATTTCATGCATAAAGAGTGTCAAAAACATAATGCCGGATGATACCTGGTAATATCGTAAACAAGTAGTGCCCCGGCAGCACCTCTGTAGTATGACCTTGTGATAGATCTGAATGATTCTTGGCCAGCCTGAAAAGGGAGATCATTTGTTATAATCATGCTGCCAGATATTTAATGACAGCACAAGCAAATAATAATGAGAACAGTATGTAAATTATTCTGCTGCCTAGAAAAGAATATAAGGCATTTACAAATATTATCTTAAGCTCCAAATGAAGAAAAAAAATGATCAGCAATATTTAGACTAATGATCGCATCATTTTTTAGAAATTTGGCATATATCAAAGCAGGAAAGAAAGAAAAGATGTGAAACAAACCGTGTCCCAAATCTGTAGTTTTATTGGTTTGTTGTCTATTGTGATCATTCTAGCCCCAAATTCAACCCCAATGGTCAAGTCATGGACCGGTTGAAATCGTTTGTCCGTAAATTGCAGGAGAAGACAAGATTTTCCGACTCCTGCGCAATAAACATGTTAGACATGATGTTTTATATAAGGCTTCAGCTATATATACATCAACATTGGAATTATTCCATCGGAAGACATTGAACTATTACGAAAATGATAGGACAAAGTACACTCGTATGAGGAATCACTCAGCAAAGTTGGCATTGCATATACAAGGAATAACCAAGAGTTTAGAACCTCATCACAACTCACAAGGATTTCGAAGTTCTGAGTGCCCCTAAACCAATAAGAGGGTAGATTTATATTCATGAGACACATGAGTAGCAATCTCAATTCTCACCACAAGTCATACGCAATTCATCTCTTAAATCATATGCTTATTATTACGAGCATCAGAGTTTTAATCAACAACCACTTCACCATACACAACAAATCAGACATCCATCTCAGAAACATTAGCCAACTACTGTTTTATCACTATCAAATTACTTACTTTATCGATTTTTTCAAAGGCTTCCCTCCGGAAAATACATCGATTTTACATGTGATTTTACACGTCAAAAGAGCAGCATTGGTATAGTTCTAAGGGAAAGTGTTTGTCTTTTTCAGCTGGTGGAATATAAAAGAAAAAAGGAGACTTCAAATCATCAAACTAAACAGACTTCAAATCTAACTGAAATGGCTGATACAAACATTCTCTAATTGCTGAAACTCCGATTTATAACTAAAAAACTTAATTTTTATGACCTAAATCATCAAATTTAGCCTAACAAATCTTCTCATCAGAAAAAAAAATCAATTATCGAACTCCATGGGTATATCACCGAACCATCATTAAATTATCAAATACAACAGAAATAACACAAAATTCAAAAAAAAATTGAAATGCTGCAATTCTCATAATAGCATAAATTCAATCATACGCACTATCATTACAACAACCACCATTGAAACAGAACCTTCCCGATCATTACAGATCCATAAAAAACAAAACGAAAACATTATAAACAGGTGCAAAAAGGAAATCATTAGACAAAAAAAATATATTTACAAAATCAAATTAACGATAAAATCAATTATAATTGAAAAATTACCTGTATCTCCGATGATGATATACTTGAAAAGATAAGCATACGACATGATTGATATGAGATCTGAAGAGCTGGAGAATTTGATTGCTCCAATTTATACGATTTTTTTTGGTAATTTGATAGAAAGTTTGAGAAGAAGATGAAGAGGAGAGAGAGAGGGATTGGCTCTGTAAATATTCAAAAACCTCTCTTTTTCTTTTGTACAGACATCACCGGAATGATAAAAAGAACAAGGTTAAAAAAAAAGGTCAAAAGTGTCTTTTCACAATTATGAAATTACTATTAGATACAAATAAAGACACGAGAGATACGAATCACACTAAATACATACATATGTGATATCAGATAACTTATAATATACATATACATAAGGGAGAGAGACGAGGGAGAGAGTCGTATACTAAAGACATAATACATAAACATGACCCTTAACTTGGAATCAGTTGACAACTATGATCCTAACTTTAGAAATGCAGAAGTATGCACTTAAACTTATATAAATTGAACAAATTGTCACATTCATCTATATGGCACCTACATGGAAATTTTGTCTCCTGCGTGAAAACCTACGTGTATCATGTCATGTAGGATACGTGTGTCTACTTGTTCATTTTTATACAAGTTTAAGTCTTACTTGTGCACATCCAAAGTTAAGGGTCATAGTTATCAATCGACGCTAAATTAAGGGTCATATTTATGTATTATACCAATACTAAAGTATACTTAAGTTTGATCTCATGAATCATGTATATGAAATACATCTATATCTAGACGCGCTAAATACATGTATCTTGGGACCAAAATCTGGCAAGAAGGTAATTTTGAAAACTCAAAGAAAAGATAGAATGATCTTTCGCTCTTAATAAATTTGGTCCTATATATATATATCTTTATTGTTAGTGACGTAACTCAAATTTGCCTCTTAATTATAGAAAATATAATAATTTTGTCGTGCTAAACTTTTGTCATTTGAAAATAAGGGTAACTATAGATTATTTTAGTAATGTCAGGATTCAAAAGCATATTTAACCTGAATTATTAATAGAACGAATATCGATTTCATTTCACGTAGTTTAAGGGTAAATTTTTGAGAGCAATGAATAGTATTACACATTATACAAGTAACAATAAACATAGAAATGAATGTTATCTAACATTTTTAGTAACTTTCACTACAATGGGACTTCTAACATAGTGCTTGTTATCAGACCATATTAAATGGCCAAATACATAGTCTTTTGGAGCTTTTTGTCCTTTAACTTTCAGAGTGATCTTGAAACTTTTCTCCTCTCCAATCTTCTTAAACTCCAATGTGTTTGGCTCAACAACAACAGTAATTCCAATCGGGGAACGAATATGAGCTTTGTAAGTGCCCGGGGTTCCTACATTCTTCAATGTTCTAGTCACAACGATCGAGCCCTTCAGCTTGGGCACTGTGATGGAAGGTAAGTTCAAATTGCTGAAACTAATAGGCTCAGGACATTTGAAGTGGCCTTGTGTGAAGAAACTTATTTGAGTTTCGTTGTACCCTTGTGCACAGAGGAAGTTCATGTAATCATCGATTGTTAAGTCATAAACCAAGCCAGGGTCCATGGCGCGGTTTGGCCATATGTGTCCTGATCCATAAGCAAACGGTGATACCTTGAGGTGAGTTGAATTTGTCATTGGATTAATCGTGTTGTCTCGTGTTCTTGCTGCACCAGAAGAAAGTAAGTAATCATATACTCCGGATTTGATCAAGACTTCAAGAAATGTATAGACTGATCGAAATGGCTGTTAAGTCCTACCGGATGTCAAAATGGCAGATTTGATGGCTGCAGGACTCCAAGTTGGATGGAGGGTCTTCAAAAGGCCAACAACACCAGCCACATGAGGACATGACATTGAAGTTCCTGTCATTGTGTTAAATTTAACCCGACGATTATCTAAATCTGAGTCTGCAGGGCCTTGAACTCCAGTATACGCAGCTAGTATGCTCACTCCCGGGGCAGTAATATCAGGCTGCAAAGAAAATATCGTATAAATACTTGTAAAAATGAAATCATTTTGGTTAATAGACTTGAAACTAACAATATCGAAATGGTAAAAGACCTTAAGAATCTCTGGTGTCACTCTATTTGGTCCAATGGACGAAAAGGATGCCATAACTGGTGCTGGTTTCGTTCCCAATTCAGTTGTTGGCCGAGTAATGTAAGCAGTAGCTTTCCTGCTCAAACCAACAACGACGTTTGACAAGAAGATTAAAAACAGAATAAGATGTATGCTGACTCATTTCATTTGTTGTACTATGACATGCATAACACTAGACTCATTGACTGTTTGTTATACCTTGTTGAACTAACGTAAGACGAGACTTGAAGTCCATCAGAGTAACTGATAAACGTAGCAGGGCAGAGGTAAGGTTCAGCATACATTTCATTTCCAAAGAACACGTCGTTGAGTATAACAATACCAACTGCACCTACTGAAGTAGCTTGAGTGCACTTGTCAAACGCTGCACTACCCCCTCTGTGACAAACCAAAATAGTCCCCTTCGTCTTCTTAGGATCCAACGTCCCCTCTATACAAAAATTACTGCAGAAGCACATAAAAAAGGTTTAGCAAAGTTAGATTAATTCGTACATTATGAAGTAGGGAAGAGAGGTAATACTCACGCCTCTTCAGCTGTCGCATTGGCAACTTTAGCAGATGCACCAGTAATAATTGGGAACGATTTGCCTTCGGGCAGAGCTTTAGTTGAAAGGCTTACTCCCTATAAAACAAAAAAATCCGAAAACAAAATATTGTTATAGAGAAGTAACGTATAACATAAAAAGTTGATGGTTATGATGAAATGTTGTTATATAAGGTGAATGTTATAGAGAGGTCTGACTGTATCGTTTTGCAGACAAAAAGAAAAGTGGACAAGAGAAACATACTCTGTAACGTTTACTGTTTCCTAAGACGATATAGCTAGAGAACTCGCGATCAATGGTACTTGCCCCGACAGTAATGAGCCAAGGTGCAGTGTTGGCTATTGTACCAGGATAGGCACCCGAATTCCCACCTGAGGTAACCACAACAATGCCATGTTTAATAGCATGAAACGAACCGATAGCAATACTGTCTTGGGAATATGGTACAGGCAATCCTCCCATTGATACTGAAAGCACGTCAACGCCATCATGAATTGCCATATCAAATGCAGCCAAGACATCTGCATCAGTACACGAATCGGATGGAATAATAGGAGGCCAACAAGCCTTATAAGACGCAACTCGTGCTCTTGGTGATCCTCCCTTAGCTGTTCCATTGCCATACCCGAAAATGTTAGCTCCCTCGACAAAATTACCTCCAGCTGTGGACAACGTGTGTGATCCGTGCCCTAACGTGTCTCGTGGCGTGTAGAATTTGGAGGTTACAAGAGCTCCTGCCTCTGCAGCAAATCCTTTGATGAAGTATCTTGCTCCTATTAACTTCCTTCAATATTTAAAGGAAAACTCCATAGGTCAAAAGTCATCTTGATGTTACACTAACATAAAAATGTTACATTTATATATCATACTTCGTTCGTTCCAATTTATATGACAAACTTTTCCTTTTCGCAACGTTCAAAGAATTTAAATTCATTATACTACTCTAACTAACTTTTCGTCCGCCCCTCCATCCAAATGTTGTCCTTTTGGTTTCCTACTCAACTTTTGTTGCCCTTTTCGGAAATTCTGCTCAATGTTTTTTGCCATTTTGACTCCGAACTCGTTTTCATATACCAAACTAACTTTTGAACATTACTTAAATATTAAAGAGAAAGTACCTATTGCAACGAAATTTGGGATCAGAACCAGTTTGACAAGTTCCTTTCCACTTTGATGGAATTGGTCCCATTCCTTCATCACTAAAGCTTTCTGATTCTGGCCAAACACCTGCCTCCAATCACACGAATAAGAACGGATTTCTCGGATAATAAGCATCCTTCACTTTTAAGTCTGAGATTGTGAGTTAAGTTATTAAGGGAGCGAAAAGATGGGAACTCTCAAAGAGTGTATTAAAAAGTGCATACCTAAATATCTTTGACCTCGTAAACACCCAAACTTTAATTTGAGTATGTATTGGTTGTGCGACATAGTATCAATGAAAGGGAGATCATCAATTGAGATTAGCGTTTCAAATTTCATATTTTCTTATCTAAGGTCATGTCATCGTTAAGCTAAAGTCATGTTATGTCATGTATCATATCTCTTCAATACTTATTCAGTTTACCTCGTATCACCTACATCTAATTTCTCACACCTATTTACTAGTGCATTTACACATCGACTTTTTATATGCCAAAATCATTCGATCTCCTTTTTCTCATCTTATCTACCACGAAGGTCACTGTATTAATAATCTAACTCTCCATATTATTTGATCCATTGGTGAAAGCTATGTAAAAGTGGGGCCATGATTGATGGGATTGGCCAACTTGGGAGAATAGTGAAATCTTAGATACATAAAATATTTAAATATATAGTTTTTGTAATTTATTTATTTAAATGTATAGTTAGTTGTCAAGTAGACAGACGCTAAGCTTCCCAAAAAGTAATCATTAAATATTACAATTTGTGTAAATTTAAAAAAAAGAAAAAATAATCTTTACTCTATAAAGTCAATGAACCACGTGAAATTTATTACTACCCTCTTCATTTTACTATAAAATATTAAAATTGCACAAAATATTTATACAAATGTGCTTAAGAAGCAAAAGAAAAGATGGATTTGATTTAATTACAAAGAATTTAAGAAAATGAATGAAAATATAATGAATTATTGCAAAAGAATTCAACTAAAATACACTGTCTTTAATAATTTCTTACGCTAATTGAGGCATATATTTGGCACAATCAAATTACTAGCAATTATACTCTATAACAATATTTTATTATAGTTTTTGTTCGAATTAATTTTCATATTACATTATAATATTATATATTTTCTATAACAATTCAAAAAATATTAGAACAAAATTATTTTAAAGATGTTTAACTTATATGAAAAATTCTAATATACTTTTTTATTATTAAATTTTATACGATATGAAGTTAAATTGATCGGATAAGATGATACCAGAATCAATGTTGCCAATAATAATGTCTTCTCCAAATCTTGCCTTCTTCCATAAAGAGCTTTTAGGGATTTTTCCCTCATGTTCCAACCCCAAGAAGTTCCATGATCTTGTTGTGTGTAGTTCTTTTCCCTTGTTCAAGAATATTGATATTACCTTTGGATGCTCTGAAAAAAAAAAAAAAAAAAATTAAATGAATTTAAATTTGTTGATTATTACTTAAAATATTTTTATTAGTGAATGATATTTAGATCTCATTAGCAAAGAGGATTCCAAATATTACACGTTGATTAATTAAAGAGAGATATACTATAAAAAAGCATTTGTTGATTAAATTCATTAACTTAATTTTATTTTTCACTCGAATTACATATACATATATATAAAATAAAATTAAAAAAACTTAAAATGCATACGAATAATTTGTATCAAAATCAGGAATATATTTTGCTAAAGATGTTTAAGAGGATATCCATATTTGACCTATATATATATAATATAATACATTAATAAAGAACGTTCAAATTCAATTATAAACACAGGTCGTAAATACATTATATATATCACTAAAATTTCACTCAATACTATATTTGATTCATTTGAATTATGAATTTGTCTTTTATTCAACCAACTATCCATCTATATAGTAAGATTACGTTTATTCTTATCTCACTAACTTTAAAATATTCTAGATTCACCTCGAACACAGAAAATAATGTGTACTAAAGTAAAAAAAAAAAAAAATTAAAAATGGAGTAAATAGAAAATCAAACAATTTTACTTACTAGATAATTCTTCAGCTTCTTCATCTTCAAGAATTGCAGCAAAGCCATTGATGTGTCTTGTATAAGAATAAAAAATTGCCTCCTTAGCCTTCTCAATACTGTTAATATCACAAAAAAAAAATAAGAAAAAAAAATATTTTTTTAAATTTCATTTAATCAAAAAAAATATATACTTAAGCTTAATTCAAATTAATTACCTTCCTAAATGTGATCCAAGAAATTCATGATGAAAATTAATAACTCTATCAAAATCAATTGATGTTGCCTCTTTTCCATGTGAATGTTCACCCATGTACACAACATATGACTATATAAACATAAAAAGTACTATCATTATTTCGAAATTTCGATAAAAAATTTCAATTATAGTTCATCGAAAAATGATAATATAAAAAATGTAGTACAATTTATAAAGAAAATCAAAAGAGAAATAATTACCTTTTTTATGGCAAATGTTGGTGTAAGCAATAGAGTAAAAAAAATAGAAAGAAGAAAATATATTGAATTTTTCATATTTTCTTAAAAAAAAAAAAATAATCAGAGATCTCCTCTTCTGCTAAATAGAGTTTATATGATATAAGGAATCTTATTGGTTGAGTTATTGACCATTTATAGACTGAATTTTTTTTAAAAAACAATTGTAGATCTTATCTTTATTTAGAAGATTCATTGACTTTAGAAATAATTTTTTTAAAAAAAATTGTACATATTATATTTTTAATTATTTGTGGGGGGATGAATTGAATTATTGCATGTTATATGAATGTAATGATGTATTGACTTGATTTAAATCTAGAGTTTTTAATAATAATTAACAAATTTATTATTGGTCATTTTATGATTTTTTTTTGTTTGTTTAGATATTTTGAAATTCCCTTCTGAATATATTTTTAAAAATGATAAAAAATAGAATATGACTAAATTCCTTTCCCTAACTATTTTATAAATAAAAAAGTTATGTGATTAAGTAAATTTATACTATAAAATGATCCCTGTCTATTTCAATGATTATTTTGTGGTCTTAAATAGTTATGTGAAAAATTAAAGTTAAAGTATTATAAAAAAAATATTTTTTTTAAATTCACTACAAAAATGAGATATTTTTTTAAAATCTTATTCGTGAGATTATATATAATATATAGGGAAAACGGCACTTTTAGTCCCTATGTTAAGGCTAATTTCTTATTTTAGTCCTTGTGTTATTTAACTTAGCAATATTAACCTTTAATTATATCAAGTGAGTGATTTTAATCCTTCAACTAACATACCCAAAAAAATTAACAAAGAATTCACTACTAAACGGGGTAATTCGGATATTTTAAAGTAATTGCTTGAGAAAACAGAAAACTTTTTTTTTAAAATCATTCGTTGCATAATTTATCGTTCGTCGGTGTGAGAGGGAGGGTTAATGTCTGTCAAGTTGGTAATTGAAATTGTAGCTCAAATCGACGGGCTTGTTCTTCTAGATAGAGATAGGGAAGACTTAGCTTGTTCTTCAAAGAGAGAGAATTGAAAAGGAAATATCCGAACTACCCCTTTTAGCAGTGAACTCTCTGTTAATTTTTTTTGAATCTGTAAGTTGAAGAACTAAAATCACTTACTTGATATAATTGAAGGTTAATAATACTAAGTTAGATATCACAAGGACTAAAATAAGAATATAGTTTTAATATAGAAACTAAAAATGCCGTTTAACGTAATTATTATTATCTTAATTTCATTGAAAAGGACAAAGCAAAATATTAAAGTAGCAAATAATTCCATCCATGTGCTATGCACTATTCAAAAGTAGTTTTGGGTTGGAGAGAAATAGAAATATTCACTTTAGACGATGAAACAAAGAAATCAAAAAAAGTAAAAAGTGGATAACACTTTTGGTTCCTCTATTATTGGTATATATATCCTTATGTTTAATATAAAATGGTAGAAAAAGAATTATTATAGTAGTGACTGAAATATTAGAATAATGATCATTATGAAAGTTTAGATTAATTGTTGAATACTTTAATCAACTTTAAAATTTTGAAAATAATAAAGGCGAGCCGTATAGAAGAATAATATATTTCTAAAAGTTCTAAAAGTAAGTGATAATATTTTAGTGGAATCTTCTAAAGTCTAATCATAAAAGAATTGAGTCTAGTGTGATTTACATCTTTATATAGTTCGTACGCTATTATATTATGGAGATTTACCTAATAACACAAAGTACTCACCATGGAGTGCAAACTCGAAGAATAGAGGTTATGACATAGATTATAGCGGCTCCAGGTTATTCCGAGGTTCCAAAAAAAAAAAAAAGTTAAACTCAAGTTTATGATTCATTAATGTCACATTTGCTTAAACTCGAGCAATCGTTTGTTAAAAATTTGTTTCAGATATATATATAGACCTTTGAGTATTAAGAGATGCTCTTGTTATTCCCAATAAGACGACACATCAATCAGGATTGTGATAGAGTGATAAATATTATCTTACTCTTAATCAAAGGTAACGAAGATTCCTTTTTTGAATACGAAGTTACAATTATTTCATAAGAAAATGTATTACTCCTAATATATGACAATTTCTAACACAAAAATGATGATTTAGACGGTCAACCAACTAATATAGTGAAATTTTCGAACACCATTACATTACATTTTAATATAGAAATGCAGCTGCTAGTTTTAAGGAGCCCTTTGACATAATTTGCCTAAACTTGCGACATGAATTACGCATTGGTCGTTAGGAAGAAAAAAATAATGAAAAAAAGACTTATCATGATTTTATATATATATATATATATATATATATATATCATTTAAATGGTTGATTTAAATATACTCTTAATTTAACTAATGTAGATTTGACTTTGTAATCTTTCACAAATTTATTTTTATTTTTACGTATAGGAAAAAAGGCAAGAAAACCTCTTTAACTTTGATATTTAGAATAAAATTATACTCCTTGTTAAGAAAAATAATGTAAATATATTATTGTCATCTAACAAATGATATATTTTTACAATCTTCATTAACAAAATGAATTTAAAAAAAAGCTCAACTTTGAGTAGTTCATTCAGAAAGTAACTCAACTTTGAGTTGTTTACTTAGAAAATTACTTAACTTTGTTTTATAACTCAAAAGTCACTCAACTATTGATGTTTCACTTAGAAAGTCATCCAATTATTTATATTTCACTTAAAAAGTCACTCAATTAATTATTCAAAGTTGAGTGACTTTCTAAGTGAATTATTCAAAGTTGGGTGACTATCTGAGATATTAACTCTTTTAAAATGTGATGTTACCTTAAACAAATTACATCACTAGTTAACCCTTTTCCGATCATACCCAAATCATATTAAGACTAAATAGTAATGTATTTAAGAGTGAATATTCATAGTCCTAACAAGATTTTCTAATTTCAATATCTAGCATTAGATTTTTAACAATACTTAACAAATAAATAAATGAAATAAAAATAAAAAATAAAATTTCTTTTAAATATACTAACTGAATTTAATTGACCAAATATCATTTCCATAAATATATGCTTTTGAAACTATCAATTCCTTAATTTTCTCTCAATCAGTTGATAATCCTCATTGCTCTTATTTATACTTCTAAGAGAATCTTTTTTATAACAAAATAATTATGAAAAGTAATAGTATGTATTCAATCTTATTTCAACTATGGAGGTAAATGAAATTCTACATGTAAGTTTTTTATGTTTCTGAAATAGATTCAATTTTGCTTACTATAAAAAGAAACAGTGTGTATTAATCAATTTGTTTCTGAATTTTGTATATTTGTAATTTTATCTTGTAATTCTGAAATTTGTTTTTTGTTGAGATCTTTTTTTTTTGGATCAGGATTTTTTGCTTTTTGTATTTCTCAAACTTGTAGTATGACATTAAAGCACTGTTTGAAAGTAGATAGATATGTTGATTTTAAATTAGGGTTTTTTATAAAATTGATTTTGACATTTTATGGCTGTTAAAAGCCGAACTTTATGAAGAGATATTAATTATCTTTTTCTAGTTAATTAATATAAATTAAATAGAGAAACTTTCACATACAGTCACTCAAAAATAGCCTAATTACTCTCAATAGCTATAGTTTGATAATTACAATTTGTAGCTACATGTTATAGAGAGGAGAGAGGAGAGTGAGACTGGGAGAGAGAGAGGAGAGAGGTGAGAGAGAGGACAAAGAGTGGGAGAGAGGTGAATTGTATATGTATATTGGTTAGATAATTGTATGGTATACATATGTATTTGTATATATGGCAAGAGAGATTGAGAGGGAGGAGAAAGGCAAGCGATTTTGGGAGAGGGAGGAGAGAGGAGAGCGAGATTGGGAGAGAGGACAGAGAGTGGAGAGATGGATTGTATATGTATATAAGTTAGATAATTGTATATTATACATATACACTTGTATATATGACAAGCGAGATTGGGAGAGAGAGGAGAGATGAGCGAGATTGGGAGAGGGAGGAGAGACACTACAAGAAACTGTGGATTATATGGGGATTTCCCTGGAAATTAGTATGAAAATTTACAGGAAAATTATTTTCCTGCAAATTTTCATACTAATCCCCAATTATTACTTTTTTTGTAGTGAGAGGCGAGTGAGAGATGGAAAAAAGTCGGAGAGAGGTGAATTGTATATGTATATCGATTAGATAATTGTATATTATACATATGTATTTGTATATTCTGGCGAATTATGCATATACAAACATGACTAATTATACAAACTCAAAATCAGCCACATAATTAATGTATAATGTTAGTCGTGAGTGGTAATTATAGCAAATTATAGCTATGATGAGTAATTCAGTAGTATAAATTTACTTAACGCGTAATTTTTCCAATTAAATAACAATAATATATTCTGTGTAATTCTACAAATAAGGCATAGAGAGGATCGAATTTATATATCCTTATGAAGTATGCAAATAATATAGATTTTCAATAAAAAAATATATTATACATTTAAAATAATAAAATGTGACTTATATGATTTGATAAGTTGATTTAACGATAGTAAAATACTAATGGGTATGACGACTTACATAAAGAGTGATATTTAGACACATGTGGCAACTATCCATTCCTTTAGTGAATATGTATTAGGGTGTCACATATTCGTCCTCTATGGACTCAGCGTCCTCGCTGAGATTTGCCCCCATCGTATGTGATTTTACTAAACTTAGTATTGAGGTTTATCCTACCTTATCATGATTAATTTATCTAAACTAATTGAAATCTAGCCTACATCGACAAAGTTGGCATATGCGTGGCTCCGATATGCCCATCCCGCTAGTGGGCCTAGGTTCGCACGCCTTTTAGAGGTGTCGCTAGTTAGTAATGTTTCCTTACTTATATACTCAGTCTCTCTATTAGCCGATATGAAAATTTTCTTATCTTAAGTTAGAAGTGTCACACATATAATGTCAATGGATATGTTGGAGCAAATTGTATTGCCACCAAATGTTAAAAGACCACTAGGAAGACTAAGTAGGAAAAGGAAAATCCAATTATGGTTAAAAAAAAAAAAACAGAGCTAATACAACAAATATTAGATTAATTTAATATTTTGTTGAACTTTATAATCATGAACCATTAAAAGATTTTCTTTTATACATTATGATTTTGAAAAATGAAACAATTTTAATTATTTAATAATCAAATTTGAATATAATATCTAAATAATCATAGATATATAAGCGTCTGTATCTTAATGCAAATCTTAATTAATATGTGTATTTAAAGACTTGTTAATCTTAATAATTAAAATAAATGAAACATAATTATACTTTATTACCATTATCTTCTAAATGATATATATTAATGATTAATGCCCATGAAATGATCCGTCAAATGCCCCCAATCAAGGCTAGATTTGTCCCATGCAGTGGCTTTAGCCTTGTTAAAAATCATGCTAATAAGTAGTAGTACCAAAGTAAATTTGTAACACCAAATATATTTAAATTGAACTAGGGCAAATGGTCAATTTTTCTGAAGAACTAATTTTAATAACAAAAAGAACATATATTTGACCGTAAATATTAACATAAGATAAATCAGTTCTATTCCACATACTTTAAGGGCAATTTGGTCATTTCCTATTAAACTAATATATTTATTTATTTTTCCTAAAGTTAATCATGATGGGAGTGAATTGTTTTTTATATGAGTAGTAAAGATGAATCTTTCAAATCAAAAGCAAAAATCCAAAACTCCTAAAAATACACAAAGCAACACATAATTTGTTTGGTTTTATCACCATATAATATAATCATTAAATAATATCGACCCCCTTATGTGCATTTTGTAGGCATATCTGCCGTCTGCTGCCCAAAGTGACTTGTCTACTACCCTTGTGCTTGGATTTTGTGTTGTCTTGCCTTTTTTTCTAGTCCTTTAAATATTTCGTCAAGCCCTTCTTAGAAAATATTCATCGAGTTTCTTCTGAATATATTTATTCTTTCGATCACTTTTCATGAGATATGCGGAGTCTAGTGATAACGAGTGAAGTAAAGTAAAGGAAAGAACTACGAAATAAGGTATAGGTGAGAGTCACTTCATTTCGCGATTATTATGTACTCTACTCATATTTAAACTAGAAATTAACAAATTTGCGAGCTAGGTTGTTACATTTTTTCCATAGAAAATAAAGGTTCACTACTTTAGTCCATATTATTTGTCGTTTTGGAAAATTAAATTTGTTCCAAAGTATTTGAATTGTTCGAAAAACTTTATTGACTCTTCAGAATTCAACCATGCTTCTCCAATTAGAGCGATAAATGATAGGTAAGTCAAATATTAGTATAAATAAGACATATAATATGAATCGAATGTAATATTTGCTTAATTTCTTCCTCTTCTAGTAGCAACACTTGCGTTGATTTAGGATACATGAGTCGACTTGTTAACTTCACATTTTCTTTGTGGAAATTTGCAGGAATATATATCTATATATCTATATATATATCCAAGTACTCCAAGAAATGAAAATGTTCTGCCTGGCTCCCTGGATGCCAACTAAGAATAGCATTGTCAAAAAAGTTTGACACTCTTCCTAGTTGGTACCAGAGGAGACAGGCAGATCCATCAATACCAATTGGCAACACCAAAAAAATAGGTTTGCTTAAATCTCCCTTTTCTTTTGCATATAAGTAATTGTTTTGTTAATTATCGTAATGATTTAAGTTATATACGTTGACACTGTAAAAATAATCTATCTTACTATATATAGTAACGTAAATAGTTACTCTTACATTTTAAGTTATTGTGTCAGACTTGGTATGAAGAGTTACTCGTTATTGTAGGTTAAGTTATTTATTATATGGTAACTTGGATAAGTTCAAACTCAACAACTTCAAATTCAAACTCATGTATGTTATCTTCTGTATTCAGATTAGCAAATTAAAAATAATAAAAGATGAAAAGAAAAAGAAAAAAACTATCCGAATCCACAGAACCCACCGTGTGTCCTTAAGAAATTTAATTCCCTCAATCGCGGGTTGCATATTACTTCCTCCCAAAATAAAATAGATTAACCATTAAAAAAGTAGTGGTATCTCAAACCTCGATAATTTCAATGAACTCAAACAGACATCAACGAGATCACATACACTACACGAATCGATCAATATTGTTTTGTAAGAAATATATGCAGAAGAACGGAATAATTTAATGCAGAAAAATGAGAGATAGTCTCTCTATATGTATAGTCAAACAAAAGGTAAATGTCACATCTCTTAGGAAAAAGACAATCTTTCAGAAAAGTCCCAAACCTTTAGAAAAGACACAACCTTTCAAACGGTCACATCCTTAAGAAAAAATACAACCTTTCATAAAAGTCACAATCCTTCAACAAAGTCACAACCCTTCATTTTCTATTTGCACCTTTAAAACCCAACAATATATTACTTTATGAATTGTGACAATACATCAACACTGCTTTCATAAAATTGAGCAACCACCTTGATATGATTGTGTAACTTCATAAAATGGATATTGAGGTACAACATGATATGGCCATTGCATCATTGGAACTAATTCTATTTTTGGATCATCATTTTTATCACCATCTTTCTTGTCAATAGGGCCAACACTTAACAACTCTGCTCCTTTCTTCAATTTCTTCCTAAGCAATTTGGTTAGCACAGCAGCATCAATTTGCTCCCCCTCCACTTCTAATTGGTTATTTTCTCCCCCTTTCATAGCTGCTGAATTCACACCTAGAGGGACATAGAAAAATCAATAGGAGTTTGAAAGATTTAGTGAACAGAGGCGGACTCAGGATTTTAAGCATGATAGGTGCATCACTATCTTTAGTACATTAATTGAAGTAATTTGAGGGTCTAAAGCAGAGGCGGAGCCATGATTTTTCAATAAGGGAGTTCACAATTTGAAAAGATAGACACACAAAGTAGCTGAAGGAGGTTCAATACCTACTATATATACCAAAAAAAATATTTTAACAATATATATATAATATAATTTTCTGCTGAATGGAATTTAGATGAACCCCTAATTATAAAGTGGCTCCGCCATCGGCCTAAGGGGCAGGACGATTCGATATCCAAATCAAACAGATATATATATGTGAGGGGTACTTTTTAAAACATGCGATAGTTCTTCTAGATACATATACACATATACAAAGTTTTTTTTTTTTTGAGGTTAACCTAATAGGGTAGGTCTGACCTCATCGTTTTCTAAACTATATCACATAAAATAAAACGAACGCTCGATCGTATGCACCTAACTAATAAATATATGACATGTATTGTACATACCTGGCTGAGAAACGGCAATTTTGAAAGCCTTGGACCTTGATTTTTTATCATGACCATTTATGGATAACCTAATAACAACCTTTTGCTGCCCAAATTTATAATACCATGCATTAGTAAATGAACCAATATAGTGTTTTTTTTAAAAAAATAGAGGAAATATTTACTTTGTTACTAAGTTCCCCATGAATAGTTTTTATATAGGGGAAACGACATTTTTAGTCCCTGTGTTAAGACTAATTTCTTATTTTAGTCCTTGTGTTATTTAATTTAGCACTATTAACTTTTAATTATATCAAGTGAGTGATTTTAATCCTTCAACTAACATACCTAAAATAAGGGAAAACGGCATTTTTAGTCCCTGTGTTAAGACTATATTCTTATTTTAGTCCTCGTGTTATCTAACTAAGCATTATTAACCTTCAATTATATCAAGTAAGTGATTTTAGTCCTTCAACTTACAGATTCAAAAAAAATTAACAGAGAGTTCAGTGCTAAAAGAGGTAGTTCGGGTATTTCCTTTTTAATTCTCTCTCTTTGAAGAACAAGCTAAGTCTTCCCTATCTCTATCTAGAAGAACAAGCCCGTTGTTTGAGCTATAATTTCAAAAATCAACTTGATAGGCATTAACCCTCCCTCTCACACCGACAAACGATAAATTATGCAACGAATGATTTTTTTTTAAAAAAAGTTTTCTGTTTTCTCAAGCAATTACTTTAGAATATCCGAATTACCCCTTTTAGCAGTGAACTCTCTGTTAATTTTTTTGGATCTGTTAGTTGAAGGATTAAAATCACTCACTTGATATAATTAAAGGTTAATAGTGCTAAGTTAAATAACAGAAGGACTAAAATAAGAAATTAGCCTTAACATAGGGACTAAAAATGCCGTTTCCCCCTAAAATAATTAACAGAGAGTTCACTACTAAAAGAGGTAATTCGGATATTTTAAAGTAATTGCTTGAGAAAATAGAAAAGTTTTTTAAAAAAAAATCATTCGTTGCATAATTTATCGTTCGTCGGTGTGAGAGGGAGGGTTAATGCCTATCAAGTTGGTTTTTGAAATTGTAGCTCAAATCGACGGGTTTGTTCTTCAAGATAGAGATAGGGAAGACTTAGCTTGTTCTTCAAAGAGAGAGAATTAAAAAGGAAATATCCGAACTACCCCTTTTAGCACTGAACTCTCTCTTAATTTTTTTTGAATCTGTAAGTTGAAGGACTAAAATTACTTACTTGATATAATTGAAGGTTAATAATGCTTAGTTAGATAACACGAGGACTAAAATAAGAATATAGTCTTAACACAGGGACTAAAAATGCCATTTTTCCTTTTATATATTTTATGAATTTCTCAATATAAATATAAGATTTACCCAAAAAAAATATTAGGTAGAGTTCTGGAACATCCACACCCGATACCCTATATCTTAGCTTAACCATACCATGATAAAAATAAAATAAAAAATAAAAAAGAGAGAGAGCATATATTGCCACTTTGCTAGCTAGATACCATTTTCCAATTAAAAATAGACTCAAATTAGTAAAAAAAAAAATTTAAAATATATAATTACCTTATTCATTCTCTAGGTTTGAAAAAAGGGAATATAAATATTGATATGAGGATGAAATAATGATATTTCTTGGAAAGAAAGAGAGTTTTTATTTTATTTTTGTAATGTTTGAAATGCTTGAGAAATTGCCTTGAGGAAAATAGTTTATATTTTCAAGGTATTTATAGGGTGGAAATAGAAATATATTCATTTGCAAGTCGTAAATAACACGCATTAAAGATTAGGACAATGGAGTGATTAGAATTATCAATATGTTATGACTTATGAAAGATGACATAATATAATAAAAGTCATTAAGGGTAGATTTTGGGAGAGAAAGAAAATATATTCTGAAAAATGTTTTTCGTAGAAAATAATTTTTTTTAGTAAAATAAGTTTGTTAAGAATGAGAAAAAGATTTTATGATATGAACTGGACTTTGGACGCATGGAATTAACACTGCAAAAGTTAGTTAAATGGAGATAGATGATTGTTCAAGTCATATATCAGAAGTCTATATATGTTAGTTCTGGTTTGATGTGAAATCATTCTCATCATCCACGCTATATATGTGTATAGTTCTGATATCATGTTGAGGAATAGATTTCAATCATGTTGAGGAATAAATTTCAGACTTAACTTACATCCTAAAAACTTAGTCCAGAAGGAAAAAGATTGTTCAAGCAATATAATAAGTCCAAGAATCTCGGCCCGATTTAATGTGAGATTATTCTCACTTCCTTAATGGAATATGGAAAATAAGTTATGTAAGTGATATTTCGTGTTTATTGTCTCCTCCTCCCCTATCATCACCCTTTAACCACCTCTCCCACCCCACTTAGTGTTAATTACCTATATTATACATAAACACTTTTGAGATAATATAATATTTTGCTTGCTTATAAACGATGTCAAATACATAAGAAATTAAACTCACTATTTTTAAAAAAAATATTTTTTATTGTATCGAACATGCTTTAGCAAGTATATCTTCATGAATTCACCAAGAGTCGTTCCATTACATATATAATGCATGTGGACGTAATGAAGTATGTGAGATGGAAAACAAAATAATGTCTTCAACGGACCAAATTAATGACTTCACTTTTTTTCTTTCTATTTTAAAAATTTACAAAGTTTTGTCTTCAAATTTTCAATAATTAGAGCCATGTGAATTTTTTATTTCAAATCGTGAAAACAATTATTAATATTTGAATTAGGTGAAATTGCCAATAATTCTCTACATCACACCTCTTGAATAAGGTACGATCCTTTCCCTTTTTTTCACTGGACTAATCTGTTAATGTGAGATGTTTTATTCAATAAATTATTTTTAGTATCATGTTAATTAGTGATCATGTCAAAACTCTGCTAACGTGAGATATTTTATTCTGTTTGATTATTTTTTTATAATATAAGAGGTATATTTGTAATTATATCACTATATTTATAAAGTAACTCTATAATATAAGGACCTAAGTATTAAATTTCTGAATATATGTATATATATGGGGGGGGGGGGAACTGAGTTACAAGAGTGTTTCATATTCTATTTGTCTCAATTTATGTGACACTTTTTAGATTTAGAGATTCAAATAAGTTTACATTTGACCCTAAATTTTTAATAAATCTTTCAAATATTTTGAATTGTCAATTATTGTAACAATTTACAAATATATAAAATTCGTTTGAAGAAATTTTGAAGATTCTATGCATAAATATTCTATCAAACTTAAACTGTTTGATTCTCGAAAAATGAAAGATGTCACATAAATTAAAACAGAGGAAGACGGAAGTATAATTTTCCAATTGTTTTTTTTTTTTAAAAAAGAAAAAATTTCAATCAAAGGACAAGAAATCTAATTACCTAGTAATTAAGTTGTCTCTATTCTTCCACTATTTCCATTCACTCATTCCAAGTCTAAGTCAGTCAACTCTTGTTTTCTTCTATAATAATATACTTTTCCCACATCTAATAAATGTATACTCATCTATTGCTCCCAACATACTTTTCTCTAGCTAAATTTAAGTGAATTTACAAACTATTAATTTGTTATTCAAATATTAAATGAGCAAGCTAGATTAAATTTGAACTATTAAAATGAAATATTGAATTAGTTGATCAATTCACTAGGCTAACACGAGTTGTAATTCAATCCGTTCAATACTTATTACATTTCAAATTATTTATTCATTTTTATTATAACTTGCTTAAGAACTTATATAAAAATGATTACATAACAAAGCAAAAAAAAATAATATCTTTTTAAAAATATTTTGACGATTTTTATTAATTCAATTTCTAAATTTGCTTATGAACGAATCATAATTGGTTAAATTAATATATAAAAGGTCAACGACATATTTAATTTGAACTGATTGAATAATTATATTTTATAAACTAATTTTAAGATATTAGACTTGTTATATTTTTCTTTTAAACCATTAATTCTTGGAAAATTATAACCAATAATCAAAATTCAAATCACTTGTCAAAGTTCTTCCATATGAAATGTTGATGTCTATATTAGTCAAGGTCTGAGTCCTCATTTTTGTTTTTCTAGTAGAATATTATGCATCTAATTTCACCATGTAGAAGAAAAAAACACATATATATAATGATTTTATATTATTTTTTTTACAAAAATCCAAAAGTTATTTTTATTAAGGAGTATTAAGTTAATTTTGAAAAGACAGAGTTGGATATTGACGTGACTCGACCCAGTTTCCCACCTTGTTAGGCAAAGCTAATAGAGTTTGAATGAGTGATTAACTTTGAAATTACATATAATTTGTACAATCATATTTATTTATTTTGGTCAAATTACTTCAAATATCTAAAATTTAAATATTTTATAAAATCTACACTTAACTTAAATAGTAGCCCAAATAGTGTCCACTTCCAGTCTCTTTTCAACCCAATTTGTCCGCCCATCAAAATATGTCTTGTGGTCCGGCCCAATACACTTTATATTAGTTCGTATTACAAAAAATAATAATGCAGGTATTAGTTATGATAATATTTATTTTTTATTTGATACATTTTTAAAACTTATTTAGTATTATAATATGTAGGGGAAATGATGTTTTTAGTCCCTGTGTTATTGCCTAATTCCATTTTTAGTCCCTATGATATTTGACTGTGCACATTAAACCTTGAATTAACTAGGCTGGGCGATTTTGATCTAATCACTAAGAAACGTTAACTTTGTTAACAGATCTTTTATTAACGGAAAGGGCAATTCTGGTACTATTAAGTAAAATACTTGAAAAACCCTAATTGTACAAAAATTTAAAGTATTTCTGTCGCATCCTTGCCTCATAATCATATGTTATCTTCATACTTCTTCCGCTTTGATGCAAATTAGTGGTTTGATCATGAATAATTGAGAGAATTCCTATATCTTGATGATAACTTCTCTTTAGTTGTTTTTCTCTTGTGTGAGAAGAATTCTAGGGCATTCAAAGTTTGCTTAATGTACCTCCTGAAAAAAGAAAAAGGATGACGATGAAATTGCGTTATAAGAATGGACTACAATTCACACCAACCTGTAAGTACTCTATCTAGTTAATTAGACTATAACTTTGATATTGATTGATCAAGAAAAAGATTAAATATTGATGTGGCAAATCAAGACATAAATACATAAATACATACTCATTATAACTATTTAGAAGATGTTTCTATGTTTATGTTGATATATATATTACTTAATCTACATAAATTAAAGTTATTGGTCTTCAGTACTAGATTGATAACAAACAATATCAAAAACTATAACGAAAAACAAAATTACTGATCAACAATCAGTTGCATTATACTAGTATTAGAAAGCATAAAAAGTATATAAAAAGAAGTTTTCTGAAATTGTCTCACCTTCATGTTTTATGAAAAAAGTATATAAAAAGAAGTTTTCAAAAGTTGAATAGTAATACAAAAATGACAAGTTGACAACTCCTTCTTTGAGGGCATTAGTTGCACACTTACTTAATAATTCAAATTCAACAATTATTTGATATTGAAAGTTGAAAGGACTGGTTACATTTTGTTGTTGGATTTATATGTTTCTTTTTGTATTTTCTGTATTGGTGATATTTGTTACACTAACACTAAATATCATATTTTCCTTATAGATGAAGATCCAGAAATGTACACTCTTAAATTGCACTATAATGGTCAGTGGGTGTTCGATCACGAGATGAACTATGTTGGTGGACAGATAGCCTACTACGACTACTGTAAGGGAGGTGAAAATTCTATCATTCAAATGAGACAATGTATGAAAAAGTTGAAAGTCGATGATAGAAAAGTGAAATTTTG
The DNA here is from genome assembly GCA_022817965.1 of Solanum lycopersicoides. NCBI lineage: Eukaryota > Viridiplantae > Streptophyta > Magnoliopsida > Solanales > Solanaceae > Solanum > Solanum lycopersicoides. The sequence continues at coordinate 5,269,211 of CM040629.1, forward strand.
GTTTAAGTTTGGACCTTATTTTGAAATAAGCTTAGATCTTTTGTCAACTGATATAGATATATACAATCTTATCCACGAAGTTCCTGACAGTAGAGAGGTGGAAATATTTGTGGAACACACAGATGAAGATCAATGGACCTACGATGTGGTTAATATTGAAGGAGTTCGACTTCAAGGTGAAGAGAGCTTGGTAGATGTTGATGTAATAGACGAAAGTGATGCCACAAGTGACAAATGTGAGTCATTTCATGACTCTGATTATTCCTTGGAAGGAGATGACATGGTTTTTGATAAAATTGTCGACTCTACTACTGAGTGGATTGGTGCTAATGACAAAATCAGAGACAACCGATTTAAAGAAAATACTATTGAGTTAGGTCTTGCCTCCGACATGGCTAAGATACTCAATAACAGTCAAGAAGAAGTTTGTGATGCATCGGATGATGAACTAATGAGTTTGCAAGGAGATTCAGATGATGATGATTCAAAAAGATTCATTGTTTTTAATGCAAAAAGAGATCTGGAAGATCCAAAATTTAAGTTTACACTTGATATGATTTTCAGTAGTAGTAAAGAGTTCAAATGGGCAGTGGAAGTGCGTGCTGTGATGATGAAAAAAGACATCAAGTTCAAGAAAAATGAAAGTAGGAGGGCAAGGGCACTTTGTAAGGTATCAAGCTGCAAATGGTTTATAGACGCATCAAAGGCTAATGAAGATGAACCTTTCATGATCAAAACAATAGGCCCTGATCATTCATGTGGCAATCAAAGAGAAAATAAAACCATTGACTCTGGATTTTTGTCTAAGAAATATGCAGATGAGTTCAAAATTAATCCAAGTTGGGGTGTGAAAGAATTTCAAGCTCATGTGATGAGAAAACACAGTTGCACACTCAGTAGGCATCAATCTTACAGGGCAAAAAAGAAGGCCTTAGATCTGATTACAGGGACTAGAGAAGAACAATTTGATATGTTGTAGGACTATTGTGCAGAGTTAAGGAGGAGTAACCCAGGAACTACATGTATTTTGAAGTTGGATGATAATCCAGAAACAATAGTCAAAGATAGAAAAAGATTTTTAAGACTCTATGTGTGTTTTGCAGCTTGCAAACAAGGATTCTTAGCTGGATGTCGACCTATAATAGGGGTTGATGGATGTCATTTGAAAGTCTGCCAAAAGGGAGGGCAACTATTGACTGCAGTAGGCATTGATGCCAACAACAACATGTATCATGTTGCATTCGCAATAGTGGAAGGTGAATTGAAGGAATCATGGAGTTGGTTTCTTACACTTCTTGATGAGGATCTAGGAATTTCCCAAAATTCTTTTACTTGGACTTTCATTTCTGATAAACAAAAAGGTTTAATTCCAGCATTTGATGAGATAATTCCAGATGTCGCACACATGTTTTGCGTGAGGCATCTGCACAATAATTTCAAAACTGAAGGGTTTGGAGGACAAACATTGAAAGAAGTCCTATGGAAAGCTGCCAGGGCAACTACAGAAACTGAATTTTCCAAGCATATGGAAGAAATGTCAAAGATAGATATAGATGCCCCTAAGTGGTTCATGAATAAGCCGCCCATTCACTGGTCAAGAGCTTTTTTCTCTTCATTCACAAAGTGTGATATGTTATTGAATAATATGTGTGAGTCATTTAATAGCGTACTTCTACCAGCAAGAGATCAACATATTCTGACGATGCTTGAATCAACAAGGATTTATATTATGTCAAGACTTCAGAAGAATTGAGATAAAATGATAAACCATAGCCACATAATCTGCCCACGAATCTTATTGAAGCTAGAGAAAAATAAGGATAAGGCTGCTGAGTGTATTGCCATTAAATCTGATAAATTTCATTACCAAATTGAGGACATTCATCTAAGATTATTCTCTATTAATCTTAAAGAGAGGACATGTTCTTGTAAGAGATGGGACTTAACGGGGATACCTTGTAATCATGCTATCGCAGCTATATGGGTTAAGAAGGATGAACCTGAAAAGTATGTTCATGAATGTTACACGGTTGAGCAGTATATGAAGAGTTATTATCCATCTATTTTGCCAATTAATAGCTCTGACCAATGGTCTAAGACTGGGGTAGAACCACCACTGCCACCCATATATAAAACTCAGCCAGGTAGACCAAAAAAACTAAGAAAGAGAGGAAATGATGAGACAACTCAAAAAGAATCAGATTCTAGAAATAGTATCCTTTTAAAATCGTCAAGAAAGGGCAAAAAAAAGAAATGTGGATTGTGTGGAAAAACAGGACATAATAGTAGAAAATGTCCTATTCTTATAAAAACCAATCAATCTGAGGTTCAACAGCAACAAGTTCACCAGGAAGTCAACAAAAAAGGTTCATCTACACTTAATAATGAAATGGAAGTAAGTTTTCAAAATAAGTTGATATCTTTCACTATTTATTAAGAATAGCAATACTAAAAATGTTATTTCGATGTAGGTTTCAAGCACTCTTACTGATAGTGTGGCATCAGTACAGTCCAACTCCTCATTTGTGACTAAAAAAATCGTAATTACCATTGACATTGTCTATTTATGTTGTCTGTATTGAACTTTACTAACTTAGTTTATTTTATTATGTACTGTAGGCCAGTCAACTTAACAAGCCAATGGCACAACCTCAAATTCCATTGAGGAGTTCTGCATTCATTTTAGAAGAAATTAATGAGCATTCTAGAGAAGGTACAAGGCCACATTTCATCCAGAGAATGGGAAAATAATATGTCCCATTGTCAAGCTTACAGGATGTGCTTTCTCAAACTAGCAAGAGAGTCGGAAATAGAGCATATTCTGAGAAGACAAATGTTCCTTAAATACAAGCCAGATATTTTCTCATGACAATGGGTGCATGAGTTTAGATTGTTCTCTTTCCTATTGACTTTGAAGTTGTTTATTTGGTGACATGCTTTTGTTTCCTCTTAAAACTAGATGTAACTTAAATAGTTTGGTTTTGTTCTTGATTTGAACTTTTTGCAGATGACTATAGGAAGATCACATGCATCAATCCATTGTTTTAACAATAAAAAGATTGTTATATTTCTACATATCTAAAAAATGTATTGAAAGAGCACTGGAGTGGATTGACAACCTAAAACTTGACCCTTCTATCTCCTAATTTATTTTTCGGCATCTACATGTAAGGTAGCTTGTACAAGAGTGAAAAGGGAGAAACCTGAGATTGTGGCCAACTCTTCATCAGTATCTTCCGCAGAATCTGTCTCAGAAGAACCACTTTCAGTATATTCTGCAGACCCAAAAGCATTCTGTTCACATAACTCAACAGGATGAGAATCATTATCTTCACGCTTCAATGTTGAAAGTTCCATCTGTGCATGATTATTCTCTTAAACAGTTAAAGATTATGTAGTTCTTCGGCCAAATTACACTTATATTTCCTTGCAACTCCTGGTTGCTCATCTCCTGTATAAATTTTCAGAACTCTTCAAACCTTGAGCAAGAGGCAGCTCCTATCACTTTTTTTTTAAGGCAAAATAGAGTAGACTTAAAACATGTTCACAACGAATTTGTCTTATAACATACAATAGATTAATAAAGTTTGCGATTCCCATAACGTAAGCTCCATAAAAATAAGTTCACAACTGAAATGCACTTACTTAAGGCATGGTGTATATATGTTCTCAAACACATAGCTCCATTTGAGAAATCAGAATGTCATTGGTATCTGCATAAAGTCACTCACCATCGCAGATTCTAATCCCGACAAGGGTTATGGGAACGTGCTTCTCTCCAATACCTTTCTTATTGGATTTCATTGGATATGAAGCCAGAGATCTGACTCTGATATCACAGCCATTGATTTCGTCTCCCGCATCTACACACCATTTAAGTTAATGCAAAACTCATATAACAATCTTACATCAAACAACCCAATAAGTTAATATCTAGAATCTGTTTTTTTCACTATCACGCTTTACAAGTCAATATAATACCAACACTTTGAAATGCATATTGTCTCTTCACAATCAAGATAAATAATTTCACTTGAGCACTACAGAAACAGTGCAAACTTCACACTTCACCACATTTTATTGATTTTTAGTGAGATAGGACATTTGAATGTTGATAACTATTAGTTTCACTATTAATCAATCTGCAATACTACAAAGGGAAAGATATCTTCGTAAACGACAAGGATCCCGTTGAAATCTTAAAGCTAAAGTAATTATTGGACATGCAGGCTCATTTCATTTTCAGCACCTTCAAAAGGGGGTTACAACAATTTTAAAAGGGATACAAATAGATTTATACAAAAGAAAAAGTGATTCTCCAAAACTAATTCATCACACCCATACCAATCACATCAACTAAATTAGAGTTGTCATACACACATCATTTATACTTTAGAAGAAAATAAAACCTCAAATATGTAAGTGTATTACCTGAATTTGAAAGTTCAAGCAAATATCAGTGAAAATGTAGAGTTGAAGAACTAAAATCGCTTGATCGAATCGATAAGGCAAAATCGAAAAGACTTAGCTCATATCTCGAGTTGAAGAAGAACTGAGAAAAAATCTCAAAAATTGAAACAAAAATTATTCCAAGATGAGCTTCATCGTATATTTTCCTTTAGTTAAACCAATTTTTAGGAGCTCCCCATTTGATTTTTAAGAGAGAGAAAGAGATGAGAAAGAATAGAAGAACACATTGATATATTTCATGTCATTCTAAGAGAGAGAAAGGAAAATTAAAAATGAAAAAAAAAGTAAAAGTAAATGCAAGCCACAATAATTCGACAGTATGCTAGCACATGAACCTAGAGTAACTAAATTTAAATGATAAAAAGAATTATTTTATTAGACAATAAATAAAGTAGGAGTTAATATCTCAAAAGATCACTCAACTTTAAAATTTTATCTAGCAAAGTCACTAAACTTTATTTTATATCAATAAAATCACTCAACTTAAATCTTTATATCAATAAAATTATTCAATCAATTCCTTATTAAAAATAATTCACATAAAAAATAAATTACTATTTTTTATATTATGTTCATGATTAAACTACTAAATACATGAATCAATATTACTATTTCATTATAAAATAATAAAAATTCAAAGTAAAAAATAAATTGATCAAACTTTGAACCTAAAATTCTCCAAACTAGCGTGATAATACATGAAACATCATTTTTATTTTATATTTTTTAAAATTGAAAATGAAAGTCACACAAATAAGAAATTGATTAAACCATCACCGCAAGTGTGGTTACCATAAAATGAAATTGATAAATTATCGAACTCGATTAAACTAAGAACCAGTTTGGGTTCTTTGGCAGCGTCATTGCTATGAAGCAGTAGTAATCTACAAATGAAATTGTGAAAGTTATCTTTTATTATTTAATTTTATTATAATAAAGTAGCAATTTTGACCTATTTATTTATTATTTTAATTGTTATAAGATATTTTAAAAATAATTACTCTATGATAAATTTGGTTGAGTGATGTTATTGATATAAATGCTTAAGTTGAGTGATTTTATTGATATAAAAGCTTAATTTGAGTGATTTTACTGATACAAAATAAAGTTGAGTGATTTTGCTAGATAAATTTTTAAAGTTCAGTGACCTTTCGAGATATTAACTCAATAAAGTAGGATAGCAAATACTTAATAGTACCAGAATTGCCCTTTCCGTTAATAAAAGATCTGTTAACAAAGTTAACTTTTCTTAGTGATTAGATCAAAATCGCCCAGCCTAGTTAATTCAAGGTTTAATGTGCACAGTCAAATATCACAGGGACTAAAAATGGAATTAGGCAATAACACAAGGACTAAAAATGTCATTTCCCTAATATGTATAATAAATACTTTTTCAGTTTCAATTTGCTTAATTTATTTTTTCTCTTCAGTCAATCTTTTTTTTAAAGAAAAATGTCTTTTTTTTTCTTTTTTAGCAACTCTTTAATTCCAATTTTTTATATGATATGTTTCAGACCAAAAGATTAAAAAATATATTGTATGTTGGACATATCTTTAATTTAAGATCATAAGATTCAAATCTTTTTTTATTTTTTCAAACTCCGTATCATGTCAAAACATTGTCAAACAAATTGAAACTGAGGCAGAACTTAGCAAACCATAGTATTAAATATCAATATTATAATTGCATATGTAAACAGATTAAAGATGCAATTGCCCTTGAAAATATACAAAGTTAAAAAATATGAAGAATATATATTTTTTAAAAATTTTATTTTTACAATACATGTTATTTCTAGTATACCAAGCTAAATCGTAAACCAAATATGATATCGACATAGCTAAAGTTTTGATTGATTACCACCTATTCAATCTCTTGAAATATCATCTATATTACTTGGACCCTTCAATATTATTATTATATCATTATTAATTTTTTTCGAATATATTTTCAATATATCCCGTCGATATTTTTGAAAGTCCAAACAACATAAAGGTGCATTGCACCATGAATTCAGAATGGGGGTTGGTAGGACTCAAACGGGTCAATATGGGCTGCTGGAGGGGTTAGATAATCAAACCATGAAGTCACATAAATGTTCGTTTACTATTCAAAGGCATATTAGCAATATTTTATTTTGTATATTTTTAATAATTCCATCACAATTTTATTTGATATTTAATTTAAACATGTAACCGATTGTAGTTTTATCCTAATTTGATTTGCTTAAAATGCAGTAAATATATAGTTTGTTATAAACGGTGAAAATACAATCATATTATATGTTATATATTATATAAATAATATATTATTTCCTTCATCTTAATTTATGTGAAAAATTTCACTTATTTAGAGTTTAATTTGTTTGTCTTAATACATAAGCACATTGTTTAACTTGTCTTTATATGATATTTATGTCATTCAACTTTGAATACTCATAAATAGGCTAACTTGTACGAATAGACACACTACACGATCCTACTTGGTATCCTGCATAACAATATCTGTCCTACTCGACAATTTACATGACATTCAGCGTGTATATATACCACGTAAATTGTATATATCTATTTGTTCAATTTCATGCGCATCCAAAATTGAAGCAATATATATATATATATATATATATATATATATATATATATATATATGCTTCAATCAAATTTTAAGATATATTTATATATCGAAAAATCCTTTTGGGCCAGAATGATAAAATAGCATATTTATGTTATTTTATCTTTTTGAATACTTTTTTTATTTTAACTTTCATTCCTTCTAATTAAAAATGAAAAAAAAAATCAGTTTATTTTAAAGTAAAAAAGATATATAGACTTTTTAAATTTCTAACCAAATTTTTGGATCATTTAGCATAACCTTTTATATACTCCATTCGTTTCATTTTATGTGACACTTTTCGCATTTTGAGATTTAAACAAATCTATATTTGATCGTAAGTTTTTCATATATGTTTTTAATATTTTGAATTATCAATTATTGTGATTTATAGTACTCTTTACGTAGTTTATAAATATATAAAATTCATTTAAAAAAATTTAAAAATTCAATACGTAAATATTCGATCAAAATTAAACTGTTTAACTCTCAAAAAATGAAAAGTGTCACATAAAATGAGATATAGGGACTATTTAATTTAAGATAACAGGGGATAGTGGTAGGTAGGTAATGATGTTACCAAACAATAGGAAGAAAACTCAGCCAACAACTTTCTCCAACTACTAATAATAAAGCTTACACTCCCTTTAGAAATCTCCATAGCCCCCTCTTGAACTTCTTTTTTATTATTGCATTACAACTCACTTTCAACATCCTAATTTGATATTGTAAGTAAAATCCCACTTTGTTTGTTAAGTTTTGCATATATTTTATCTTTTTCAGACTTCACTCGTGTAATTATACTAAGCATTTGTATTTAAGATTATCTTGATTGAAATTGTGTTTTCCTTATAAAGGTTCTTGTTTTGGGAATTTTATTAATCATGGCTCAAGAAATAGTAAATCTTGAACAAGAGGTTAGTTCAAATTTCAATTAAAAAGGGTATAAAGTTAAGTTCTTGATTCTATTGGATCTTGATTCTTGAATTGCTTTGATTGTTCATTTCAGGTTGTTTTGGTTGAAGAACTTGGAAATGCTAGAGTTGTTACCTTAAATAACCCAAAACAGTTGAATGTCATTTCACCCAAAGTGGTATGTTGAAGAATTTGAATTCTTGAAATTATCTATTTCTAGTTATATCGGATTTAAGTTATATACATCGATAGTGTAAAGATTTTGTGTGGACCTAGCGAAGAAACTGTAGGGTTTAGTAACTTTAGCTTAGATTATGTAGTTGTGGTAAAATGTTGATTCTAATAATACCATGAAGTTCAATTTTTGGATTTGTCTATGCAAGTTACCAATTACTCACTTGGTTTTCAATTTGTTTGTCTGGCTTTCACTTGACACGGAGTTTAAGAAAGCTACTAATTACTCCTTTCACTTCAATTTGTTTGTGTGGCTTTAGCTTGGCACAGAGTTTAAGAAAAACTCCCTTTGTTTCAATTTGTTTGTCTGGTTCATTTGATATGGACTTTAAGAAAGCTACCAATTACTCCCGTCGTTTCAATTTGTTTGTCTGGCTTTAACTTGATATGGAGTTTAAGAAAGCTACCAATTACTCCCTTCGTTTCAATTTGTATTGTCTGGCTTTCATTTGATACGGAGTTTAAGAAAACTACCAATTACTCCCTTTATTTTAATTTGTTAGTCTGACATTCACTTGATACGGAGTTTAAGAAATTAAGAAGACTTTTGAATGTTGTGGTCTAAAACTAAAGATAAGAAGAATGTACTAAAATGCCTTTTAATCTTGTGCTTTTAAGCATGTCAGTAGAAAGTTGAAATTAAAAGAGTTGTTAAAAAACGAAAGAGACATTCTTTTTTTGAAACAGAAGACAACCGTCAACCAAATTGAAACGGACGGAGTAATGCATATCATAGAGATATGCTTTTAATTTTTAAGTATCTTGTTAGTGACCTGATTATGTATATAATAAAACTTCTAATTTCCTTCAAGTAGGTAGTACTGCTTGCAGCGAATCTCGAGAAGTGGGAGAAAGATGAGAATGCAAAACTTGTTATCATCAAGGTTAGTAATCTGTTTCAGCTCTCCAAAATTTTCAAATTTTATTGTTTCTTATATGATTGTAATTTCTAGCTACTGCTAACATATGATTGAGACGAGAATTTGGAAAATGTTGTTTAGCCTTGTTTTCGTTTTTCATAAAATGAACAGGGAGCTGGCCGGGCTTTTTCTGCTGGCGGGGATTTGAAGATGTTCTATAATGGCAGGAACTCAAGTAATATTTGTAACAGTAAAAAGTTCAGTTGTTTACTTTAGACCAATGTTGCTTGGACTCTTAAAAAATGTCATCAGGTGCGTGTCGGATCACTACTGTTGGAGGATCTGACACTGTGCTGCAACATTTTCGGAGAGTTCGGTGACATAACTTTAGACTACTGAATTACCATTTGTTGACTGGTATTTGTAACTTGTACTTCACAGAGGATTCCTGTCTCGAAGTTGTTTATCGAATGTATTGGCTTTGCAATCACATTCATACATATAAAAAGACCACGGTGCAGTATTCATATGACTCTTATGAAATCCTTATATTGGAATAGAATCGAGTACGTGTTGATTCTGAAAACTCGTCTCCGACTTTCGTTTTATACGCTGTACAGGTTGCTCTTGTTCATGGAATCTCAATGGGTGGAGGTGCATCCTTAATGGCTCCAATGAAGTTCTCTGTTGTGACTGAAAAGACGGTTCGTACAAATATATCTACTGTTGCATATTGTACTTCAAGTAATGTATGAACTATATTGCATCTTACTCTTGCTTTATAGGTTTTCTCCACTCCTGAAGCAAGTATAGGCTTCCACACGGACTGCGGTTTCTCGTACATACTTTCTCGACTTCCTGGTAGACTCGGTAAGCATTAAAATAGCATCGGGACAAGGTAGTTTGTCTTTATGCTATTTGTGTTAATCGAAGAACCAAGGGAGAATTTGTGATGCATTTACTGTTTATGTAGGGGAATACTTGGGTTTAACTGGAGCGAGGCTGAACGGTAAAGAATTGGTTGCTGCTGGACTTGCAACACATTTTGTACCTCTGGAGGTGAGTCCAAACACAAATCATAAAAACAATATTTTATCTCATGGATGACAGAGAACTTTATCTTCGTTAATTCATTTTTCATGTAATGGACCAAACATACGTTTTAGTTGGAATATCGTATCATGTAATAGATCGTGGATAAGCTTCAACTGGAATATCCAGAAGATATCAGAGTAGAAAACCACCTTAATAATACATTGGATAGCCAATATACCAATAACTCTATCTCATTGGATAGTTTCTCATGTATGCATAAACTAACACTTTTCGACCTATAAGTGTTTAGTACTCGAGTAGATTATGTCATGGACTGGATCTCCATGCTTTACATCTTTATAGTGTTTTCTTTAAACGTTGTGTCATTTGTCTCTCGTCAAGTCCCCTAGTTCATAATAGGACTTTTATGCCAGACAGACAGAAAATCAACATAGTCCCTGCAGATGGATGAAGCACAAAAAAATAAAAAAATAAAATACATAAAAGTTTAACGGTTTTCGATTTTGTGCATGACTTGAGATTGTATTTTCTGTTCTTTAACCAATTATAGAGTTAACTCTATTTTCTCTTTAAAATGTTAGAAACTTCCAGAGCTAGAGAAGCACTTACTAAGCTTAAACACTGGCGACGAGGCTGCTGTCGGATCTGCAATCAAGGAGTTCTCGACAGACGTTCAGATCGATGAAGAAAGTATCTTGAAAAAGTAATATTTGTCTTAATTAATGCACTGTATACTCTTTCATCAAGAAAATCGAGAGTAACATATGTTAGCTCATGCAGGCAGTCAATAATTGATGAGTGCTTCTCCAAGGATTCTGTTGCAGAGATTATCAGTTCATTTGTAAGACAATTCTTCACAGCATTGTAAAAATGATGATTTATGAGAGATAATTCGATGGTTTCGTTCTTTTCAGGAAACTGAGGCAGGCAAAGAAGGAAATGGTTGGATTGTTCCAGTGCTTAAAGGCCTAAAAAGGTCATCCCCAACAGGTCTAAAAATTACACTAAGATCGGTTAGTTCCTCCTTTTTGTTTCATACAAAATCAGTCAAAACTTTCCTTCCCGGATATGGTGATGGTTGATATAATCTTTATTTTCGTCTATCATAGAGTAGACCATCGAAATGGTCACATACCCTTCGTAGAATAGTCTATCTTCTTCAAACTTATGCAAAATAGCACCTATCTGTGAATTAGGACAAAAGCATTGTTGTTTCGTTTGAATTCTAGTGGAGCAGACTATGCTCATTTGACTTTTCCTGTTACTAGTAGGTTCATAGTGATACTGGCTTTTGTACGGACCACATCCGTGCTCCTAATAAGTTGTAGACGTTAATTGCTTTGAAGGATATGATAAACTTATCAATCAGTGTGTAAAATGGAAAGATATGCTTGACTTGTTAAGCGTTAACGGAAATCCTGTGATGTATATTTAGTAGCAAGCTATTCCTTTTGATCAAAAAGAGTTGCATAAAATTATGTTATTTCTCTTATGCTGTATACTCTGCATTGTTTTATTTATATTCAAATATTTTCAGATTCGGGAAGGGAGGAAGCAAACCTTATCCGAATGCCTGAAGAAAGAATTCAGAATTACGATAAATACACTAAGAGCGAGAATATCTGGTGATGTCTATGAGGTAATCACTGAAATGCTGTTCAGCTTTCGATATAATTGATATTATGGAATCTAATTTGCATTCCGTCTCATATTATGAAGGGTATCAGAGCTCTTACCATTGACAAGGACAATTCTCCGAAAGTATGTCTCTCTCACTCACACGTTTTTGTGGACATTTTGTGTTTCTGATTATGTCACATTTGGGAAATTAAAGCATTTTTTTATGACACTAACTTTACTCTCTCTTTTCATCCTCTCCGCCTTGGGACGTTGTTATCTAACCTGGAACCATCCTCAGTGGGACCCTTCAACTCTTGAAAACGTTGAGGACGAGCAAGTCAACCTTGTATTTGAGCCATTTGAAGAAGATTTTGAGCTTAAGGTTTCGGAAAATGAACAATACAGGTATGAACTGGTGCAATTTACATTTGCATACTGTATATACAATTGTGCTTGCTTAACTTTGTATCCGAGAAAAGGAGGACTCGTGTTTAACTTCATCGTTGAACATGATCTGATCAAACAGGTGGGATGGAAAGTATGAAGATTCAGCATATTGCCATCAGTGAAAAATCAAAGTACACGATCAGTTTAACAGCATTGATCGTTGGTCTTATAGTCCTTGTACTTTAGCATACTCTTACTGGTGTTGCACACTTCTTGCATCAACATTATCTACTGTGTTATAAGCTTATAACAATAGTCAATAAACTCGATTCTCGGATGAAACTGTTCTGTTCTCTCTTGTTTACATTTTAGCAATGGTTTTGGCTTATTTATTGTTCTCTTTTCCTTTACAAGTGAGAGAGAGAAGGATATGTATTCTGTTATATTTTAAAAAAATATTATAAAGTTCTTCATATTCAAGCTGTGAGAACTGTATCTGGATATATATAGTGTATACTTTTGGGTGTGATTTCAGTTTTATATAGTCAGAACATCCACATAATAGTATGTGTAATGTAGCATTTGCTGTCCTGATATGCCATGAAAAACACCCTAGTTTGCCACGTGACAGAGCAAGTGGTCTCAAAATCATGTAGCAACATGAGACTCTTAACTAAAAAGTCGAGAAAAGTATTGAAAACACCCTAAATAGCTAAGCTTGATGAGAATTTCGAGGTGTATTTCACCCATGTCGCAAGATTGAGGACGGGTTTAAGTTCGGTTAAGTCATTTTAAAGGTTGTTTTTAACGCTCTCAATAGTTTGAAGATGAAAATAACTATTCCGTCAAGTTTAGCGGTGTTTTTTTCATCTTTTCATATTTCTTTAAAACACATAACAAATTAATATTTACTTTTGCTTGAGAATCTTACCAAACAACTCATGAGGCAAAGGAAAGGGATGCTTCTCAACTCTACTAACGGTTGAGTATAAAGGTTTGCCTTGGACTATTTGTATAACTTATTTAAAATGGTTAGGTTAACAAGAAGGGTTAACTAAATAGGATATTTAGGTTTAAAAGGGTATTTTCGTAATTTTCACTTTTTTCCATCTTTAGTGTAATATTGATATAAATACATAGGACATGTACATGCGAGATATAACAAGTCGTACGATGATTAATCTAAAAAAATAATTGAACTAAATAGTTGTTTATCTGACTGATTAAACTAAAAATAGCTGGTCGACGTATAATATATGTATAATCTATGTATAGCGGTTAGAAAAAAATATATTGTATATTTGCCTAAACACTTAATTTCACAAAAAAAATAAAAAAAAATGAGTGAAAATATTATTTTACATACAATATTGTAGAAATTATCTACTTCTTTGGGATCAAATACACAAACCTCACAAACAAAGCAATTTCAAAGCAAAAAAGACAATTCTTTCTTTAGAATAAGTGATTCCTCCTAAAGAAGTTGCTTCAACTCATGTGTTACATGATTCCAAGAATTTTAGTAAAGCCTTTTTTTTGTGTTATATATATAAGTTTTTATTAATAGTATAACACAAATTCTCATCTCCTTAAAGACAAAAACTACCTTTTTGAGGTTCTTTGTTTTTTTTACTTACTTTTTCAAATTTGTGCTTTATATTTTTATCTTATTTGACATTTTTTTTTGTATTTTTTTTTTATCTTTCTAAGGTGAAAAATGGGTCCACGTTTGTTGCATGGGACTCTTCATGCTACAATTTATGAAATTGATAAGATAAGGACTGGTTGTGCTGATTGTTGTGGACCGGTAAGTTTTGTGCTCGAACTATGTATACATACGTATGAAAAAAGAATTTTAACTTGAGTTAATGATTAAAAAAATATCAAAAGTATCATGTTTTTATGAGTTTTATGTTTGAATTATTATTGCTTTTCCTACTTGAATTATTACTAGTTATGTATACGTTAATTGTCGGTTGTTTTCTTTTCCTTCCTGAAATATCATCATTGTTCAAGTAGAAAAAGAGAACAACGATTAGTTGAGGTGTGTTTTGAAAAAATAATTTATGATAGTTTAGGTACGTAGTAAAAGTGAACACCTAATAACACTTGCATTATCAGATAGAAAAACTCACAAAAACATGATATTTCAAATATACTTTTATCATTAGTTATCTCTTTTAAATTTTATTCATAAACTTACAATTATTCTGATTTCATCGATTTTAAATATCAAATCCATCTCTATAATTTGACAATAAGCAATGAAAAAAAAAAGAGGATTTTTTTTTTTGACAAAATTGATTCATGTACTAGTTTGGTCATAATTTCACATGGTTAAGAGGCATATTTTTGTGGTAGAACTATGAAACCATGGTTTAAATTAAACTTTAATGTTAATGAACTCATTCAATCTTTTAATGATACCTTGTGAACTAGATGTATTAATGGTGATGAGTATCAAAGATTTTCGAGGCTAACACCTTCAAATTACATGATTTAAGATATTAAAAGGTTTACAGTCGCACTTATAAAATCTAAGCTTTTTGAAGCGCTATTAGGTGAAGATAGATCTTCCGTTGTAGCGAATAAGAAAGATGCAAAGGTAGACATATTATTGTTGATTAGAACTTGGAATAATATTTTGTGTACATAGAAAGGGTTGTGTGCCTTGGAAATTTATTACTCCTATAGTATAATAATTTTCCATATATAAAAATGACAAAAATCTAGCCATGTGAAACAAAATCTTTATTTTTCCATGGAAAAGAAGCAACATATAGCTAATGGGAAATATCCAGACAAATTTATTGTTTACTTTTTCTACTCGATATATACAAAGATCATACCTCATCATAAACGATCATACACATATTATTCATGGATTATACATATATTATACATCTGTCAACTATTTTTAGTTAAATCAATTATAGAAATTACTAAAATCTAAAACCAATGAAGTGTGATGATTAAGGTTAATGACATTATATTAGTACAAATGAATTCTCAATATAATGGTGATAATACATGTTTATGTGCTTTATTAATATTTGATCCATTTTAGTTTCAACCATTTTTCTAATCTCCATATATTTACTTATATAGACATCTCCCCAGAAATTAACCAAAAGAGTTTTGAACAATGTCAAGAAATTGTTCTTCTGCGCGCCGAAGGTACCATCTTTAATATAATTAGTTTGTTACTCTCTCTGTCCCAATTTATGTGACATATTTTCCTTTATATTCGTCCATCTTAAAAAGAATGTCATTTCTCTATAATTGGTAACAATTTAACTTCAAAATTACCATTTTACCCTTAATGAAATGATTTATAGTCACACAAACTGTCAAGAAGTACAACTCTTCGTATCTGTCTTGAACTTTATGTCAAATCAAACTGTGTCACGTAAATTGGGACAGAGAAAGTTCTATCCGTTATCCATTATAAACTTTTTGTTACAAATTTTGCAGATTTCTTCTACAAAACTTTATGCAACCATAGATTTAGATAAGGCTAGAGTTGGAAGAACTAGAATCGCGGAAAATGAGCCTTCTAACCCTCAATGGAATGACACATTTCGATTGTACTGTGCTCATGAGGTTTCTAACATCATATTTACAGTAAAAGATGAGAATCCTGTTAGTGCAACACTAATTGGAAGAGCTTATCTACCTGTTGAGGAAGTGTTGAATCGATATATAGTCGATAGATGGGTACCTATAGTAGATGAAGAGAGGCATCCGATAAGTGGTCATTCAAAAATCCATGTAAGATTGCAGTTCTATAGCGTAAAGCAAGACAGTAACTGGTCTAGAGGCATTACCTCCCCTGCATTTGAAGGAGTCCCGTATACGTTTTTCAAGGAGAGACAGGGGTGTCAAGTTACACTTTACCCCGATGCAGACATTTCAGACGATGATATCACAAATTATCTCAAGTCACAAGGACTTTTCGAACCACAGAGATGTTGGGAAGACATTTTTGATGCAATCAGCAATGCAAAGCATATGATTTATATAGCCGGATGGTCTGTGTATACGAAAATTACCTTGATAAGAAATCCAAAAAGGCCAAAGGTAGGCGGAGAACTTACTCTCGGGGAGCTCCTGAAAAAGAAAGCAAGTGAAGGAGTTAATGTTCTATTGCTAGTTTGGGATGATAGAACTTCAGATGAGGTACTAAAAAGAGATGGACTAATGTCAACTCATGATCAAGAAACCGCGGATTATTTTAAGAACACGGATGTTCACTGTTGTTTATGTCCGCGTAATGCTGATAGTGGAAAGACAGTGATTCAGGGGTTTCAAGTTGGTACAATGTTTACTCATCATCAAAAGACGATCGTGGTAGACACTGAAATTCCAGGAGGGATGTCACATAAAAGGATGATAGTAAGTTTTCTTGGTGGTATTGATCTTTGTGATGGTCGATATGATACTCGAGATCACTCATTATTCAGGACATTGGATACAGTACATAAGCAAGATTTCTATCAGCCTTGCTTTCCAGGCTCTTCCATCGCGAAAGGTGGTCCAAGAGAGCCTTGGCATGACATTCATTGTAGGCTAGAAGGGCCCGTTGCGTGGGATGTCTTGTATAATTTTGAACAAAGGTGGAGGAAGCAGATCGGAAATAGATTTATCTACTCAATAAATGAGCTAGATAAGTTTATTATTCGTCCAACGGAAGTTACAGCATCAAGGGATAGAGAAACCTGGAATGTTCAAATATTTCGGTCTATTGATGGTGGTGCTGTTACCGACTTCCCTGTAAAACCTGACGAAGCTTCTGAGGTAGGCCTTGTTACTGGAAAAAACAACGTCATTGATCAAAGTATCCACGATGCATACATTAGTGCCATTCGTCGAGCTAAGAATTTCATTTACATTGAAAACCAATACTTTATTGGAAGTTGCTATGGTTGGAAGCCTGCAACTGATATCAAGCTCGAGGATATCGGAGCTTTGCATCTTATCCCAAAGGAGATCTCACTCAAGATTGTGAGCAAGATTCAAGCAGGAGAGAGATTTACCGCCTACATTGTTCTACCGATGTGGCCAGAAGGTATACCCGAAAGTGATTCTGTTCAGGCAATTCTAGATTGGCAAAAAAGGACAATGGAAATGATGTACACAGACATATGCAATGCCCTTAAGGCCAAGGGATATACTAATGCTGATCCTAGAGAGTACTTGACATTCTTCTGTCTTGGAAACCGTGAAGTCGAAAAGCCTGGAGAATACAAACCTCCTCAGAAACCAGACCCTGATACTAATTATGCTAGAGCTCAAGAATTCAGGCGCTTTATGATCTACGTTCATTCAAAAATGATGATCGGTGAGTAAACAATTTCAATATTTTTGGTCTTAGTTTCCATCGTGACAACTCTTTAATTCCAACTTCCCACGACATGTTTAAGTCGTACATTCTACACATCTTTAACTTAAGACCACAAGACTCAAAAGTGTTATTTACTTTCTTAAACTCCGTGTCAAGTCAGAAACCAGACAAACAAATTGAAACAGAAGGAGTACCATTTTTAGATCTATCGACCATTTTGATCGAACTAATGTTTGCTTCTTTTGTTCTTTCCTTGTAGTTGATGATGAATACATTATAATTGGATCTGCTAACATCAATCAAAGGTCAATGGATGGTGCAAGAGATTCTGAGATTGCTATGGGTGGCTACCAACCATATCATCTTGCATCTAATCAACCACCTAGAGGGAAAATCTATTGTTTTCGAATGTCCTTGTGGTGTGAACATCTAAACTATGCAGATGACTCTTTCACGGATCCTTCGAGTCTAGAATGTGTTAGGAAAGTAAATGGCATGGCTGATGAGAGCTGGAAACTTTATTCAAATGATACATTTGATATAGATCTTCCAGGCCACCTTCTTCGCTACCCTATCGATATTAATTCGAACACAGGACAGATAACAACACTTCATGGATTCAACTTCTTCCCAGACACAAAAGCTGCTATTCTTGGCAACAAATCTCAGTATCTCCCACCTATTCTCACTACCTGATGTACATTTCTATAGCATAGTACAAACAAAGAACATGTAATATTTATTTGTAAATGTGACACTTTGGAATTTTATCCTTTTTGAGTAACATTTACTACTTACCAACACTTACAAGCATTCACACTACAAAAGAAACAGGTCGAGCGAAAACGATGCGGTAATTAGGCCTTAAAAGAGACATTTACAATCACTACAAGAAAACTGTGAATTACATTGGGATTTTCCTAGCGATTAGTATGAAAATCCGCAGGAAACTTCTTTTTCTACAAATTTTCATACTAATCACCAAGAAAATTCCCATGTAATTCACCCGTTTCTTATATAATTGCCGCTAAAAACACATATTTAACTGTAATTAAGCTATTGCCGTTAAAGATCAGACTATTTATATATATATGTGCACATGAAATGTTTATATAAATCAGAAAAGATTACATAAATGATGATCAAAATTCATATAGAGTTACTAATTGTTGTTGATGATACTCTACATATAGTTATAATAGTTATCAGACTCCAATAATAACCATGATTCTATTCTCTTATATTCTTCACAAAAATCCAATTCTTGGCTTACTTGATCTTGAGATGGTGATGAAATAATTGAGCCATTATTATTACCAGTGAGTTGTTGAACAAGATTCTTGAAATTACAAGACTCAGTAATATATATACTTTTGGTTTCAACAATTTTATTAATTTGTTGAAGTCATATTTCTTCTTCTTCTTTTGATATTGAGAATTATTCATTATGACTTTCTTTCCCATATATATGTATGTTGCCTAGAACAAGATTTTTTTGGTTGTATGTTTTTGGTTATTTACTTAGAAATTTACAAAGTTTTCACTTGTTTTTCTTTGCTTCTAACGAAGGGATCATAAGAGGAATATATATATATATATATATGAGAAGGGAAAGAGATCATTAGTTGAAAATAAAAATAAAAATTGGTATTAACAAAAGATGCTGAAAATGATGTTTATTATACACTAAGATGTGAAAATTAGGGTTTTTAAAGCAATTTTTTTGTATGTGTTTTGAGTTTGAATTCATGTACTTTAAGGATAATATGTGTTTTTTCCATGTTTAGGATATGATTCTGGTTCAAATTTTTGATTTTGCCACTATCTTCGAATCGGAGGGATCACATGCTTGGATTTTTTATAGTTCTTTAGTTTAAATTCTAACTTAATCTCAATCATTAAATAGTAGGATATATCATGATCTTGCATTCTTTCAGAATCCTTTAGGTCAAATTCCCGACTCTTATTAATTACTATCTTCGAATTTAAAAAATAGTTCTTTGTGTTTTCTTTTAGAATGCATAAATAATTTTTAACTTTTTCACAACCTCGACCTCACGATTCTCAACCCCATATTGTGCCTATCCCTTTCCATCCATATGTCAACACTTTTTTTTTCAAACTTATTAAGAATATGCTAAGAATTGAAATTACATGGATTGATGGTATTATAGGCAATTAAATGTAGATTTTAGCCAATTTCGTTGGTTTTTGACAAGGTACAATTAGGAAAATAATAAATCAAATAACAAAGTTGTCTTATTATGCTGGTACTTGCATCCAAAGTTAAGAGAAGATTAAATAAAGAAACAAGGTGAAAGCACCTTTAAATTTGATGCAAATTATTGCTTTCGTCTCCAAAACTATTGATAGTACTAAAAACACCTCTATCACTTTGGCACAAGTTAGCTTCTAATAAAAAATATTCATTTTGTTAGTTCTACGCAGCCTTCACGCTCCTAACTGGAGGTGAGTTCACAACTTTCCCCACATGGCAGCTTAGGGTCGCGGGGTTGTCTTAATATAAGTTTAGACAAGAATAGGGGTAATAGGATGCTCGTAAAGTTAAAATGTGCCAAGTGATTTTCCAGAACAAGTTTAGGGGGAAATACTGACAACACTAAGCTTTTTCCCTGTAGACTTGAGCTCAGGTAAATACTTCATTCCCACCCTTTTCTGCAGCAGCAGTTCTTCACCCCATCACTAATTAGCCTGCAATTACGCCCAGAAAAGATTCGAAACAAGATGAGGGAGTTAGTAGCCATACCAAATACACTGTTCACTGAGATTAGTATGAACGGAAAAAGGACGAGTGTAACTATTCAAGATCGAAAGAATACTAAATTAGTTGCACCAGAAAAGTATTTGTTTACGATATAAGATGTAAAACACCCACAACGACTTAGCACGGAAAAGATTCTGGTATGAAAGAAATGGAAAACTGCCAGAAGTAGGAAAGTATGGTTTTGCAAAAGATTAAAAAGAACACTAACATGATATTTTAGTAGTCTTCATCTTCGGAATAAGAGTCATCGTTGTATTGGTCATATATCTGATATTCTCCAAGACTCTGATCATCTTGCACTTCATCCATCCCGGCTGTATTTGATGGAAAATTGCCAAAGAGCTCTTGCAAGTAATCTCTTGAAACATTATCGTGGCTTGTATCTGTGTAGCATATAGGAAACTGAAATTGCCAACAAAATCCTTGGCACACAACGCCAAATGTTGATAAACCAGAAGTTGATCACTAGAAGAGGCAAAAGGAGTATGACTCTAAACTATAAAATCAGTTCTCTTGCAGGTTTATGGATCATTCAACTAATCCCATCCATCAGCATGTATAAATAAGAAAAAAATGATATAATAAGTATGGTCTTATTCCAAGGATACGTGGATCATCATGTAGAGAGACATTCCCTTCCTGGACAGCCTAAGAAGACGATGCATCAGGTGACTTCCCAATGAGGAATGCTTATTACAAATAACTTGTGAATGCATCCCATATATAAATATAAACTTACGATGTCAAGAGATTCATATGCATCCATCTCCTCTTCAACATTATCATTATCGAACTCTTCATAATCTTCTAAATCATCAGGTTCATCAATGTTATGGTTTTCTGCTTGTTCATCAACTTCATTGTTTTCCGCATCTGACATTTCAAGGAACTTAGTAAGAGATAATACTTGAGTGGAAGCACTGATATTAATACAATGACAACTAGTTAAAAGATAAAATATATCAATATTAAGATTAAAATAAATTTCAGAAGCTTGAAAGCACTCCAGAGAGCAAATCAGCTGTAGGAATAATTTTAGCTTTAATATTTAAGATTTAGAAATTTCCAAAAATACGAAAGTTAATTACATTAACAATTAAGTTTCCTGATAGACAATTATGTCAACAATTAAAATTGATAAAATAGACTACAAGTAACATTGACTGCTACAAACCTTTATTGGTTTTTTCTTGCTCTTCTGGTCTTGCAACTTTCACATACGTATGAGTCCTCTTTGACTTTTCGAAGCGGGTGGACATAGAATTTAGTAAAGACTCAGCACGCGGATGAGGGCATACTGACATAAATCTCACATCAATACGACGTCTCAAGCAATCAATAGTATGAAAGGAGAACCATCCTGTTACATTCTGCAAATAAAATAATCAGAGGAAAAGTATCACTGGAGATTTCTTCAGTATTTGTCAGAATACACAAAGATGGAAACATTCAAGCAAATAGGAGTACAACACATACACACCCACCCACCCCAGGAAGCAAACAATCAATTATCTCATGCACTAAGAAGGAACAAGGCACCAGGCAGAGCATGTTAGATATAATTAAAGAAGTTCATTATTCATAGTAATACATCCAATATGAGAACCAAAAGACATAAAAAAAAAAGGGTTAAAGAATAAGGAAATATCAAGAGGTAACATGAACCTTAGCACAGCTAAAAAAAGAAGTAAAACGATCAGTCTCTAGTGGACAAAAATCTCTTCTACACCAGATTGACTTCTAAACCTCAAGATTTTCAAGTCAATTGATTTAATAATCTTTCAGAATAAGAGGTCTTTCAAAAGAAATATGACTTTTGACAATATGTGCATGAGTGCAGCACACACAAACATATTAATATCTCAAAGATAGTTTCACACATTTTCATTTCTCGACTCACTCTATCAGTAGTTTACACAGTGAATCACACAAGTCTTTTTTAACTTTGGCAAGGAAAGGCAACCAGGAAATTTGCTACATGGGCGTCATAAACTCCAATCATGCTGAACAACTAAATGCTAATGTTGTTTCTGATTTGCGGAAAGCAGGGGCATCATGAGCACCACAAACCATCCATGCATCAACATATATTGCATACAGTAGCAAACTTACATTTCATAAACCTGAGAAAATATATAGGATTCTCATTGAGAAGCAAATTTTTTACTAAATGATGACATACATTGCAAGTTTCTTCCTTTGAAGGTTTACTGATTTCTTGTTGAATGTAGTCATCCTTGAGTTCACAAAGCTGCAATGCTAGCTGACATTTACACGGAAAAACACGGAAGGCACATATGTCATCCCATCTATGTTGCAATCTGTAGAGAAAAAAAATACGGCATTAAAAAAGGTCTATTATTTAGCTATCATTATCCACTAAGACGAAATCAAATCAGATTTATGTAAGATCATATTGGCTAGTTGAGTTGGATACCAGACTTAATTTAATTGCTTCCCAGTTTAACGACATGAATAGAAAAGCAAAACATAGAGAACAAGAAATTGCAGAAAAGAAGTTAGCAACTGCATTTATTCATTCCGTCTCTTGGATTCTATCGATACACATTAAAGAGGTTTTAAACTTGTAGCTCCAAGGGTGTGGCCTAGTAGACAATGGTGTGGGTTGAGAACCATGAAGTTTCAAATTCAAATCCCAGTGGACTAAGTGTTTTCTTCCCATCAGTCCAAGCCTGAGAAGACAGAGTTACCTAGTACTTGTGTGTTGGTGAGCGAGTAGGAACCCTGTGAAATAAGTCGAAGTACACGCAAGTTGGCCCACACACCATGGTTATCAAATTAAAAAGTGGTGTTAAGTTGTGAAATTAATAATCATTTTCATTTGAATGTAATTCAGACACTCTCTTAAACAATATGCAGCCATAACTGCATAATCAAAGCAGAGGCTGTTTTACAGAACAATCTCTAGACATAAGGCACTCTCCTCGTAGCGATTCATAGATCACGAGCGATAGGAAATGATTGCAATCTAAAGACACCGTAAGGCCAGAGACATGATTGTTTTTTCATGTTAGCTTTAGCTAAATAAGCTAAAGAATTGTTTTAAATTTTATCAATTTATTGAACTTAATAGGTCGCCAATATTTATTCCAGTTTAGTCAGAAGAACACAACTCAAAAAACAAGTAATCCCTTTTGCATCTGAAACCAGACATATAGGACATATCTTGCACGACACAAGCAAAATTCTTTCTATTTTAGGTAACGTAAGCTTAAAGATGGATAAGATTCAATTTGAGATAAAGATAACAGCATTCTTACCTACATGAGTACAGAGAGCTCAGAGAGTTTAAATTTTAAAGAACACATATATTTGAGTTGTAAATGGATTCCGTACCCAGATGACGAACGGCTCTCACAGTAGCTTCGTAATTCATGGTGCACTCGGAAATCAATATTCTGGTATCTGTTAAGAAAAATGCAAGAAGTGAGCTATTGGCATGATGAAGAGTTCAAAAGAAACCACAACTGTAAATAACATGTGAGAATTGATTCTGAGTACCTTAAGGCTTAAGAAATACTAGATCAAGAAAAATGCATATACTTACAAATGGATCACATAACTCTGTTGTTGAAAATAAAGATATTGATATGGAAAAAGAATCAGTAGGCCCTTGGCTAGAAGTTGTTAGTATTTAGCGAAAGGAAGAGAACTGTTTCATCAAAGAGCATATAAAAAATGAAGTCGAGAAAGTTGATATTTGTATGGACCCACATATTAAAGGAGAAGACAGCTATAAAAGGGTAGAAACCTATTCTCCCTCTTATTTTACACACAAACGCAACTGAAAGCAAAAAGTATCACTTTACTTTCTTCCCCATTTTCCTATCCTTTTTCTTCCTTTCCTTAGTTTCCTAACAAGAGTAAAAGCTTACCAAAAAAAAAAAAAAAACAGGTTTACAAAGTGGAAGAGAGTGTAGAAGTTCTCTTTATCCCACCTGTGAGGAAAAGGAATCAGCTTTATTTCAGAAGAAAAGAAGACAAAAGGGAGGCCAAAGATAGAGGGGAACACCGGAGAAAGTGGCATTCCATCTCTAGGATAGATCACACTTCTGAATCTGGTCAGTTTCAAGATGTATGTTTGAACTTTTTCACCTTAAGTCCTAAACTGTGTGCTGTCATAGGATTCTGCCCTCCCCCCCCCCCCCCAAAACCTCTCACAACTGCAAATATACAGTTTTTCCAAGGTTTGTACGGATATAAGATATACAAACAAACTATGAACAAGCTAGTAAAAGATACATTTCGGATGACATATATGACACAACCTCTAATAAATCAGGAAACGAGGGGAATAAATCTCAGAAAGCATTATCAGTGAATAATGAATGCATATCACTTAGTGAGATTCACAAGGAATTCATTTTTTGACAAGTAAAGATTAAAAAAATATAAGAAAGGATTATCATTTCATTCTTACATGCGGGATTCGGGATCCTTCCGAGGATCATAACCTTTTTTTATCCAGAATCTACGGAAAGGCCCATTCAAAAAGTAATATGCTACTCCACAAAGAAGTCTGCATAATTATGGAGATAGACCAAAACTTCATACTAGCAATATTCATTTCTAAGAAATAATTAAATAATTCAATCCGTATAAAAGAAGTGAAGAGTATAAGAATTGCAAATGCTACCTTTTTAGCATGTTATCTCGAAATGTCAGACCCCTATCATGTAAGCACTCAGCTAATGACTCTTTGGCCCAAATTTTACGCTCTTCAAACAATTCAGATACTGCCTTCTGCCATCTCCAACGATCTGAGCCCTGAGGAATGAACTTTTCCCAATCCACTGGCTTTGGAATCTGTATGAATGTTAAGCAGAAAAACAAGTAGCTGCAATACAATCTTGCTGCAGAATGACTTTATTGTTTTATATGTATATTTTAGTTGAATAATGATGTCTATTATCCACTTTTCAAGATAATATAATCTTCAGACTTCTCCTCAGGGATGACGAGAAATATAATAACTCACTGGCAGGCTGCTGAGTCAGTAATGAAAGAGCTAGTGATTCCCAGCCATCATTTATTGATGAATCTCACCATGATTTTACCAAGTCGTCAATGCTTTCCACCCTTTCACTTCAAGATACGTATTTCAAAATTGATGAAGAGAGCCAAAGCGAGAACCACTTCCATTTTTGGAGCAACATAATGAGTGATACATGTGTGTTGAATTAAATACCAGAGTCTAACTACAAACAAATCGAAAGGAGTAGGTTTAAATACCAGAGTCTAACTACAAACAAAGAACACAGAGATGCATTGCAGAACTCAAGGATATCTTTGATAGCAAAATCAATTGCAAGACTCGGCTCCATCTCCCTCTACATCGAAAAAGAAAATAAAAAGTCATCAGTAAGATACAAATGTGATAAGTATTTGAAGTATGTTATATAGATTGTCCAGTAAAAGAAAACAGAGTATGTCAAGCATGCAGCTCTATTAACGCTAAGTAAATTGAAGATTACTTAAGGCAGAACAAAATAATTCATAATGGTCTTATCACATATGAAGACTAATAAGAAAGACATGGAAAAAAACAATTAAGAGATCCAAGAAAATGAGTCAAAACATAGATAATAAAAAACAAAACAAGGTGAAAATGACTGACTACCCTTGTGTTGTTTGTAGAGAAGCAAGAAATTGATCAATGAGGAGAAATAGGTGGAATAGATTATCCATACATTGTTCATGAGGTCCCCAAATGTTTTTAAAGAGGATCAAGACTCTGCAGCTAACACGTGCTCATCCCTCTTGCAAACTTCATAAATCTACCCAAGTTTTTTAAAGGCGTTCTACCTATGTTGGTATTACGTTTGGGATTACTTCAATATCTTACGATTGTTTCCATTTATAGAATTGGAAGCTTTCTGGCCAAGGTTTGCAAGCACTATGAGGAAAATGATATTTCTTCCATTTATCAAATTAACTTATATAGAGTTCAAGTATATTTTCATGACTTGTTTCCAGTTAATCTTTATTTTTTCGTTACATGAGCTAATGTGACTTACATATAAAGCACATGAGTAAATACTTGTAGCACAGATGAGATAATCTTGGTATATCAGAAGAATGCAAAAGAAAAGGAGTTCTGCCGAATTGGCAATTGCAGGAAATATCTTTCTGGAGTAATAATTGGTAACGATATGGTCCTCTAAAAGACTCATATCCCATCAAAGCATCTGTGGTTCCTTTCTACAAAACTTATATCCAGATTTCTTCAGTTTGACCGCAGATGCTTTGATGGGATTTCAACTCCAACTCACTCTCTGAAATCTATATGTCTAGTTCTTTGGTTCAGTTGGTACTATATCACTAAAAGAGAAAATGATATTCCCATAGACTCAAGACACGGGATAAGAGAGTCCATCAAAGGCAATCCAATGTCCAGAATTACTCTAAAATGGAACTATGAAGACACATTTTCCTTGTTAAGAAATGTACTACTGCCAAGGCAACATGACATGGGATCAGTAGTGTTCTTGTTAGATTGATTGAAAAGATTAAAATAAAATGCAGAAAACATTTGACTGAAAACGAATTCAAAATAAGAGAGAATTCTTCCATGCAGGCAAAAGAAATTACCTCCCAATTATGTTGTCCCTCTTGTTTTTTTTTCGAGCCCACAGTTGCACAAGATTTTAATCTGAAATTACAAAATGTTTGAAATTTTTCAATAGGAGCATACCTCTCATAAAGAGAATGATTAACTAAGACAAAGGAAGTGGTCTGCATCAAATAACCAATTGTGGTGAGACAAATACGATCAGCCCCAGCAAATACATACCCATACGAAGTCCATAAAATATCTGAGACAACAGCAATAGAGGAGGAAGAGAAGAATAGCAGCAATTTTTCCACTAACAGGAACTCAGACAGAGAGAGACAGACAAAAGGAGAGAGATATAGACAGAGACGATAAGAAGTAATGGCTTGCTAAAACCATGGTACAACAGTGTGTACATGTATACGATATCCAAAAGTTAAAATTGCAAAAGAACATATTAACAAGCCAGAGCATCTTACACAATATTATCAGGCATATCTTTTAAGGCAAACAGAGAGGGTAGTAATATCATCATATCCTCCTGATCAACATCCATAAGACCTCCCTTATCTACAAGCAGTAAACTCAAGAAATTAGGTATCAGAACAAAGACTTCCCCACATTTTGAGATTGCAGGAATAGTGAGAGAATGGCTGACCAAATTTAGGTTCCACCTCTGCCCACTGTCTCTTTTTCCTTCTTGCATCATCAGCATGAACAGCGAGAATATGCTGATAGTCTACCATTCCTTTGAAAGCAGCACAATTGTGCATGCAAAGAAAAAAAGAAACAAGAAATTAGAAAGTTACAACTCAAAGTAGAGCAGAAAGACAAACTGGAGAAGATGAAGTAGTCTGCATCGAAATTTAGTTCTCACCGTTAAAATGATAAGCTTCAGAAACATGAGAAACAATATTAGCTGAGAGATGCTCCTGCAAATTAGTAGCTGTCTGCATTTCAATTTCTTTTGAAGCACCAACAGATAAACATCTAGACTCGTTTAACTTCGGTGCAGCATTTTCTTGTTCACAATTAACAGGATTCCTTGAAGATTGTATCTCTATTCCACAGCTACTGTCAGCAGATCGGACATCCCTTACTTTACACTTGGATATTTTCAACAAGAAGTTATTGCTATGCTTAAGCTCCCCAAAAGTAGGGTGTGAATATGGATCTTCTGGCCGGAAATGGAGCTCCAACTTATTTGACTGTGAAGTTCGAGCCTGAATTACAAGGAGTGGGTGCAAAGCTCAAATTCTACAATTGACATTAAATTTACCATATGTCTATAAAGCCAAAAATATCAAACAATAGAAAATTGACCATCTCACTAAGGACCTCGGCAGACTGATGTATTTTTTGGATATTGAGGTAGCTCAGCCCAGATCCGTTTTTGTTATTTCTCAACACAAGTATGTCTTAGACACTTGAGGAGATAGGAATGATGGGATGTAGACCCATTGACACTCCTATGGAGCCAAATACTAAACTCTTGCCAAGAAAGGGTGAGCCACTCAGTGATCTTGGAAGGTATAGATGGTCATTTAGAAAGTTGAATTATCTCATGGTGCCTAGTTCCTACATCTCTTTTTCTTGATAGTGTTGTAAGTCAGTTTATGACTTCCCCTATGATAAGTCATTAGGATGTATTTATTCGTATTCTGCAATATATAAAGTCAGCTCCAGGTAAAGAACTAGTCATCGAGAATCAAGGCCATGAGTATATTATTGGATATACAAATGTGAAAGATCACACTCTGGGACGTTCTACATCTGGATATTGTGCTTTAGTAGGAGGTAATTTGGTGTCTTAGAAAAAGGAAGAAACAAAGTGTGGTAGCTTGATATAGTATAGAAGTTGAATGTCGAGCAATGACAGTAGCAACTTCTGAGCTAGTGTTGATCAAACAATTGCTGAGAAAACTAAAATTTAGAGAACCCAATCAAATAGAACTTATGTGTGATAATTAAGTGGCCCTTCATATCACATCAAATTAGTATTTCATGAGAGGACTAAGTACATTGAGATTGATTGTCACTTTGTCATAGAAAAGATACTCTCGGGAGATATTGATACAAAATTTGTGAAGTCAAGTAATCCACTTGCATATATCTTCACCAAGTCCCTCATTGATCATCATATTAGTCATCTATAACAAACTCAGTACATATGACTTGTATGCACCAGCTTGAGGAGCTGTGTTAGAATAGGAATAGGAACAAGCACAGTATATAGAATCCTACTTGGAAAAGGATTGTAATATAGCGTCTATATATTCTTAGTGTAATAATATAGATGCACAATTCAATAATATTTTTCTCCTTTGTTTCTTACAACAGTTGTCATCACCACTTTGTGTACAAATATTACTCCATAAATATTCACTAATTCTGGTTTCCTCAACAAATTGCAATCTAGGATACAACAAGGTTGGATGGGTACTTATGCTTATGAGGAATGGAGAAAGGTTAATAATGCAAGATTAGATAGAGA
Organism: Solanum lycopersicoides; assembly: GCA_022817965.1. Classification (NCBI taxonomy): domain Eukaryota; kingdom Viridiplantae; phylum Streptophyta; class Magnoliopsida; order Solanales; family Solanaceae; genus Solanum; species Solanum lycopersicoides. The sequence goes on from CM040629.1 coordinate 5,298,564, forward strand.
AGCCTTATGTTGACTGTTCTCATATCCTAAATTTTAAGTGACCCGGTAAACGTACGAAGGGGTCAAACTGCTTCATCAAACTTCAAGATGATCCATGAAGTGCTTCTTCTGGAGTAAATTTCCACTGCCCATGATTTACATTCTTAAAGCAATAAATGTACGACCACTTACATCTATTTCCATCTTTGTTTTATCAGATAACAAAAAATGGTAGCTGCACAATACATGAATGATTCCATTATGACATGCATTATTCGTTTGGGATTGCTCATTAAAAGTTTGTTTTCTAACGAATCCATTACGACATGCACTATTGGTACAATCAGTTGAGTATTTTTTCTTGAAGCTCAATTATTTTTTGGGCCTAAAATTCAGCTGAGTATTTGTCTAGAAGCAGTGACATTTTTTGGGCTAAAACAGTTAGGAATGTTTTCAAGTTTCCACCACCATCAGCTGAATAAGGACATTCTTGCACACTCAGCTAAGTGGTCATTGCTCAGAAACCTTGAATGAGCTTAATAGTAGTTATTAGACAAGTGAACATTCCGCTCCAAAACTAAACGAGATGTACAAAGCAAAGAGAATTAAGAGATCAATACTCATCAATAGCACAGAATGTGACTAAGAACTGAACTTTCATATTCCAATGCGGGTAATTTGCACAAGTTATACAAAGTAGTTACAGTACGAATCAACAAAATGTATACATGGTAATACCTTGACAATACCTTGAATGCCACCAAGAGTCTCAACAGCACGTTCCACTGAAGAAGGGTAAGCAGGGTAATGAACAGCAAAGACCTCGTTAGTCGGTAATATTCCTGATACTGAACCGTCTTTTATAATCCCCATACCCTGTCACAAAACCAACAAAAACTCAAATAGAAAAATTGTGAAGATAGTAACTTCAACATTTATGTAAAAAGCATAGTAAGAATGTTATTGTTCTTTCCAAAACTTAACTCAGTCATGACAGTTTTGGTAAAATCAATAGAAATTCATCGAAGAAACCATACAAAGCAACAAGAACAACAACCCCAAGAACAACTTGCTCTGCATTTTGCCAAGTTCAAAAGGTTACAAACATGAAGCACAAAGATATTACCTTTTGACAAGTTTATAACAAAAGGTATCCATATATTCATCCAAACCTCAAATACATCCATAAAGCATTACTTTAACAGAACACTTCCTTGTAAGAGAACTCAGAACATTGAGGCAAACAGGATAACCAAAAATAATCGTTTTTTCTTCCTCAATTACACTATATATAAAGATTAAAACTCTCTTAACACAAAATGCTCATAAATACCCTTCTTCTTCCACAATTGAGTCTAAAAACATCCTAAAGATTTGTTTTTGCTCTCAAACATACAGATATATTCAGTGCTTAAAAAAAATCAATTCTTTTCATACCTAGCTGATTAAAAGTTGTCTTCAAAAAATAAAAATTATCGAATTTCAACAGGAGTAAAATTAAGAAAGCTTTACGCAAAATTTAATGGAGGATTTTGAGAAACAAAATCAATAAAAAGAAGAGGAAGAATGAACTTACTGAAAATCCTTGTAACAAAGAGAAAAACGCATGAATTTGGATTTTAAAAAGGATACAGTAATATAGTAGAAGAAGAAGTTAGAACCCAGAAAATCAGAAGAAAACGGGTCGGGTCTTTCCTAACACGGCCCAATATGTGTTAATCTCAATTAATAGAATTTAGAAAATCGATTAAATTTTAATATTTATAATTTTTAAATATTTTAAATTGTTGATGGATTATTGTGTCAAGTAGGGGCAGACCCACGTGAATTTCACAGGTTCATTCGAACTTTTTTAATAAAAAAATACACGATATATATAAGGTAATCTTTTTTGTATTTATGTGGATATATATAGGGAAAATGCATAAGTAGCCCCTCAACCAATGCTTGAAATTTCAGAGACACACTTATACTATACTAAGGTCCTATTACTCCTGGATTTATTTTATAAATAATTTTCTACTCCTTTTGGACCTATGTTGGGCCCACAAAATAGTGACACGTAAAACGAAAAGAGGTAAAAAATTAAAATTTTAAACAATATTTTTTTTATCATTTTTAAATTAAATAATATGTGTTACTTCTTTTTTTCTATTTTTTACATAGAACTAATAAATCAATTTCAAGAATTAATCAAATTTATATATATATATATTTAGAGATATTATATTTTCAGTCACTATATTTTTCAAAATATTAACTTAATGATAATAAATTTGAGTGAATAAAAAAATAATAACTAATGTTTACTTTTTATTATTTTTGAATAAACTATGTGGAATATAGCCCATCAATGTCGTCTTTGGCTGAACCAGAGGTCCAATTGAGCATGAGTAATCTGCAGGGTTCAGCTCCAAGCTCCAACCCAAACCCGATTCAGAATCCGAATCCGGATCCGAAACCAATTACGGACCCAAAATCTGTATCCTTCGATGACGTTTCCAAGTTGTTCAGTTTGCCTCTCTCTGATGCTGCTGAATCCCTAGGTATTCTCCTTCTCTTTACCTCTGATTTTGCACTTATGCAACCTAAAATGGCGGATTCTGGAAAAAAAATGAAGAAATTCTTCAACATTTACTTGTATTTAAGGTTTCGAGCTTGTAAATTTGAATTTTTCGGGTAGTTATTGGACATTTGAACTGTTAACAGAAAAGCAAAATAGACTGACAATTATGAGCATATAACTTTAGACCCTCAAAAACCTGCATTACAAATAATACAGATCTTGAACTGTTTGTTGGTGTTGTTTAGCTGTTTGTTCTTCCTACCCCTGCCTCACTGTAGTAAGTTTTTTTTTTTCATTCATAAATGACAGTTTTTTATAACATACTTCATGACTTGACCATATAACTTTTTTGTTTTGAACTGTTATCAACTAAGCTTTGTGCAATGTTAACCAGTTTCTCTGTTACTTGGCATTTATCTTCTAGGTGTTTGTGCAAGTGTTCTCAAGAAAATATGCTATGAGAATGGTCTGGTGAGGTGGCCATATCGAAAGGTAGGCTGTACAAGGATGAATCGTTGTACTCTTTCCCGAAGTAAACTAAAAATTTCATCATTTTGAAGCATCTGTGTGCCCTAAGAAATTCTATTGCTGAATATGTGAGAGAAAAGATAATCACTTAAGTTCACACTAGGCTGCTAAACTTTTCACACGTTGAAAACTCGTCTCTCGAACTATTTATGGGGGAGGGGGGGGGGGACCTTTCTCATTTAACTTCTAAAAAGGAAAAAACGATTGCAAGTTATATCTTGGTTTAGTAAGAAATGAGTAGTTAAGGAAAACAGATTAAGAAAAAGAATGAAAATGAAGAAATGAGGGCCAAGATGGAGAAGAAAATTTTAGAAGTGTCATGTTTCTCCTCATCTTTTTTTGCTTTGACTTGCCTGACCTCTTTTTAAAGATTAATTGGAATAAAGAGGTAAGTTACAAGTGCTTGATAAGCTCGTAGGAGAAGATGTCACTAAAAATAAGTTGATAGTAAGTAGTGAAAAAGTTCAAAGTATTATGGGCTTTGAACAATTTATTCAAGAAGAAAACTAATCTTTTCCTGAGAAGCTGTGATTTCCCTTTGCTTAGATCATTTTGAAGAAATTTTCTCATTCTTGTGACTGAGGATGATAGTATCTATTCCAAATGGAAACACATGGCGTCATGCCTAGGATGTGAGGTTTCCAAAAATGGGAAAAACAACAACAAATGGATTGTTGTTGGAAATCCGAATACATGAAACTTGGGAAGTCTACTAATTTAAGTGACTATCAGTGACAACTGTTAGTTATTTAATTTCAAAAAATCCAGTACTAGTAAGAATATAAATGCTGTGAAAATGTATATTTGACATGCCTATCTCTTACTGCAGTCTGCTACTAACAAAAAAGAATGTCCTATTCTGATGCTACCAGAATATATTGATAAGGAATTTTTTTTTGGTGGGTGTGTGGCTAGAATGGATGAATGGAGAAAAGAAACGAAAATATGACAGTGAACTGAAGCTAAGGGAAGGAACATGATTTTTATCTTCATTTATGTAGAGTATACTGTCTGAAAGTTTTGAAGATAGAGTTTCCAACAAGATAGAGAAACGGCTAGATTCTCAGACCAGCACTTTTATTCTGTGATGAAGAATTACCTAGTTGATTCCAGACAGTAGAGTGTTTTTGTTACCCTTTTGAAACTTTTTGAGGTAACATTGTCTTGGTTGGATCAAATATTATTTGATCTATTTATAGAACACTATTTATCTATTTTTGGTTGAATTTTACTGTTTGCTGTACACAAGTAAGCTTGAGTATTGCACGTTAAATTTTAAGCACTCACATCACCTGAAGTCTGGAGCCAATAGCTTGAACTATTGCCTTTTCTCAGGTTGTTAAGACGCTTCGAATGCAGTCAATTATGTGATATGATTCACATGTTTTCTTTGCCCAATATACATTATTGTGGTAATGAGATCCAAAGAAATGCTTGTGCGTTTCTTGTTTATGTATCATATATTTGTGATTTTCAGGTCAGCTCTGGAAAGAGTATTGAAGATATAAAGAAGGAGGCATTAAGGGAAAAACAAGAGCGATCCCTGGAATTTCCTAAAGCTCCTGGAGAAAAGAATGGTTCTTTAGCCAGTTCTGCAATCTCATCATTTTCGTAAGTTATTTAATAGGTTATTATTTGTTTAGTTGAGTTCAACTTATTATGTCTAATCATATCAATAAAATTCTTCATAAAAAAATGTCTATCTGACTCTGACTAATTAAATACTTCAATTAGTCGTGCTCTTGAACTTGATGTTGGAAATGATTCTTCGAAGCATGATTTTTTATGTTTCAAATGCTTGATGTTTGAGTAAGGCCCTTACTGATCGATTAAGAACACTAAGAACTTAACCTGTTTACTTGATGTGGTCAGAACTCATGCATAACTCCGGCTTGTCCAGATATGAGACACTTCTAAGTAGTTGTTTGTGCACTCATTGTTAAACTACTAGCATTCTAGGAACCTGTCAACTTTAAACCATATTAGTACTGGACCATCTGCAATGGGGTTCTCAGGTTGAGAAATGGTGTGCTCCTCCGCCAAACTTTTTCTTTAGAAAACAATTAGGTGGGATTAGAAACTCTATTTGGAAGGAAAGCATGTAAGAGATTCTCAATGGAGCTTTGTGGAAAAAATATAGTAGTTTGAAATACAATATTTTGTCATTCTTAACAGTACTTTTTACCCTGCCTTAACTAGTCTAGTTCTCTGTTTGGTACACATTGCAGTAAACAGTTGCGTTAATACATGCAGCTTTACCATGGGTGCACGTTAGGATTATGTAAATTAGTATAGCTGGCTTATGTATTTGACTCACCTGCTCATTTGACAACAGAGCACGAAGGGGGGGGGGGGCATGTATTGTGTTTCTGGTATGACGATTAGATACTTTGTGCTGGAGTTGTTACTTCTCAAAATTTGCCACACTGAGTCACATTTTCATCTCATACTTCAGTGTTGTTCTTAAATGCTTAACATATTAGCAAATAGGGTATTTTATATTATTCATTATCGCATGACACTGGTGTTGCCTATATGATGCTTTTACCCCCTGGATTGGATATGGTTGGTTACACTGGAACTGAAATCTGATCATGTACCAGCCAGATGTAATTTTATACTTATATTTATTACATCATTTAATTTTAATTGTTCAATGTCTTACCTTTGTACATATTTTGTCTTATTTCATGTTTTTATTTTAATTTTACAATCAGGTGTAGTTTATACTTTTATCATTTTTATGAAATATTGTTTTTCTTTACAAGCGACTTAGATAGGCCAAGAACAATATCGTCCCCAATTTGATTCCAGATTTAGTCCTGCCACAAAGTGAGGAACTAAATACTCGACCATGTTTTCTTGAATATCAAAGCCCTCCATATTTTAGATGGTTTAGGTTATATAGTAACACGCATTGTTGTAATACCTTACTAGATGATACCTGGTATTTCCTGAGCTGACCGTGAACTTCGGATTATCTATTGCATTAGCTTCAAACTAGTGTACTACAACAACAACACACCCGGTATAGTTCCATAAGTGGGATCTGGGGAGGATAGTATGTACGCAAACCTTAACTCTATCTTGGCAGGTAGAGAAGCTGTTTCTGGTAGACCAAACAACTGTGCTACAACAGAATATAAGTTATTAGTGCAGGGGCTTGCCTTACTCAGGATAATGGTCAGAATAAGGATTTTGCAGCAAGTTATATATGTTACTTATGTGAAGAAAAGTTGGAGACTGTGAAACAACTTCTTATGCATTAGCTAGACAATGTTTGGGAATTTTTCTTCAGTATTTGTGGGATCTCTGGTATCATGCCTCAGGGTGTGAATGAATTATTGGGGAGTTGGCAGCACCAGAGAACACATAAAATTTTGAAGCAAATCTGGAGAACTATACGTTTGTGCATATTCCGGACTATGGCTAGAAAGATATAAAGCTTGTGTTGATGGACAAAAAAGACCATATTTCTAGAGTTAAAAACAAGTGTTTACATAATTTGTTTTGTTGGTGTAAAAGTAGTTTCATCGATAATATAGATCAATATATGGAGTTTTTGAAGTTAGTAGGGAGATGTTGTAATTGACTGTATGGATATTCCCAGCAGTCTTTTGTAACTTTTGGTTTTGGTACCTTCTTGGTACTCGAGTCAATAAATCTTTACCTTAACAAAAGAAAAATATAAATCATGAGTGTCTATTGAGATGCTTTCCCATCAAATTTTTATATGTAGGGGCTCCCCATTGCCAAACAAGAGTATAAGTTCCACAATGGAAATGCCAAGAGCAGGGGCCTTCTCACAGCAGCAAGGAACCAGGAATTTTCAATCTGGAAGTTCACCGCATTTCCGTATCTCTAACTTGACGAAAGGAACTTCAGTTTATGATGAATTCAAATATGGTTTTCCATCCGATGGCTTGTCTACTGCAACATATAGGTGGTGGGGAAACAAGAGTCCTGATGGTAACCAGGATAGCAAATTGAATGATGACAATGCAAAAGACAGCACGGAGCAAGCAGAAAATGTAGCAGATAAAATCGAATGCCAGACAAGTGTGGATTCCACAGGAACGACTTTACTGACTGATGTGAGGAAACGAGCTGTCAGAGAGGGGAAAGAAACACTGAGGCTTGGAGTTCATAGACGACGTAGTGCAAAGATGCTTGATTCAACAAAACGGAAGATTCTTCATCAGGTATTCAAATCGTATTATGAGTAGCATGGAATCATGACAGAGGACCAACATTCTTCTTCTCTCGATATGATGGATTGAACAATGATCATTGCATTCACACGAAGGTTTCAGTGCTGTGTGTGGAGTTTACCAGGCAATTTATATAAGTGATGATCTCTACGGCTATGGCCGAGATTAGATTCTTGAACTTCCATAGGCAAAATTAGTTACCAATATATGGAGTTTTAGCTTGATCTTGATTATTTCTAGCTTAGAAGGCAAAATTAGTCACACACTATTGTAATTAATTTTATTTATTTGCGATAGTGATTCGTCAACTTGGGCGTGAATTTAGGTTTAAGTGATCACGATTGTTAGAGACAGATTCAAAATTTAGATTTTATGAGTTTTGAGGTTCATGCATTGAATCCATTCTATTTTCATACTTATGGGTTCGTATTTTACTGTTCTTTACAATTTTGAAAATGTTCACCCATAATCCTTTCTAGTCTAGATTTATGTTTTCTAACGTTTGAAGTCGAGACGTCTGATTAAAAAAGGGTGATTCCAATCACATTTTGTTATGGTTGTTTTCTTTAGAGTTGATGTTCAATCAAGTTACAACACAATTGTATTGTGTTATGCATACATAATATAGTTCATTATTATGATTGGATGTGCGAACAAAATTTTATGTTTAATGGTCGAAAAGAAAATATAATCTATTTATAAGATGATGAATACACTTATCCGCACAAGAATTTTTAAAAAAATCGTCTTCATCCAAAGTAGATAATATCATATTATTTTAGTATTTTTTACTAAAATAATATGATAGTATAAATATAAATATATTTTAGATTATTTATATATATATAATCCATATATGTATTAGTTATCACTTTTTTTCTTACTCTACTTTAAAAAATTATAAATAAAAAGTGTTTCTTATTAATTTACTCCAACTCTTTTAAATAAATACTTTACTTTTAAACATTAACGATCAATACTAAAGACGTCTAAAATAATAAATTCATAAAAACCTTAATAGCTTAGTGATTATTTAATTTTTTATCGAATCAATGAAGGTTCGATTTTCCCCTTATATCCTTCTCTCATTTTCCATATGTTTAATGAAGTATTACTGCTTAGATGGCTAATCATTTATTGTGATTTAAAAGTGAATCCTTAAGAATATATTTACTTTTTCAAAAATACTATTTTGAAAATGCTTTAAAATTATTTTAACTTAAAATTATCTAAAATCTTAAAGGTAAAATAATTTTTTTTAAATTAATTTATGTTGATTTTATAAATAGATAAAATATTTGAAACTTTATAAAATAAATTCATAACTAAGAATATAAAAAGGAAAAGTCAATATTTCAATATTGTATTCCAATATTCACGTTTGTATCCGTATATTTTAGTCCCTCCGGCTATTATATTTCAATATTGAACGATTATATCGATTTTTATTTGTTCAGTTTAAAAATTTAAAATATATTTTATAATTTTATACTTATTTTATTTTTATTATTAATTAATTTTATTTCATTTCTCAAATGAGTGAGATGACATATGATAATTAAAATAATATAGTAAAAATATTATTTTATTTATATATATCTCAACCATTGTAATTTCACCTTGTTATTAAATCAATAATAAAACAAATTTATGGGAATGAAATCTCTAAATATACATTAAAACATAAGTTTCTATAAAATATGAACATAGACCATAGTATAGAAAGATTCCTTTGAACAAGATTTGGCATAAAATTTGAACGGTTTTTCATTTTCAAATATTCACTATTTTCTATCAAGATATCAAATATTATTAAGAGAAAAGTCATTTCAAAAGACTTTTGTGACTATCTGATCGCGATTTTTATTTAAAATTTGAATACTTTTCGTAAAATTACTGGCTACGTCACTATAATAGAGAAGTCTATGTCAATTATATTCTTAGCTGCTGCTACTAGTGCTTTCCCAACCTAACAATAACCTGCTCTCTTTTGACTTTCACAATTTTTCCATTGCCATTTTCACTCAAAAAAATGTCAACAATGTCATGCTCAAATCATTAATTGTATGTACTCTATAGTCAAATATAATTATAATATAAATATATTGAATATATTGTACGGGTGACAGACAGATGTGAGATATTTTTATTTTTAATTTGCTGAAAAGATAATTATATTTCTATGAATTTGAAATTTTTAATCGGAATAAAATAATTTATCGTCACGTAATAATCTATAGATTCTTTGATATCACAAATTTTATTAATTAAATTTATATCGAGAAAGTAATTTGTAGTTGTAGATAAATTATTTCAGGCTATTAAACCTATCAATGATAGTTAAGCTATAATTAGTTTAGTTTAATTATGTGTAATTTGATTACATAAATAGTTAAGCTATAGGTAATTATCATAAGTTTGATGAAACTTAATAATCTTTTTGTTAAGAACTTTTAGCAAATACATGTAATAAAAAATAATCAAAAATTAATTTAATATTTCAAGTCGATATCTTAAAATCAAAATTCATAAAAGTCAAATTTCGAATAGGAAAAAAGATGATCCAAACATTACGTGTTTCAAACGTTAGAGAATGATTCCAATAATAATTAATGCATTATTTGTTAGTACTATAAGAACATGAAAAAATAATAATTGAGAATGACAAATTAAATTCATACAGATTTATGGTGGATTAATTAAGTATAGTCGTCACTAAAATGTTAGTTTTCGTGACAACAATTACAATCGCCATTAAAACTATCACATTTTATGTCACCACAATCCTTAAGAGAGTTAATCGCCACGATAGAAAAAACTTTATTTTTTTCGATAGAGGAGAAATCGTACAAAATCATGATAGACTAAACGTAGTCGCCATTAAAACTATCACATTTTATGTCACCACGATCCTTAAGAGAGTTAATCGCCACGATAGAAAAAACTTTATTTTTTTCGATAGAGGAGAAATCGTACAAAATCATGATAGACTAAACGTAGTCGCCATTAAAACTATCACATTTTATGTCACCACGATCCTTAAGAGAGTTAATCGCCACGATAGAAAAAACTTTATTTTTTTTCGATAGAGGAGAAATCGTACAAAATCATGATAGACTAAACGTAGTCGCCATTAAAACTATCACATTTTATGTCACCACGATCCTTAAGAGAGTTAATCGCCACGATAGAAAAAAACTTTATTTTTTTCTATAGAGAGGAGAAATAGTACAAAATCATGATAGACTAAACGTAGTCGCCACTATAATGTTACTTTTGGTAGCAACCATGAGGATCGCCACTAAAACTATCACCTTTTATCGCTAACATTTATGAAACAATCACCATATGAAATTCAAATTAAATTCAACCATATATATATAATGTGCGATTTTCATTTTTTTTTGTGGCGACTAAACTAAAAAGCACCACTTTTTGTCGCGACCTTTGTGAGTCAATCGCCACGAAAACCTTGTAGTGAGCTAAGATGGCTCTTGTTTTTGGACCCATGAATCATCATCATTATTTGTGCCTTCACCAAATAGGGTATATTCTGAACCTCGATGTTGTTGTTGTTGGTAATAATAATTGTTATTATTATTATTACTATAGGTCGAAGAAGTAATGAGGAGATTCTGGTTGTTTGGTGGAATATTTAGCATTTGGGAAAATAGTTGTGGAGGAAAATTAGGTATAAAATGTGATGAAGGTAAAAAAGATACATTTCCCCTAAGAGTTGCTGGACAATGATGATTGTGTTGGCCTTCATATGTTGTTATCACAATTGATGAATCTTCATATGACCTTTCAACACGTTTCTTCACATTGCACTTTTGAGTTGTGCATTTATAATAGTTCCTACAAATAAAAGTCCATCATCAAAAAGTTAAAGATTACTTTTCAGTTTACTTCATGTGTGTTTATATCAAATTAATTTGATACAGAACATGTATTTATACGTAGATTACAATTTTAATATATTTGTATTCTCACCTCATTAGTTCAGTCAACTATAGTGAGTTTACATGAACTGATGTAAACGTTCGATAAATGGACACCTATTTTTTTTATCAAATTGATCGAGTAAATAATCATGTGAAACATATGGGGGGTGGCGTGGGGGTGGGGGGTGGGGGGGAAACAATTTGGCACAAACTTAATATTGTATTTGTTTAGATTTTGTATTTACATTACAAAATTTATAAAATATTTAATTTTTTTTTGTAAACTCTACCAAGTACTAACCAAACGAGCTATGAGTTCAATATAAGTTTCACAACACATAAAATTTAAATTTCAATTAGCCCATGTTTATGAATTTCCTTAAGAAACTATTTATTAAGGTAATTATTTTAAATTATCCTAGTATTAATACTTTAAAATTTTAATTTTGAGTACTAGTACTTTGTATAGTAATAATGATAAAGGATAATATTAAAAGAAAATAATAAATTATTCATGATAACAAGTAGAAAGGTAAACTCTATTTTATATAAGAGACGGGGATCGTAAAAAAGAAAAAAGAGGAGGATGTATATATTACTAGCTAGTTCTCTTTCTCTCTTGACTAACTTTTCTATTTGGCATTCGATAGCCGCATCTTAGTGACTGTGTACTGAAGGGGACAATGTTTTAAAAAGACGAATCAGATCTTAGATCTCTAGTAAAAAATAACAATATCTAATGAAGTATATATAATAAGGTTTGATATGTTGTATTCTTAAAAAAAAATTAGATTAGTTTAATTTAATTGAATGAAATTAGACAAAAATAATAATATTTTACCTAGGAAATGGGCTGTTCTTCACTGCCTTTTGTCCATATTTTCTCCATCGATAACCATCTTCAAGATTATCAATCTCACTCTTTGTCATGAAGGCAAATCTTGGTTCTTTTATCTTTTTTTCTCCTTTCTTTTTTGCTATGCACCTGAAATAATATAATCATCAACGATATCGATCTTATATACACTAATATAAGCACAATTTTCTATCTTCACAAAGCAGGAATCCAAGATTTCGTATACACCACAGATTCTATTTATTAATTAGATTATATTGAGTATGTGGTGGTTGTAAGGAAAAACAATTATGATTTTGTTGAGTACTATACCCAAATATTAAAAACCATAAAACAAATTAAAAAGGAGGAACATATGGTCAAACTATTATTTTCTAAATATGTGAAAGAATCCTTGGATAATAATAAAAAGTCTAGTCAATGATAATCAACCTAGAAACTATGATTAGCATATAATATTAATCCAATTATAATATATATAACCTAATCTTTAGATAATAAAGAATCGTTTATGAGAAAAAACCCTTGTTATGATCAGATATAAATTTAAAATTTAAATTTTATAAATTTTAGATCAAAATCCAACCATAACCCTTTGATCTATCGAGATCAAAATCTATTTTTATTATTAATTTAGTGAATCTTTTAACACATATACAAAGTCTGAACTATTTTGGTCCACCTCTATACTAATGATTATGTGTGAGCAAATGAATTAAAAATGACTTACTCTTTCTTAGACTTGTCTTCTCCTTCTTCTTGAACATGTTTCTTGATTTTGGAACAATCTTCTTGCCCTCCAGCCTCATTAGAAGTAGAAGATATCGAAGAATTTGGCGTTGGTGGAATTTCAACGCTCGCTTGATTATCTCCCAGAGGTGAATCTAAGACAGGTTTTGTAGTAACAGAGATGCTACTTTTTCTAGTAGAGTCTTGATTATCGATATGTGGACAAACAACTTCAGAGGATGATGAACAAGACATACCAAAAGCATTTGATAGAGTGTTGTAGTCCATAGAGCCATGTAAACACTCAGTGAGTGTCATATAAGAAGAAGGAACAAATTGTTGATTTTGAATATTTGGAGTTATTGATTGGTTATTATAATTTGAAGGATTTTCAACAAAAAAAGGAAATGTGTTATTAATCCCTCCACCAATTCCCATGTAATCATGATAAAAAGGATTATCAGACATATTGGAGAAAAATATTATTTCGAACCCTTAAATTACACTAACACTATAGTTTTGTGCAATAAAAAAATTGATAATCTTGATAGATTGAGAAATGTTTTGGAGAGAGAAAAAAAAGAAAGAGTATGTAGCTTAATAGGTAAATAGAAAATGGATGGTCCTTGGTGAAGAAAAAAATGGATTTGAGGATACTCGTCATGAAGTTTTTATGCGTATCTGTTTGGTCAAATTTTCAAAATTTATTTATTTTGAAAAGAATTTTCTATCGAAGTTAAAATATTTAAAAAAAAAATTAAAATTTATATTTTTGTGTTTGACTATTGAATTTGAAAAACACATTTGTCATATGCAGCATAATTAGAACATTAATTTATGCTTATTCAAGATTTCAATAGTGAGGGAAAAAAACTTTTTTAACTTGTGAAAATTAAATTCTATAGCTACTTAAAAATACTTAGAGGGACACCTAGCTAATTATTTATCTAAAATAAGCACTTTAAAATTTCTTTTAAAAAGTACTTTCGATTACTCAAATTTTACCAACCTAACTATAAAAATGATTTTGGTTTAGCTACATATAATATATCATCTTCCATATAATATGGTTAAAATTAAACACTTCAAAAATTACCTTTTGTGTAATAACAAATCATAGAAGTCATGTGAAAAGATTTTAAATTATATTGTATAAGCAAATTTCCAAATAACAAACAATATTTAAATTGAATAATGTTCCTTTCATTAGGTAGAGTTGAATATATAGGATTTTGATGTCTTTGTCGTTACCTAGCAAATTGGTATATAATAATAATAGATATTTTTTCCAAGTGTAAGTATACATATTTTTTCAATATGAGTTTAATAAGAATTACACTTTTCTTGGACAATAAAATGAAATAGAATTAAATTAAAGTTAAATATTTTGTGAATAGTCAAATAGCTAATTTGGCCAAAAACTTTTGAAAGCCAAAGTATATATATATATATATATATATTAAGCGTTAAGATTGTGAATATAATTTTTTTACTCTTAGTTTTACTTTTCTATGATTTTTTGTAATTCATTGGAGACAGTAATAGTGACAATTATTTTGTTTAGAAGGTTTACTTGAAAAATTGGTTGATATTTATTTAATCACATTTAGAATTTCAAATGTTCACCATAAGATTTAATTAAAAAATTAGAAGGTTGTTTTGTTTTCTACTTTAAGCCAATTATATTATAGAATTTAAAAACGCACATTTTTACTTTATTTTAATTGCATCATTTTTGTAATTCCCAAGTATTATTTTTAGTTTGTGTGCAACACATTATTAGTTGATATTCATTTAATTAATCACATTTAATTTTTCTTGTTCTAATATTACTCAACACATGCAAATTTTTAAGTAAATTCTTCCCTAATTAAAGGAATTATCTCATTCTTTGACGTATTATTTAATTAATTTGTTGAGTCGTCATATTCATACACTTAAATAATTATTTATGAGATTAGGAAAATTTGGGACGTTAATCACGGAAATTACATAATTAATGATTGAATTCTATTTAGAGACAAATTAGTGATGATTCTCACAAAATTTTGTCAATAAATTAACGACGAAGTTCATAGCTAACTACAGAGAAAGATATTTAACCTACAAATTCAGAGCATGATATCCACAATATAATTAAATTCGAATATACAACACATGAGAATATCTCTCCGCTAAATTAAGAATCACTTACAGGTTTTATATAAAAAAGAAAATTCGTTTATAATTCTCATAGGTTGAGCTGTGACTCGTTTTATAGTCCATTCTATCCTAAACATTATTTGATTCTAAGCAACTTTTAAAAGAACTCATAATAATTCACCCATTCAGCTTAATCAACACATTTGACACTTGTAATAATTCACTCTGATATATATTATTGATTTTTTTTGTAAAAGTATATAGAGAAGCAAGCGAAGCAATTTTATGTACACTAAAATTACTAAAGTCATTAACGACATTTATAGAATGTTGGTTATAGTATCATGGAACTCAGAATCTATATAACTTCCTAGTAGATGCAAACTCATGAACTTCATTAATTTCAACGGAACTGCATCCATAGCTTCTTTCTCTATATTTGGTATCAAACCTCGTTATAACAATTATTCACTGTAAATGTCATAAATATAGTAAATTTTAAGTATGAATATCTAAAAAAACGTATTTAAATGGTGTAGATCAATAACTTCACGAGGAAAAACCACTAGTGTTTGTCTTTTTCTCATTCTTAATCTTTGTATTTATTTGGTTTTATTGATTTACAGTACATTCCTACACGTCAAATGATATCAGTGAGGGAACTACATAATTTAGAGGGGTCAACTGAGGTAAAAACATTTTGTATGTGGTAAAAATTGTTATATTCTCAGAAAAAATGAAAGATGAAAAGAAAAACACAAAATACTATTTGAGTACACAGATGTCACTGTATGTCCTTAAGAAATTTAATCCCTTCAAGTATTTGAGGTTGCAAATTAATTCCTCCCAAGATAAAATGGATGAACCATTAACGAAGTTGTGGCACCTCAAACTTCGATAATTCAACAAACTCAAAATGACAGTAACAAATCACACAACAGACACTTTCAGTCGATTTTAATTTGTAAGAAATGTATCCAAAGAATTCGTTGTAGAAAAATGAGAGAAAACCTATCTATTTATAGCCAACAAAGGGTAAAGGTCGCAACTCTTTGGAAATAAGATAACTTTTCAGAAAGATCACAACCCTTTTGAAAAGGCACAACCTTTCAAACAGTCACAATCATTTAGAAAAGACACAATTTTTCATAAAAGTCACAACCTTTTACTATAACGAGGTTTGACTATATCCCACAAGTTACGTCGAAAACAATCTCTATCATTCGTGAGATTACATTGAATCTATTGTTATCATAACTCGTTATTATTATTATTTTTGGGATAAAATAAGAGTTTAAATTCAAATTAGTTCTAAAAAGAATAATTGAACCGATATTTCTGAAAAATATAAAAGAGTGCAACGGTACGAAAAGTTAAAAATGCCGCCATTGTTCCTATAGACACATCGTTTCTTCATTTTCACTATAAATACAAAAAAATAAATAATTTTTTTTTTCATTCTTTAATCCTCTTTCCAAGAAATTCAAAGGTTAATAATTTCTCCCTCCAAAAAAATTATTCGAAAAATCTACGATTTTCCAAAAAACAAAATCGTAATCACACACACACAAAAAAAAAAAACTCTGTTAATTTGTAATAATGCAATTAGCATTGTGAATTGTGATAATTTTACCGTCTATATTGTGATGAGTAATTAACAACTTGCATTGTAATTATTTTATAATTTTTACAGTTTCTTAGTATAATCATATGGTTATTTGAACTTGCATGGTAATATATTTGAAAATTTATCGAATAATGTTATTTTCAGGTAAAAAATGACGGATCAGAAGATGGAGATTGATGTGGACGAGAGAAGAGAGATTGATTTGAACAAGGAGTTTGATCCGATTGAGAAAATTGTTTTGTTGGAGCGCGAAAATGATTTGTTGTTGAAGAAAGTTGAAAAGTTAGAAGCGACTCGAAAAGTTGAAATTGAAGACAAGGAAACAGAAATTAGGGCACTAAAGCAACAACTTGAGGAACAAGAGAAAAGGTGGAAAAACAGGCAGGATTTTTTTGCATGGCGAAGTATGAGTTGGCGAAAAGGTAGGACTAAAGAGTTGCTTGATAGAATCTCGGAATTGGAGAACAAATTGAAAAGTATGGAGGACGCGATGTCCCAGAAGGTTGATCATGAGAAGGAACAAGTTGGTGAATCTTCTGTTGTAAAAGCAGAGAATTGATGTAGTGCTCGTGTGTTTTTAATTATGTTATTATTATTATTACACATTTTATTGAACTAAATTATTGAATTGATATGTAATTGTGTTTTTATTGAACTTAAATCATTATTGATTTGTGTCTTGCAATGTGTGTAGTGCTGCCTTTTGTTGTATTTATGAAAGTTGAAGTCTTTTTTTTGTTACTCTTATCGAAAAAATATTAGATTGTCGTTACCATTTGTAATAACTTATAAAATTTAGACTATGATCGATCATAGTTTTTCCAAAGGGATGTTTAGATAGTTTTGTAAAAGGTGCATACGTTGGAAAGAAATAATAAAAGATCATTTGCTAAACGACTATCTCATGATGGGAAAATGGCAAAATACTCATGGACTAATTACTACATGTATAGACAGATTTCTACTTCTCTATGTGTGTCTATTCTTTTCTGTATTAGAATTTATGTGATACTTTTTGAAGTTTAAAAGTTGATTTTTTAAATTTAAACTACATGAATTTGGACATATAATCTTACAGTTAAGGACAATTAAAGTTCAATAGATGGAAAAATGACAAACTTAAGTTATTTCTAACACATTAGGCAATGCATTTGACTATTATTTTCGTTTAGCAATTACTGAGAAAACAACATTTCATAATCTCCTAATGAAAATAGCATAGACGATGTTTTTATCATGGCACAAATCATAAGTTTTTTCTCGAACGAAAATGACATATAGGAGTTAAACATTTTACTATTAAGGACAATTGAGGTTCAATAGATGAAAGAACAATGACAAATTTAAGTTATTTCTAACACGTTATGTGCATATTTTTTACTATTGTTTTCGTTTATAAAATTGAGAATTTTTTTAATCTCCAAATGAATATGACATAGATAATCCTTTTTATCATGGCATGAATGCGTCTTTTTCCAAATAAAAACAGCATAGATGAGCCTTTTGTCATTGCATGGATGATTTTTTTTTAAACGAAAATGACATATAGATAAGTCAAATTTTAAACGAATAACATAAATAAGCCTTTTGTCAAAGTTCAGTTGTATATTTAAGCATTAATATGTCATATAAAATAATTAAGTTTCTTGTTCAAGTCTTTACAACTAAAAACATATCTTCGTACTTCAAATTGAAGGGTAAAACTATCATACTTCATATAGTTCAAAAAAATAAATAAATTGGATGATTTTTATATTTTTGAAGGCATATTTGAGCAAAAAACATAACGAATGATTGCACTAACCCATTTTAAATAATTCCGCGATATATTTGAATTTTGAATAATGTACCCTTTTGTGACAGTTGAAAAGTCGCTAGGTTTCTCCAACAGACACATCGATTCTTCAATTAAAATTTTACATTTCATATATATATATATATATATATATATATATATATATATATATATATATATATATATATATATAAGTACCAAAGATAATTATTTTCTTACTTTTTTCATTTTAAAATTTTAAACTATGGCGGATGAGATTGATCAATTTGTTGAGTTTTCTTACTACTAGAAACAAATGTTATCCTGTCGCGAATCAATGAGAAATTGGTGTTATAAAATATGATTATCTCAATTATTTTTCAATAAAAAAATGTATGGTTTGAAACAGTTTCTCGCTAATATAGTGAAAACCTTCTTAATTTTCTTTATGAAAGCATTATAATATCATCTAACATCTATAATAACTTATAATATTTTATTATGTGATATATTATTTTCACATTAAATTTTCAATTTGCATAAGGATTCTTAGACATTTATTATAACATATAAATATGATATTTATATTTGTTATATGTGTTAAGCATGCAGGATTGCTAAGTTGAACAAAGTATATAAGTTGAACAATGCATAAATGAGCAATGATATAATCTAAACAAGGATATAGATACTGAAGTATAACTGAAAAACTAAATTGAATGCAATGACCAAGTACTAATTATGAAGATAACATGTTGAACTGATTATTGAAGTAAATGCTGAAAATTCGGTCAAATGCACTAAAAGTTTGACTGTAGGAGCTATGATTAATTGACATAAATCACTTGAACTAAACGTGAAGTTCGATGTATATGCCCCATCGAGAGGATTCAATATACCTTGCCAGAGGTATAAATGCACGATTGTGGCGTAATGACTAAAATTGATGCACAATAGAGGAGATTGATAAATCTACGTCGTCACGTAGTTCTAGGTTTATGAGGGTACATTGAACCCTAGTCTAACTCGATCAGTGCTAAGTCTACTCCCAACTGAATATTCATAGAGCTAAAATGCACTAAATACTGAATAGCTCAAATTATCGGCATGCTAACTGAGAATGCAACATGGTTTCTGTTTGATTGGCCTAGTAAGTATAATTTATGAACTAGGATAAATTTACACAAGCTAGGGTTCTGACTTTTATGCAAGGAATTATACTAGATTATCAAGATACAATCTATTTAGATAAAAAGAACCATAATCACAATAAATTTTGAAAATTTAGAATCCCTAGGTCTGAACAATTTATGAGAATATGAAGAACTAACTAAATTCTAGACACCTAATGGGTGAAAGAAATTAATTAAATTCTAGAAACACTTCCGATTGTTCTTGGGAGAGTTGGTCGCCTCTTTCTCCTCTTTTTACTCTAAGCTGGGTGATTTTAGGAGGATGAGGGTTTTGGGGTGATTCTAACTAGATTATTATGCTTAGATTAATTAAAAAGACGTAGTTTAGGCATCAAACGACGTAGCTTAAGTGCCCAATGCATAGGGAAAAAGACCAAACGACCCTGACTTAAAACCGACGAAGTTTCATTCACAGTGGAGTTGATGGGCCGTCATTTGAACCATTGCCCGTCAATTGGGTCATGGTTTGTGGCCCTCCCAACAAGGCTCTACTGATACGAGCGTAACTTTTTAATTTGAACTTGGATTTTAGCAAACTTAGAGGCATGGAAAGAGGACTCAATTATCTTTAATTTGATAAGTCATGATCACCTGATTCATTTTGTGATAAAAGATATAACCGTTTGAAGTTGACTCAACACTTGAAGGCTAACATATTCCCCCCACGGTTCACTTCACGGACCGTGTGAAGCACCACGGGCCATGGAGACAACTGTGGTTCCTCACATGAACTAGGATGGTTATGGGGTGAGTTCCACGGTCCACTTAACAGCCCTTGTGGGGTTCCATAGACTATCTAGTGTTCTGTGGTTCCTCACAGTGGCATTGGGTGGCTCCTGGTCACTTTGACAGGCAACTTAACGGCTCGTGTGAAGTTTCATGTCCCGTGAAGGAGTCCGTGGTCCTCCACATTTTGCCAAGTATGAACTATGATTGCGGTGGCAGGTCGCGGTCCTGTATATGGCTCGTGGACCCCTCCACGGTTCTCTCATTTTTTTTCCTGTACTGTCCTAATTAGACTTATGAGGTTTTTCAGATAAATATTAGAATAATAATAATAATAATAATAATAATAATAATAGTAATAATAATAATAAATAAATAAATAAAATAAAGTAGGAGCATAAAAAGATATTTTAAATTGGATTAATCGTATCTTCTCATAAACTAATGATGGTAAGCAGTTACGCTAAATCCAAATACTTCATCTATTTTTTTTATTTTTTTACCATAGTCTATAGTTTCTAGTTAGTGTAAGATTGTGGGAATCTAAAGATCATTTCTTTAGTTGATATCTATCTATAAAAGAAGGTTAATAGGCTTCTCCAAAATACCCCACATTCGCAAAGCTAGAGTGTTTTTTACCTTTTGTTTCTTTTCCTTGGTGAAAATGTTCCCCCTTCCCCCCTCCCCGGTTGTCAAGATTGGAAATTTTCAATCGCCAACCATCCCCACTATGCAACTTCGCTACGATGAACTAATGAGTCTGCAATAATCACAATTTAACTATCAACCAGCTAACGATTTTTCATTTTTGGAAAATCACGGTCTCATGAGACTTTTTGGTGGACTGAATACAATTAATAATAATGTTGTTAGTTTTCAAGATCCGTTTATATTTAATCCGAATGTTTTAAATTTCAATGTAGCTCATCAAGTTCAACAAGAACTTGGCCAGCAGCCTAACAATGTTGGATCGGCTTCGCGAGTCAAACCACCTCGCATCCTTTGGACTGACGAGTTGGATCGAAAATTTCTTGATGTTGTTGATGCATACGGCGGACCTTGGGGTTAGCATAAATTTTACCCTTCACATTTATTTATTTATCCTCAAATTCTTTGGTTTCTTTGTAAAATATAAATCATGTGTATTTGTCTGTCTTTTCTTATTAAAAGTTACACCACATAAAATCTATTAAAGAGAAAACCTACCCTGTAACTTTTTATTTTATTTTTAAAGTGCAAATTCAAATTACTAATAATAAATAAAGAAATTTTATTCATATCTCACCGCAATACCTGATGATTGCATGTCGCTAGTAACTAGCATGTAGATCTATTTTTCTTTCACTCTTTTTTATTTTAAAAAAATATTTAGATGAAATTAAAGGCAAGTAATCAGATAAATTTTTTTAATTCAAGAAAAACAAATTTTGATCTCGTTTTTTTATTATTATATCAAACTAGATCTAAATCATCTATTGAATTGTTTTAAATTAGTGGTATACATATATTCTTTTTACAAATTTTAATTTGTTTGCAGTTGTTAAGCCAAGGCATATTTGGAAGGAAATGGCACATATGGGAGTATCTCGCTATCAAATTAAGAATCGCTTACAGGTTTTGTATAATTCTTTTTTATTTATAATCATTGATGAAGATAAATTAATGTTTTGTGCATTTAATAATATAATCTATTTTAATTTGTACATTCATTATATTTCAATCTGTCTATTTGATATCTGTAATAATAATTCAATATGATATATACTTAAAATATGTTATTGATTTTCTGCAGAGGTATAGAGCTAAGCTCAATCCAAATGATGCTGGAGGAAGAAAATGTATAAGTATATATTTTATATGTTTGATTTATGTATTTTATTTTAGTTTTAGTTTGTTTAATTATCACTTTTATATTTAATAATTCGTTAAATTCAATTTTCACACACACACACACACACATACATATATATATATATATATATATATATATATATATATATATATATATATATATATATATATATTATTTAAGATGATAAAATTTAAAAAATAATTTACTTCTTTTTTATATTTATGTGAAAATAGGTAAGGCATCATCTAATAAGGAACTCATCCAAGATGTTCAAGTAAGTTGGCCAAATTTTTCTAAAGTAATTACTTTTTATTAATACTTTGATGAGTTAATTTTGTCACTTGTTAGAATCTTCATGATCGTATCAATTAATCTAGGAGCAGTTGAAAAATATTGATGGAGGAAAGGCTGATGACAATGTGTATGTCCCTCAGCTTCCAACCGAGGCGGAGAGGATGGAAGCTCATATTTTTCCAGAAGACGCTTTTATAGAAGAACTTCTGAATTGGATGTAAAGCAAGATATTTAATTTGGGATAGTACTATAGTTTATTAGACAATGTGTCTTTCTTTGGTTTTGCAATTCGAGAGGACCTTTTGATAAGGAAGTTTATGAAAGTTTGGATTTTATTTCCTTAGATTTGTTTCTTTGGATCTTTAATATTTTTATGGAATTTTAATATTTTTAATTGTTGGTTAAAATCTTAATAGTTAAATTTTATTTTAAAGTGTTATTATGATTCTATTAAGACTTAGGCCTCATTTGTTTGCACTTAATGGATACATGCATTTTAATCATTTAGATTCAATCCATTAAGTACGTTTGGTTTTTCAGTCTGAATCTAAATCATTTTGATTCAACCCATTAAAAAAGTCTCTTAATGGATCTGAAGAGGTATGAATCAATCAGATATGTAGGAGACTCTTAACAACATTCAGGCCTCATTTGTTTTCATTAAGATTAAGAGGTCTGAATCTGAATACACATCTGAATATTAAGATTTGCATTATGATTCAGGTGTTTTGATCTGAATACACATCTGAATATTAAGATATGATATCTAAATCTGAACAATAAATAATTAATGTTGATTGTTTTCAATATCTGAATGTGCATGTGAAATTAACATCAAATTAATAAAATATCATAAAATTTTTATTTCAACAAAGTATATCACTTTTGATTAAAAGAAAGTTCTAAAAGTTTTAATAATCATGATTTGAAAGTACAACTTTTTTCATTCGAAAACCTTGATAAACGTTAATACACCAGCAATGTTCTTGATACAGTCAACACAAGAAAATTATTAATATAAAAAAAAACTTGAAAGGATTTATGAAAACGTTCCAGTTCAAGAGGGAAAAAATGGTGTTTGATTGAGAAAAGAGAGAAAGAAAGTTTTTAGTTATGAGATAAAAAGGCACGCTTAAAGCAGAGAAGCGATGATTTATTATTTAATAACTTATTAAATGAGTCTGAATGTTGTTAAGAGTCTCTTACAGATCTGATTCATTCAGACCTCTTCAGACCCATTAAGAGTCTTTTTAAAAAATAAAACAAATGAACTTAATGGGCTAAATCTGAATGATTCAGATCAGAACTAAAAACCAGACGTACTTAATAGGCTGACTCTGAATCATTAAGATTCAGACCTCCATTAAGTGCAAACAAATGAGGCCTCAGACTCATTTAATAAGGTATCAGATAATAAATTATCGATCTTCTGCTTTGGGCGTGCCTTTTTATCTCATAACTAAAAGCTTTCTTTCTATCTTTACTCAATCAAATACCACTTTTTTCCCTCTTGAACTGGTAAATATTCATAAATCCTTTCAAGTACTTTTTATTTTAAAAATTTTCTTGTATAGAACACTGGCTGTAATAATATTTTTGGTGTATTGTTGTTTATCAAGGTTTTTTAATGAAAAAACAGTACTCAAAATCATGATTATTAAAACATTTAAAACTTTTTTTAAATCAAAAGTGATATATTTTGTTGAAATGAAATTTTATAATATTTTATTGATATACTGTTCAATTTCACATGTGCATTCAGATATTGAAAACAAACAACGTTAATTATTTAGTATTCAGATTTAGAAAAGACCAAATCTTAATATTCAGATATGTATTCAGATCAAAACATTTATATCTTAATGCAAAACTTATTATTTAGATGTGTTTTCTGATTCAGATCTCTTAATTTTAATGAAAACGAATGAGGCCTAAGTTTCATCAAAGTGTTAGTTTTTGGTGCAGAACAATTTATGTTTGGTTGATACTATTGTTTTATAATGTATGTTATATTTTATTGTGTTGAATTATACTATATTGTATTGTTTTGATAAATATAAAATTTGAATAAATTATATTGTTTTCGTTGTCATATAATGTTATACATCAATATATTCTTTTAGAAAGTCAAAGATAATATAAAAGACACATTAATTTTTAATAAAAAATGAGAAAAAAGAAGAAGATAATAATACGATCACATCCAATTATCGTTACACAAAAGAAATATTCATTATGTAATAGACAGAAATTTTTACTTCTCCGTGCATGTATTAACTATTTCTTTATTCGAATTTATGTGATACTTTTTAAAGTTTAAAAGTTAAAACTTTTTAACATTATCCAAGTGAATTCAGACTTATAATCTTAACGTTAAGGACAATAGAGGTTCAATAGATGGAAAAAAGACAAATTTAAGTTATTTCTAACCCATAATGTGCATTTTGACTATTTTTTTCGTTTTATCAAAAACTAAGAAAAAAATATTTCATGATCTCCAAACGGAAATAGCGACGAGCCTTTAGTCATGGCACAAATAAGTCATTTCTCAAACAAAAATGATACAGATCGATAAGCCAAATTTATAACGAATGACATAGATATATGTCTTCTGTCCAAGTTTGATGCATATTGGGAGTCTTTCCCTATAAAAATAAATAAATATACCGTATAAAATAGTTAAATAAATCTCTTAATATCCCATATAATTAAGTTTCTTGTTTAAGTCTTTAATTAGAACTAAAAACATTTCTCCCGTATTTAAAATGAGGGACAAAGTTATCATACATTAAATAGTTCAAAAAAATTGGATCATTTTTCTTTTATTTTGGAGCAACTGTTAGTAAAAAAGAATATTTACGAAGGCATATTTGAGCAAAAAACATAACGAATCATCAAACTAACCCATTTTAAATAATTCCGCGATATATTTGAATTTTGAATAATTCCGCGATATATTTGAATTTTAAATAATTCCGCGATATATTTGAATTTTGAATAATGTACCCTTTTGTGACAGTTGAAAAGCCGCAAGGGTTCTCCAAGAGACACATCGATTCTTCATTTAAAATTTTACATTTGATCACTATATATATAAAAACATAATATAATTATTTTCTTACTTTTTTTTCATTTAAAATTTTAAACTATGGCGGATGAGATTGATCAATTAAACCAAAAGATAGTCTCATTGGAGCGCGAAATACATTTGTTATTAAGGAAAATTGAGAAGTTGGAAGTAAGCGGAAATCACCAAAGAGTACTATTAGAACTCAAGGAAAATGAAATTCGGGGCCTAAAACAGAAACTTGAGGATCTAAACGACGATTGGAGAAAGGAGAAAGATGTAATTGATACGGTGAAGGATGAATTGATAGAGAGGGTTACAGAAATGCTTATAAAAGTCGATGAATTGGAGAAAAAATTAGAGATTCAAGAAAATGTAATTTCTAATAGTCGATATTTTGGTGTAAACATTATGACTGCATCAATTGTTGTTGCTGTAATTTCTATCGGCATTTCATATTATCATCGATATGGAAGAAAATTATAGATTAAGGGATTATATTGTTTCAATATGTAATTAAATTGATTTTTTTGTATGATCAAGTTTTGGATTTTACAATTTTATTGTTACTTAGATTAATATACTTTTGTTTTTTGTATGTGTGTTTTGGTGTAACTGTGCACTTAAGCATTGATCAATGGATATGTATATCCAAAAATCTAATGTAATAAAGTAATTTGTTGGGTTTTCTTACAACTAAAAATAAATGTTATCATGTTTCGAATCAATGAGAAATTTGTGTTATAAAATATGATTAATTTAATTATTTTCTCGAAAATATGTATGATTTAAAACAGATTCTCATTAATATAGTGAAAACATTCCTAATTTTCTGTATGAAAGCATTATACTATCATCTAGCATCTATAATAACTTATAATATTTTATTATGTGATATATTATTGTCACATAAAATTTTCAATTTGCATAAGGATTCTTAGACATTTATTATAACATATAAATATGATTTTTATATTTGCTATATGTGAAAATAGCTCATTTATTTAAAAGGTTCATAAATAGCTAGATAAATTATAAAAGAATTATATTTACTAAATTTTCATTTTCACTAACTAGAAACATCTTCAAACGGATCTCAACTTCTCTATGTGTGTGTATATAAAACAATATAACTAATAACATAAATCATTTTTCACTATAGAACTCGGTGTATGTGTGTGTGTATATATATATATACTAGTTTCGAGAACGTGGCTTGCATGTTTGACCTTTATAATTATATAAAATTTATATAGGTCTAACTTATGTATAGAAACACATGTAATATCAACTCAATTGACTTAAAATAATAATAAAATATACATGTCATCATATGCTTACAAAATGAAAAATGTTAAACAAAGCAATATCCAAATCTGAATAAGACAGAATAACCAATAAATTAAAATTTTCATAAGAAAGTCTAGTGGACTAACATTTTATGTCCAATTTATACAGGAAGAAATTATGTATATCGTGATAAAATCATTAGCAACCCAAGAATAATTCATAATCAAGCATAATAATAATTTAATAGATGGTTAAGAGAGCCGAAATATGAGAAATATCAATATAATCCTTACCAGTCACATTGATTACCAGTCACATTGACGATGAATTTAGAAGAAGACGAGGAGGGAGAGAATTTCAGAAAAAGACGAGGAGGGAGAGAATAACAGGATCTAGTCTAGCATGATTCACTGATTTGACTATTTATAAAATTTGAAAGCTTACTGTTAGAAGTTGAAACGAACTTTAAAACATTTGGTATGGAAAAATGATAAGTCATTCTAGAATCATATATATATATATAAAGGAGGATCATAGAAGAGGTGATGTGGCACCTCTCTATGACCTCCATTCATTTTTATTCTTTTTCTCATTTCTTTTTTTGATATTTTATTGTTTTTTTCCCTAAATTTTCTACTTTTATTCATTTTTAAAATTCTGAAAGGTGAGTAAATACTTAACTGCATGAAAGAAGTTTAGGTAGAGGAAGTTGAGAAGGTTAATTTATCATCTTCCATTTTTTTCCAAAAAATTGTAACAGTAAAAAGTACTTAAAACAAATTAATTACATTATTTATTAATTATTAATTCCTAAAACTGATCTCATCAAATAAACTTGCTTGTCTTTTCATCTTTCACTATTGAAATATCAATTTATGAACATTTACAACATCATTCCATATATATATTTGAGCAGCATCAAATCTTTTTCATTGTCTACAATCTGCATATTGCCTATTTGAGATTTTCTCAAGGCGTATTCTCTATAATTTCTGCATGCATAGAGAGAGTGCTTCGGTCATGTGTGGATTCTTTTATCTCAAGGAAGTATTTCACAAGTAACATAGTGTTGCACTGTGATTAATTTATTCGAACTTTGTTAGTTTTTCTCTATTATTTTATTGTATTTTTTCTATGTACTCAAGTCGAAGATTCTTGAAAATCGTAATTTGCATCTATTTTGTCTTGCTCAAATTCCACTTGTAGTAATGCACTGTGATTAATTAATTTGAACTTTGTTAGTCTTTCTCTATTATTTTATTGTATTTTCTCCATGTACTCGAGTCGAAGATCCTTGAAAATCGTAATTTACATCTATTTTGTGTTGCTCAAACTCCACTTGATATTCTTTGAATGAGCTACGTTATATCTTTTGTTGCATTCTTATTCTTTAATTGATCTGTATTTTAGCTTACAGGAATAAGGTTACAATGATCAAGAAATTATAAAGGAGTGAAAATAATATGATGGAATTTCAGCAAATTTTAGGCACGAAGAATTGAAAGCAACTTCCGTTGGCATCATATTATTTGCAACTTCCCTTGCCATATATATATTTGTTATTTTTTTGCTTTTCATTTGTAATTTAAGTTGCAATTTTATTTATTTTTTTGACCTTCAAACTTCTCCCCTCCCTTTTAATTGCATTTTATTAGATATATTAACATTTTATTTTTTGTGCTAATATAATTTGATTTCTATGTTGAGGCACTCATTACCAACATTGATCCGACTCAAATTTAAAAAATAAAGGTCATCCAGTATAGCCAAGTAAGTATATTATTTACACTATTTTGAGATCTCTATATGATTACTTTGAAGTTCTTAAATTTTATCTTAAATACTTGCATTTTGAATATATATGCTAATTGTTAACAGTGCACAATGAAGAGAAACGCTATGGAAATTTGGACAAGTAAAGATTGCAATTGTGACAAAGACGGCTCTTATACATAGAAGCAATACTTTCTCTATATTTGTTTTAAAAGTTTTCTTTTGTATTTCAAGAATCAGGTGTTGTCTTTTTTTTATGGCCTTAGCACCGCAAATGTTCATATCACTTTAGGAATTCAAAAGTTTTGAAGTTTATTTATTTGTATTCTAACTGTCAATGAAGTCGATAGTTAGATGATCGACTCGTATCACTTGCTTATAGATGGCAAACATATATTTTTTTTTTGTAAAAGTGTAGTGGTGTGTCCTAAAAGTTGAATATGCATGTTATATTTTTATTTAAATATAAACGAAACTCTTTGTTGATAATTTACCATGCTTTGTTTGGTAAGTTGTTGATATGTTATGTTATTTTTGGTGAATTGGTATGATCATTTTGTATTTATGTTACTCTATACTTATTTTGATTCCTTATGTGTATGAACTTTCTTGAAGAAATATATTTTTTCCAACTACTACTTAATTTATGTCTTCTAAATCCTCTATTATGTATTTATATAGAATATGGTATAGGTATGTTTTTGTTGATTATAAGTTGTTTGTTGCTAATGTTAAATTGATTCGGCTCCTTTTTATTTTCATGGTCTTTATTTCTATTGATTTCTTATTTTGGTTAATTAATTTTAACGTATGTTATGTGTCTTCCATCGAAATTAAAACTTGGAGAAAATAGAAAGGAGTCTAATCCAAGTTGAACATATAATAATAATAATAATAATAATAATAATAATAAGTGAAGATATTAGTTTAGCATAAGTTTTACTTAACAATTTCACATATTTTCAATAAAAAGGAATTAGTAAGGGATAAATTTCCCAGTTATCCAACATATTGAAGCTTGACAATTCAATTGTATTTTGAGTCTTCTCCCTTTTTTTACAACGTTGTGTATTGAATTCATAGCATTTTTTTCTGAATGTAAATGAGGTTTTTTTTTCTTCCATTTTTTTAAATTTTTAATAATATAGTTAACAATAATTTTTTGACAGAAAAAATAGCTTTAGAATGGAGTGATATATCAATTATTATTTTTATTTATATGTTATATATAAAGAAGAGGAAAATTAAGGCAGATATTATTTTCTTAAAATGAATGGGCAAGTAAGAAAGAAGGAAGAAAAAAAAGGAAAACAAAAAATTAAAACAAAAATTAACCAAAGAAATTCCGTCCCCCCTTATTTTTATATAATTATAAGAGACATCGCTGTTGATACACTTTTTAAATTAAGATTTTAAGAAAAGAAAACATTAATATATGTCTCTTAAAGGTAGAGAAAAAAAGTAAATAGATACTTAATATCTTAAATAAATAAATGTAATTTATGTATAAATTTCTACACATATCAACGTAAAGAGATTTATTTTTCTTGAAGTTCATTTCTTTCTTTCTACAGTTTTATTTAAATAGATTATTATTATATAAAATTTAAGTATTTAAAATGATTAAAGGAAAAGAAAATAAATGAGAATAATAAAATATACTGAAATTTAATTTATTTAAATTTAAAACTAAAGATAATTTTAATAATAAAAAAATTATTTTATAAATTCAAAATTTTTTTGTGATCGCGCGAAGCGCGGCCTATTTCCCTAGTATTGAAATAAGTGGCAGTACCAATTAGATCAATCCATCCCTATGTATACTCAAATACATATTATTATATTATTGTAAACCTTAATATGATATTCTTAATTAATGAGTAGAATTTTTGATAAATTAGATATTTTATAACATTTTAATTTAATATAGGGGAAAAACAAAAAATAACTTTTTCCTAAATTTCTTTTCCACATTTAATAATACATATGATGATATTATTATTATTATTATTATTTTTAAATTATTATTATTATTATTATTATTATTATTATTATTATTATTATTATTATTATGTTTTAATGGAAAATTGACTTTTCAAATTCCTAGGCATTTTACTATTTCATTAAAAGAGAAAGAAGTAAATTTTTAGCATCCCATAATATTTATATTTAATATATTAACTTTTCAAAATTTTCAGACTTTTACTATTTCATTAAAAAAGAAAGTAGACTTTTAGCATCCCATAATATTTATATTTAATATATAATAACTAACAATATATAATTTTTAAAAATGTTTTTGTTATAGAGGTAAAATGGTATTTCAACTTTACACATTTATAATAACGTAGTTTGATTCGTCATAGAGTTGAAAAAATGAAAACTATCAAGTTATGCATGGATGAAATTATTTTGTCATGTAGAGTGCTACTTGACATTATTCTAAAATAAAAGAAGTGTAGACGATAGTATATAAAGTGGCCGAGTCATGATTTTTTTAATTAGGAGGTTCAAAGTCTGAAATAGATATACGAAGTAGTCGAAGGGGGTTCGACATTTACTATATAAGAATATTTTAACCGTATATAAATAATATAATTTTCCGTCGAACAAAGCTGAGAGATCCGCCACGACACCATTATAGATACTGATGGTGAAATACAATTACATGTAATATAACCAGTTTATGTATCCTTAGATGCTACTTGACAATACAATTAGATTTGGGGTTATTTAAAGTAATTATATTATTTTCTATTTTTATGTTTTATAATAGTATTTCGTATCTATGCTATGGATTATTCTTATTATTGTTTGCTTTATCAAGTTATTAAATTGGGTACGCCCAGGATAATTGTCTCATCATCATGTCTCAGTCCAGGTCAATTATTTTGTGTTGTAACACTATGTATAAGTTAATGTGACACTTCGAGGCTACCCCCTAGATGTAACATGGGATCTATAATTATGAGCGACCCTGAGTTAATTTTGAATTTGACATATATCAAGCACACTGAGAATAACTAAGTAAAACATGTACTATGCGAAAGTTAAAACAATAGATATTCGAAAGTGGGGAAAACCCAACTACTCTAAATATAAAATAAAATAAAAGTTTAATTTTGACTAACCCAACATTTAACATGTCGAGCTAAATCTAGTACTATGTCTGAAAAACCTTTAACTGAGTTGAGTTACTGGAACATGCTTCAACTAACTCTAACAAAATTGAAAACCGAAAATAAAGACTGAAATGTTAAACATGTCTATTGTCCTCGAAGAATGAGGACTCACCACTGAAGTTGTTGAAGTCACACTGAGGATCGAACTAAGTGTGATCTGAATGTTGAGTACCTGAACCTACATCATGAAACGATGTGACGCAAAGTACGCATTAGTACATGAAATGTGTTGAGCATGCAGGATATACATATGCTAAGTTGAACAAAGTATATAAGCTGAACAATGCATAAATGAGCAATGATATAATCTGAACAAGGATATAGATACTGAAGTATAACTGAAAAACTAAACTGAATGCAATGACCAAGTACTAATCATGAAGATAACATGTTGAACTTATTACTGAAGTAAATGCTGAAAAATCGGTCAAATGCACTAAAAGTTTGACTGTAGGAATCATGATTAATTGACATAAATCACTTGAACTAAACGTGAAGTTCGATGTATATGTCCCATCGAGAGGATCAAATATACCTTGCCAGAGGTATAAAGGCACGATTGTGGCGTAATGACTAAAATTGATGCATAATAGAGGGGACTGATAAATCTACGTCATCACGTAGTTCTAGGTTTACGAGGGTATATTGAACCCTAGTCTAACTCGGTGCTAAGTCTACTCCCAACTGAATATTCATAAAGCTAAAATGCACTAAATACTGAATAGCTCAAATTATCGACATGCTAAATGAGAATGCAACATTTATATACGGAGAACATGACATTCGAAATCTGAAGCATGGATTTCTTTCTGATTGGTCTAGTAAGTATAATTTATGAACTAGGATAAATTTGCACAAGCTAGGGTTCTGACTTTTGTGCAAGGAATTATACTAGATTATCAAGATACAATCTATTTAGATAAAAAGAACCATAATCACAATAAATCTTGAAAATCTAGAATCCCTAGGTCTGAACAGTTTATGAGAATATGAAGAACTAACTAAATTCTAGACACCTAATGGGTGAAAAAAATTAACTCAATTCTAGAAACACTTCCTATTGTTCTTGAGAGAGTTGGTCGCCTCTTTCTCCTCTTTTTACTCTAAGTTGGGTGATTTTAGGAGGATGAGGGTTTTGAGGTGATTCTAACTAGATTATTAGGCTTAAATTGAGTAAAATGACATAGTTTAGGCATCAAACGATGTAGCTTAAGTGTCGAATGCATAGGGGAAAAGATCAAACGACCCTGACTTAAAACTGACGAAGTGTCATTCACAGTGGGACTGACGGACCGTCATTTGAACAACTGTCCTAATAAGATTTATGAAGTTTCAGATAAAGATAATAATAATAATAATAATAATAATAATAATAATAATAATAATAATAATAATAATAATAATAATAATAATAATAATAAAATAAATAAATAAATAAGGAGCATTCATAAAAAGATATATTAAGTTAGATTAATTATATTTTCTCTTAAACTAATGATGAAAGCAGTTACGCTAAATCCAACTACTTCATTTTTTTTTAATTTTTTTTTACTATAGTCTATAGTTTCTAGTTAGTGTAAGATTGTGGGAATCTAAACATCATTTCTTTAGTTGAAATCTACCTATAAAAGGAGATTAATAGACTTCTCCAAAATACCCCACATTCGCAAAGTCTGAGTATCTTTTTTACATTCTTTTCTCTAGCTCTCTTAAAATGTTCCCGCTTCCCCCTTCCCCGGTTGTCGAGATTGGAGATTTTCAATCGCCAATCATCCCCACTATGCAACTTTGCTACGATGAACTAATGATGCTGCAACAATCACAATTTAATTATCAACCAGCTAACGATTTTCTATTTTAGGAAAATCATGGACCCATGAGACTTTTTGGTGGACTGAATACAATTAATAATAATGTTGCTAATTATCATGACCCTTTAATTCTTTATTCAAATGTTTTTAATTTCAATGTGGCTCATCAAGTTCAACAAGAACTTCGCCAGCAGCCTAACAATGTTGGGTCGGCTTCGCGAGTTAAACCACCTCGCGTCCTTTGGACTAATGAGTTGAATCGAAAGTTTATTGATGTTGTTAATGCATACGGCGGACCTTGGGGTTAGCAACCCTTCACATTATTTATTTATTTATGCTCAAATATTTGTTAATCATTTGTATTCGTCTGTCTTTTTTTATTAAAATTTACACCACATAAAATCTATTAAAGAGAGTACCTACCCTGTAATTATTTATTTTATTTTTAAAGTGCAAATTCAAATTCCTGATAATAAATAAAGAAATTTTATTCATTTCTCACCGCAACACCTGATGATTGCATGTTGCTAGTAACTAGCATGTAGATCTATTTTTCTTTCACTCTTTTTTATTTTAAGAAAATATTCGGATGAAATTAAAGGCATGTAATCAGATAAATTTTTTTTAATTCAACAAAAACAAATTTTGATCTCGTTTTTTTTATTATTATATCAAACTAGATCTAAATCATCTATTGTATTGTTCTAAATTAGTGGTATACATATATTCTTTTTACAAATTTTAATTTGTTTGCAGCTGTTAAGCCAAGGCATATTTGGAAGGAAATGGCACATATGGGAGTATCTCGCTATCAAATTAATAATCGCTTACAGGTTTTGTATAATTCTTTTTAATTTATAATCATCGATGAAGATAAATTAATGTTTTGTACATTTAATAATATAATCTATTTTAATTTGCACAGATGAGTCATTTCTCAAACAAAAATGATACAAATCGATAAATCAAACTTGTAACGAATGACATAGATATATGTCTTTAGTCAAAGTTTGATGGCATATTGAGAGTCTTTTCCTATAAAAATAAATAAATATATCGTATAAAATAGTTAAATAAATCTCTTAATATCCCATATAATTAAGTTTCTTGTTTAAGTCCTTAATTAGAACTAAAAATATTTCTCCCGTATTTAAAATGAGGGACAAAGTTATCATACATTAAATAGTTCAAAAAAATTGAATCATTTTTCTTTTATTTTGGAGCAATTATTAGTAAAAAAGAATATTTACGAAGGCATATTTGAGCAAAAAACATAACGAATCATCAAACTAATCCATTTTAAATAATTCCGCGATATATTTGAATTTTGAATAATTCCGCGATATATTTAAATTTTAAATTTTAAATAATTCCGCGATATATTTGAATTTTGAATAATGTACCCTTTTGTGACAGTTGAAAAGCCGCAAGGGTTCTCCAAGAGACATCGATTCTTCATTTAAAATTTTACATTTGATCACTATATATATATATATATTAAAAACATAATATAATTATTTTCTTACTTTTTTCATTTAAAAATTTTAAACTATGGCGGTTGAGATTGATCAATTAAACCAAAAGATAGTCTCATTGGAGCGCGAAATACATTTGTTATTAAGGAAAATTGAGAAGTTGGAAGTAAGCGGAAATAACCAAAGAGTACTATTAGAACTCAAGGAAAATGAAATTCGGGGCCTAAAACAGAAACTTGAGGATTTAAACGACGATTGAAAAAATAGAAAGATGTAATTGATACGGTGAAGGAAGAATTGATAGAGAGGGTTACAGAAATGCTTATAAAAGTCGATGAATTGGAGAAAAAATTAGAGATTCAAGAAAATGTAATTTCTAATAGTCGATATTTTGGCGTAAACATTATGACTGCATCAATTGTTGTTGCTGTAATTTCTATCGGCATTTCATATTATCATCGATATGGAAGAAAATTATAAATTAAGGGATTGTATTGTTTCAATATGTAATTAAGTTGGTTTTTTTGTATGATCAAGTTATGGATTTTATAATTTTATTGTAATAACTTAGATCAATGTATATGTAGTATTGTTTTATTCTATCGATTAATCAAATTTCATATCACTCTAAAGCACATGACTATAATTTTTTTCACGAGAATTAATTTTTTGAATGATCGTTCTGAGTTATGAAAATTACTCACTAAAATTTTTTCTTTTTTTTTTTCCAAAAAAAGACATCCAAACGTATATATGGTTGATCTGAAATGAATTTTGAAATGAATGTTGCTGGTGGATTAATTGCAAGAGAAAACATATGGTGGCATAGAAGTGGAAAGGATATAAAAAAAAAATAATGAAATAAAGCAATTTGTGGGTCTTCTTACAAATTTGTGTTATAAAATATAATTATCTCAATTATTTTTTATGAAAAAATGCATGATTTGAAACAGATTCTCGCTAATATAGTGAAAACATTCCTAATTTTATGTATAAAAGCATTATACTATCATCTAACATCTATAATAACTTATAATATTTTATTA
This sequence comes from Solanum lycopersicoides, assembly GCA_022817965.1. NCBI lineage: Eukaryota > Viridiplantae > Streptophyta > Magnoliopsida > Solanales > Solanaceae > Solanum > Solanum lycopersicoides. The sequence continues at coordinate 5,334,629 of CM040629.1, forward strand.
TGTGATATATTATTTTCACATAAATTTTCAATTGGCATAAGAATTCTTAGACATTTATTATAACATATAAATATGATTTTTATATTTGATATATGTGAAAATAGCTTATTTGTTTAGAAGGTTTATAAATATCTAGATAAATTATAAAAAAGAATTATATTTACTAAACTTTTCATTTTCACTAACTAGAAACATCTGCAAACGGATCTCGACTTCTCTATGTGTGTATATATAAAACAATATAACCAATAACATAAATAATTTTTCACTATAGGACTCAATATATATATATACAGTGGCGGAGCCACACTATGTTAAGGGGGTTCATCCGAACCCCCTTCGGCGAAAAATTATATTATTTTTATATGGTTAAAATAATTTTTTAGGTATATATAATAGATGTCGAATCCCATTCGGCTATTTCGTATGTCTATTTCTTCAAATTTTGAACCCTCTAATTGAAAATTCTGGCTCCGCCTCTCTCTCTCTCTCTCTCTCTCTCTATATATATATATATATATATATATATATATATATATATATATATATATATATATATATATATATACATACATACATACTTGTAATGACCCGTTAAATTATTTTCAGAACTAGTCTTTTTTCCCCATAAAAGATCCTCTCAGACTTTTGCGGTAACAAAGTATTGTTCAAATGAATGTGCAGCCATATTATTATAATTATTATTTTAATGTTGGAGTTGAAAGAGAAAATAGGAAAAAATGGTTTTGAAATTTAGAAAAAAAAAAGAGGAGAAAATTAATAGTATGTATTAAGTATTATATGTGAGTTTGTGTGCAGCATGAAGAGTCAAATTTATTAGGCTAATTTTTATGTATTTGGGTGGCGTGATGATTGTAATGCCATTAGGAAATATGTTATATTATAAGATAAATTCAGCAGTCATGCATATAGAAAATTTTGAAGGATTGATTATAGGTGTCACGACCCAAAAATAGACGTGATGACACTCGTCTTATCCCACCAAGACAAGTCAGCCTAAAACTCGACCATTACAATAAAAATGCGGAAATTTTATAAGTTACTCAAAAGTACCCCCAAAATCTGGTTGTCACGTGTACATGCCTCTAAAGTAATACAATTGATTCAAGAAACGCAAATCTCAAATGAACTTGTTTCTAGAATAGAACAAGGTCATAACTAAGGAGAAAGAAAGTACGCTGAGACGACAAACAGCTACCTCACAAATCTCCAAGAAGCCTCAGACAAGGAGCAGAGAAATATCATAAAGTCTGGGCTAGTAACCTACAAAAAAAATTATAGTAGCAAAGGGTGAGTACCAAACCACACGGTACCCAGCAAGTAAACGTCTAAACACAAGCTAAGGGGATAAAATATGAGTACTCCTTACACACCAACCGAACCTCCACAACTACAACCTACATAAAAATCAGTCAACCTACAGTTCACAGTGTTCATAGCACCCAACTCATCAAAATCATTTTAACAAATTATACATCCTCAACTATAAACCAAATATTCAACAATCATAACTTTACATAACATACACTCACAATATCAGCAACACATAAGATCAAGTTCGTCAAATAGAGGTAATCAAATATCAAGTAATTCACAACCACCAATAAAACACATAATCATCAAGAATGAAGAATGTCATGGGATGCAATGCAATATGACACCATGAAGTGATATGCCTCAGAATACCAATTTCTCTCTCAACCGTATATACATGACACTCCTCGGAAATACATCGAGAGTTCATGACCCATGGGGGACTCGCGAGGTCCATATACCGACACGGACGATCTCCACGTGTCTGTGCGGACGATCTCAACGCACTATCATAAATCAAACAAATTTCGCACGGACGATCTCCACGTGCCCAAATCATAATCATAACTTTTCTATCGCACGGACGATCTCCACGTGTCCAATTAATCATAACTCGATCTCAACACGGACGATCTCCACGTGTTAGACCTTTACTCATACCCAATCTCATGTCAATGCATGTGTACAATATGATATCAAATAAAGGAGATGATGCAACATCTCAATAAACCAAATGTCATTATAACATATAATCGCCTCAATTATCACATTTATACGGGTTTAGTAAAGAACACAATCACAATCAAATCAATAATATTTCAGTTAATGCCCATACGCTTTGGCATTCTCGAATTACAATCCACATTCTAAACCTTCCCATTATAACACCGGTACTCGTACCATTCTCAACACATCACATACAAACAAATAATCACATTGTCTTTTATTACCTCCTTTTATCATTAGAATTAATCAATGTGGACAAGCCAACCCATCACCAAGTCCCATTACTCCCAAACATATACCACAAGGAAAACACGCATTTCATACACTTAGCAAGGGTTTAGAAATCCACTTGCCTCAATTCATTCGCAATTCACTCCGAGACTTGAGTCATATCGCTTTTCGTTGAACTTTCAAATCCATGCAATCTATTCACATTAATAATCACAATAAGGTTTCTAAAATAACAACACCCATAGTATGTGTTTAACTTAGACCCAAAAACTTGCTCAAATTTAGAATCAATTTTCTTATTTTCTAACATGTCAACTCTCCTATTTTCCAATTTTCAAGTCAAGAGTTTAGTCTCAACACATCCAAATAATATAATCTTAATGGTATCACATAATACACTACACTCAATATTTAATTACTTATCTCAATATAATAAGTCTTAAATTATAATATAATATTATACAACGATATCTCAACTACAAAAGAACAATTATGCGGAGAACTCGACTATATCACGACTACGTTATGAGGTTATATACATTCTGCAAGTACTACTTTGCAGCAATCCAATTATATGTATATATCGTTAATTCCTTGTCATTGCCATCCTTACTTAACCAATAACATCATACCTTATCCATTATTAGCCAATAATGGCCTAACTCTTGTCCCCTAATATTGTCAAGAATGTATTGCCAAATTCCAATTTCAACATTGCCAAATTTTTCCCCACCTAATTCAAATTAATTATATTTTAAAGATTTGCATTCCATACTCTTAACACTTTATGATTACAATCAATATGAAAGTATGAGATTTTCTTACTTGAACTATTTCAGCAAGTCGGATTCACGCCTCCAGGTGAGTTATCGTTCTCCTCTTCTTTTCTTTTCTTTTTCTAAATTATTATGTACTAAAAGTAATAAACCCTAATAACTTATTTTGTTATGAGTCAAATAGTATAGAATCTTAAATAAATTATCACTTTAGCCCATTAACTATTAATTTAGTCAATTATCTACAACTATCCATCAATTTATTAACTCAAGTTAAACAAGTAGTTCAAAATTCTCAAAAATAACGTATCGGGTCATTACAATAGGGTTCCTGTGATTTAGATTTAATAAGTTTACGTCACTTAATTAACTTTGATTTGAATTTCTTTTTATAATTATTACAGTTTTGATATATTAAGATAGACAATTAATTGATGTTATTTGGAGATTGGAACTAAATCCTAGGTTGGAAATTTGGAAAATAACCTCAAAGAGTTGACATATTAGTTAGTATCAAGATTAGGATAGCTTGATTATAGATCCAATGTGAGTTTTTGGGCCTAGGATAGACCTGTAGTGATAGGATTTGGAAGGGTTGACTTGTCCACCTTGATTAAGTTTAATGATAAAAAGGGGTAATAAAAGGCAATGTGATTATTTATTTGTATGTGATGTGTTGAGAATGGTACGAGTACCGGTGTTATAACGGGTAGCTTTATTACTATAGAATGCGGATTGTAATCCAAGAATGCCTAAACATATGGGTATTAACTAATATTATTGATTTGATTTATTATGTGTGATTGTGTTCTTTACTGAACCAGTATAATTGTGATAATTAAGGTGATTATATGTCATAGCAACATTTGATTTATTGAGATGTTGCATCATCTTCTTTATTTGATATCATATCGTGCACATGCATTGACATGGGACTGGGTATGAGTAAAGGTCTAACACGTGGAGATCGTCCGTGCAATAGAAAAGTTATGAGTATGATTTGGGCACGTGGAGATCGTACCGTGCGAAATTTGTTTGATTTATGATAGTGCGTTGAGATCATCCGTGTCGGTATATGGACCTCGCGAGTCCCTCATGGGTCATGAACTCTCGATGTATTTCCGAGGAGTATCATGTATATACGGTTGAGAGAGAAATTGGTATTCTGATGCATATCATTTCATGGTGTCATATTGTATTGCATCCCATGACATCCTTTATTCTTGATGATTATGTGTTTTATTGGTGGTTGGAAAGTACTTGATATTTTGATTACCTCTATTTGACGAACTTAATCTTGTGTGTTGTTGATATTGTGAGTGCCTTTTGTGAAAGTTGTGATTGTTGAATATTGAGTTTGTATTGAGGATGTGCAAATTTGTTAAAATGATTTTGATGAGCTGGGTGCTATGAAAACTGTGAACTGTTAGGTTGGGCTGAAGTTTATGCAGGTTGTAGTTTTGGAGTTTCGATTGGTGTGTAAGGAGTACCCGTATTTTATCCACTTAGCTAATGTTTAGAAGTTTATTTGTTGGGTACCGTCTAGTTTGGTACTCACCCCTTGCTACTACAATTTTTTGTAGGTTACTAGCCTGGACTTTGTGATATTTTCTCTTCTCCTTGTCTAAGGCTTCTTATAGAGAATTGTGAGGTAGCTGCTTGTTATCTCAGCAGACCTTCTTACTCCTATTTATAATCTTGTTCTATTCGAGAAACAATGTCATTTGAGACTTATTTTTTTTTCTTGAATCAATTGTAATACTTTAGAGACTTGTACACGTGACAACCAGATTTTGGGGGTACTTTTGAGTAACTTAAGAAATTTTATTATTTTATTGTAATGGTCGAGTTTTAGACTGACTTGTCTTGGTGGGATAAGACGAATGTCATCACGTTCATTTTTTGGGTCGTGACAATACTAGTTTTGAGAACGTGTCTAGCACATTTGACCTTTATTATTATATAAAATTTACATAGGCCTAACTTATGTATAGAAACACGTGTAATATCAATCCAATTGACTTAAAAAAATAATAAAATATACATGTCATCATGTGCTTACAAAATGAAAAATGTTAAACAAAGCAATATATAAATCTGAATAAAACAGAATAACCAATAAATTAAAATTTTCATTAGAAAGTCTAGTGGACTAACATTTTATGTTCAATTTATTAGGAAAAACTATGTATATCGTGATAGAATCATTAGCAACCCAAGAATAATGAATAATCAAGCATAATATTAATAATTTAATAGATGGTTAAGAGACCCAAAATATGAGAAATATCAATGTAGTCCTTACCAGTCACATTGAAGATGAATTTAGAAGAAGAGGAGAAGGGAGAGAATATCAATGGATCTAGTCTAGCATGATTCACTGATTTGACTATTTATAAAATTCTGAAAGCTTACTATTAGAAGTTGAAACGAATTTTAAAACATTAAATTGGTATGAAAAAATGATTAGTCATTCTAGAGTATTGAAATAAATGGTAGTACCGATTATATTAATCCATCTGTATATATACTCAAATACATATTTATTATATTACTGTAGAACTTAATATGATATTCTTAATTAATGACAGAATTGTTAATAAATTAGATATTTTATAATATTTTAATTTAATATAGGGGGAAACAACAATTTAACTTCTTGCTAAATTTCTTTTCCATTTTTAATATAATTTATGATTTTTTTAAAAAAGTTTTTAGTATAGGGGTAAAATGGTATTTTCAACTTTACACTTTGAAGTTTCCAACATGTATTATTATTATTATTATTATTATTATTATTATTATTATTATTATTATTATTATTATTATTATTATGTTTTTAATGAAAAAATGACTTTTCAAATTCCTGAGGCATTTTTTTAAAAAAAAAGTAAATTTCTGACATCTCATAATATTTATATTTAATATATAAATTGATATTTTCAGACATTTACTATTTCATTAAAAAAAAAAGAATATACTTTTAGCATCCCATAATATTTATATTTAATATATAATAACTAATAATGTATAATTTTTTAAAAAAAGTTTCTTGTATAGGGGTAAAATGATATTTCAATTTTACACTTATATATATATGTATATATGTATATATATATATATATATATATATATATATATATATATATATATATATATATATATATATATATATATATATATATATATATATATATATATATGATATTTCAACTTTACACTTTTGAGCTTCTCAATTATAATAATACTAGTTCCCGGAATGTGCGTTGCACGTTTGTCCCATACAATTATTATAAAGTTGAATTATTATATAGAAACTTTTGAACTTAAAAATATTAGTTTTACCAATTTATATTTTTTCCATTAAATAAAATTTTATATTTAATATATAATAACTAACAATGTTTAGTTTTTTTTTAAAAAAAGTTTCTAGTATAGTGGTAAAATGGTATTTCAACTTTACACTTTGCAACTTCCCACTTATAATAATACTACACGTTTGTCCCGTACAATTATTATAAATGAATTATTATATAGAAAATTTTGAACTTAAAAATATTAGTTTTATCAATTTATATTTTTCCATTAAATAAACTTCTTAATAATTGGATATTACATTGACCATCAAGCAAGAAATATGGAAAAATAAAAATATTAATACAGCATCCAATGATATGAATATATCTATATGATTTATCCTTAATAATCTCTCATTACGCTCCATATAGTAAGTACACAAATATGTATCTACTTAAAGAAACTATATCAGTAAGGAAAGGATAAAATAAAAAACATATATTATAAAAGTACATTTAAAAATGAATATAAAAGTCATAAATTAGTAATTTCAGCACAAATAAAAATAGACTTAAATTATTCATAATTTCATAGAAGATTAGATTAAAGAAGTATAAATCGGTAAATAATCCAAAAAAATTAAACAGATAAGAACAAACACAACATTCATATCCATCTTAAGACTTTAATTATAACAATATATATAGTAAAAAAAATACATAAGGAGTAGAGTTCTTGATGATACCTTCTCCCGTAACCAAAAAAAATCATCTAAAATGGTAAAGATAAAACAAAGAAAAAAGTACATGAAAATCGCCTAATGATTCATACCAACAAGAGGCAAGTGGTAAAGAAAAATTACTTTTTCATAATACATATATATATGTATAGCTAAAGATTTATAGGATAAGATGAAAAGGTGAAGAGTTGTTTAAGTTAATTTTCAGAAGTTAGTGATCTTAGACATGGGGAGAGGAAAAGTTGATTGTTTTTACTAGTAATTCAATATATTTAACTATACTAATAATTATAGAGAAAGGATAACAAATTTTATTCATTTAACCACACTAATTATAGAGAAAGAATAAGATTTTAAAAAAAAAAAAGTAATTCCTAACAATATTCTATGAAATAATTTTTAACAATTTTGTATGTAATCTTTTTGTCTTTCAAAGTTTGACTTCACACCTTCTTATTTTTAGCATTTAGTATAATATAATATAATTATTACTTAGTATTTAAATAATTAGAATTTGAACCATTGTGTCAAGATGCATGTATTTAAATATGATTATTTAATATTAAATTAATTATATATTAATATTTAACTTACTTTAGGAATAAAATAAGGACAAAATGGTAATTCAATTTTTAAGTTAGGAGCTTCCCACTTATAATATATTTTTGTTATTTAAATTTATGTGACGTAGTTTGATTCGTCATAGAGTTGAAGAAATGAAAACTTTAAAGTTATTCCTGGATGAAATTATTTTTTCACGAAGAGTGTTACTTGACATTATTTTTAAATAAAAGAAGTGTAGACGGTAGTATATAAAGTGGCGGAGTCATAATTTTAATTGAGGGGTTCAAAGTCTGAAAATAGACATACGAAGTAACCGAAAGGGTTCAACGTTTACTATATAATATACTGATGGTGAAATACAATTACATGTAATATAACCAGTTTATGTAACCTTAGATGCTACTTGACAATACAATTAGATTTGGGGTTATTTAAAGTAATTATATTATTTTCTATTTTATGTTTTATAATAGTATTTCTTATCTATACTATGGATTATTCTTATTATTGTTTGCTTTATCAAGTTATTAAAATGGGTATGCCCAGGGTAATTGTCTCATCATTATGTGTCAGTACAGGTCAATTATTTTGTGTTGTAACACTATGTATAAGATAATGTTACACTTCGACGCTATCCCCTAAACGTAACACGGGACCTATAATTAAGAGCGACCCCAAGTTAATTTTGAATTTGATATATATCAAGCACACAGAGAATAACTAAGTAAAAATGTACTATGCGAAAGTTAAAATAATGGATATTGGAAAGTGGGAAAAACCCAACTAGTCTGAATATAAAATAAAATAAAAGTTTAATGTTGACTGACCCAACATTTAACATGTCGAGCTAAATCTAGTACTATGTCTGAAAAACCTCTAATTGAGTTGAGTAACTGGAACATGCTCCAAGTAACTCTAACAAAACTAAAAACCAAAAATAAAGTCTGAAATGTAAAACATGTTTATTGTCCTCGAAGTATGAGGACTCACCGCTGAAGCTGTTGAAGTCACACTGAGGATCGAACTAAGCGTGATCTGAATGTTGAGTACCTGAACATACATCATGAAACGATGTGGCGCAAAGTATGCGTTAGTACATGAAATATGTTGAGCATGCAGGATATACATATGCTAAGTTGAACAAAGTATATAAGCTGAACAATGAATAAATGAGCAATGATATAATCTGAACAAGGATATATATACTGAAGTATAATTGAAAACTAAACTGAATGTAATGACCAAGTACTAATCATGAAGATAACATGTTGAACTGATTACTGAAGTAAATGCTGAAAATTTGGTCAAATGAACTAAGAGTTTGACTGTAGAAGCTATGATTAATCGACATAAATCATGTGAACTAAACGTGAAGTTCGATGTATATGCCCCTCGAGAGGATTCAATATACCTTGCCAGAGGTATAGAGGCATGATTGTGGCGTAATCACTAAAAGTGATGTCCAATAGAGGAGACTTATAAATCTACGTCGTCACGTCGTTCTAGGACTATGAGAGTACGCTGAACCCTAGTCCAAAGTCTACTCCCAACTGAATATTCATAAAGCTAAAATGCATTAAATACTCAATAACTCAAATTATCGATATGCTTACTGAGAATGCAACATTTATATACTAAGAGCATGACATTCAAAATCTGAAGTGTGGATTTCTGTCTGACTCGCCTAGCAAGTATAATTTATGAACTAGGATAAATTTACACAAGCTAGGGTTTTGTGATCCATGCAAGGAATTATACTAGATTATCAAGAGAAAATATATATAGATCAAAGGAACCATAATCACAATAAATCTTGAAAATTTAGAAGCCCCGGGTCTAAGAAGTTTATGAGAATCTGAAGAACTAACTAAATTCTAAACACCTAATGGGTCAAAGGAATTAACTGAATTTTAGAAACGCTTCTGATTGTTCTTGAAAGAGTTGGTCGCCTCTTTCTTCTCTTTTTACTCTAAGCTGGGTGATTTTAGGAGGACGAGGTTTTTGGGGTGATTCTAACTAGATTATTAGGGTTAAGTTGAGTAAATCGACGTAGTTTAGACATATCAAACGAGGTAGCTTAAGTGCCTAATGCATAGGAAAAAACACCAAACGACCCTAATTTAAAATCGACGAAGTGTCATTCACGGTGGGACTGATGGGCCGTCATTTGAACCACTGCCCGTCAATTGGGTAGTGGTTTGTGGCCCTCCCAACAAAGCTCTACTGAAACGAGCATAACTTTTTACTCTGAACTTGGATTTTAGCAAACTTGGAGGCGTGGAAATATGACTCAATTATCTTTGATTTGACAGGTCATGAGTCACCTAATTCATTTTGTGATAAAAGATATGACCGTTTGAAGTTGACTCAACACTTGAAGGCTGACATGTTCCCCCCACGGTTCACTTCACGGGCCGTATGAAGCGTCATGGGCCATAGAGACAGACGTGGTTCCTCATATAAACTAGGATGGTTGTGGGGTGACTTCCACGGTCCACTTACCGGCCCTTGTGGGGTTCCACGGACCGTCTAGTGGTTTGTGGTTCCTCACAGTGGCCTTCGGTGGCTCCTGATCACTTTGATAGGTAACTTGGCGACTCATGTGAAGTTGTACGACTCGTGAAGGGGTCCGTGGTCCTCCATATTTTGCCAAGTATGAACCACGATTGCGGTGGCAGGTCACAGTCCTGTACATGGCCCGTGGACCCCTCCATGGTTCTCTCATTTTTCCTCATGTACAGTCCTAATTAGATTTATGAGGTGTTTCAGATAAAGATTAGAATAATAATAATAATAATAACAATAATAATAATAATAATAATAATAATAATAATAATAATAATAATAATAATAATAATAATAGGTGTATAAAAGATATTTTAAATTGGATGAATCGTATCTTCTCATAAACTAATGATGGTAAGCAGTTACGCTAAATCCAAATACTTCATCTATTTTTTTTTATTTTTTTACCATAGTCTATAGTTTCTAGTTAGTGTAAGATTGTGGGAATCTAAAGATCATTTCTTTAGTTGATATCTATCTATAAAAGGAGGTTAATAGGCTTCTCGAAAATACCCCACATTCGCAAAGCTAGAGTGTTTTTTACCTTTTGTTTCTTTTCCTTGGTGAAAATGTTCCCCCTTCCCCCCTCCCCGGTTGTCAAGATTGGAAATTTTCAATCGCCAACCATCCCCACTATGCAACTTCGCTACGATGAACTAATGAATCTGCAACAATCACAATTTAACTATCAACCAGCTAACGATTTTTCATTTTTGGAAAATCACGGGCTCATGAGACTTTTTGGTGGACTGAATACAATTAATAATAATGTTGTTAGTTTTCAAGATCCTTTTATGTTTAATCCGAATGTTTTAAATTTCAATGTAGCTCATCAAGTTCAACAAGAACTTGGCCAGCAGCCTAACAATGTTGGGTCGGCTTCGCGAGTTAAACCACCTCGCATCCTTTGGACTGACGAGTTGGATCGAAATTTTTTGATGTTGTTGATGCATACGGCGGACCTTGGGGTTAGCATAAATTTTACCCTTCACATTATTTATTTATTTATCCTCAAATTCTTTGGTTTCTTTGTAAAATATAAATCATGTGTATTTGTCTGTCTTTTCTTATTAAAATTTACACCACATAAAATCTATTAAAGAGAAAACCTACCCTGTAATTTTTTATTTTATTCTTAAAGTTCAAATTCAAATTCCTAATAATAAATAAAGAGATTTTATTCATATCTCACCGCAACACCTGATGATTGCATGTCGCTAGTAACTAGCATGTAAATCTATTTTTCTTTCACTCTTTTTTATTTAAAAAAAATATTTGGATGAAATTAAAGGCAAGTAATCAGATAATTTTTTTTTTAATTCAACAAAAACAATTTTTTGTTTATTTCATGATCTCATTTTTTTTTATTAATGTATCAAACTAGATCTAAATCATCTACTGAATTGTTTTAAATTAGTGGTATACATATATTCTTTTTACAAATTTTAATTTGTTTGCAGTTGTTAAGCCAAGGCATATTTGGAAGGAAATGGCACATATGGGAGTATCTCGCTATCAAATTAAGAATCGCTTACAGGTTTTGTATAATTCTTTTTTATTTATAATCATTGATGAAGATAAATTAATGTTTTGTGCATTTAATAATATAATCTATTTTAATTTGTACATTCATTATATTTCAATCTGTCTATTTGATATCCGTAATAATATTCAATATGATATATACTTAAAATATGTTATTGATTTTCTGTAGAGGTATAGAGCTAAGCTCAATCCAAATGATGCTGGAGGAAGAAAATGTACAAGTATATATTTTATATGTTTTATTTATGTATTTTATTTTAGTTTTAGTTTGTTTAATTATCACTTTTATATTTAATAATTCGTTAAATTCAATTTTCACACACACACACACACACATATATATATATATATATATATATATATATATATATATATATTTAAGATGATAAAATTTAAAAAATAATTTACTTCTTTTTTATATTTATGTGAAAATAGGTAAGGCATCATCTAATAAGGAACTCATCCAAGATGTTCAAGTAAGTTGGCCAAATTTTTCTAAAGTAATTACTTTTTATTAATACTTTGATGAGTTAATTTTGTCACTTGATAGAATCTTCATGAGCGTATCAATTAATCTAGGAGCAGTTGAAAAATATTGATGGAGGAAAGGCTGATGACAATGTGTATGTCCCTCAGCTTCCAACCGAGGCGGAGAGGATGGAAGCTCATATTTTTCCAGAAGACGCTTTTATAGAAGAACTTCTGAATTGGATGTAAAGCAAGATATTTAATTTGCGATAGTACTATAGTTTATTAGACAATGTGTCTTTCTTTGGTTTTGCAATTCGAGAGGACCTTTTGATAAGGAAGTTTATGAAAGTTTGGATTTTATTTCCTTAGATTTGTTTCTTTGGATCTTTAATATTTTTATGGAATTTTAATATTTTTAATTGTTGGTTAAAATCTTAATAGTTAAATCTTATTTTAAAGTGTTATTATGATTCTATTAAGACTTAGGCCTCATTTGTTTGCACTTAATGGATACATGCATTTAATCATTTAGATTCAATCCATTAAGTACGTTTGGTTTTTCAGTCTGAATCTAAATCATTTTGATTCAGCATTAAGTCTCTTAATGGATCTGTATTCAATCAGATATGTAGGAGACTCTTAACAACAAGGCCTCATCATTAAGATTAAGAGGTCTGAATAATACACATCTGAATATTAAGATTTGCATTATGATTCAGGTGTTTTGATCTGAATACACATCTGAATATTAAGATATGATATCTAAATCTGAACAATAAATAATTAATGTTGATTGTTTTCAATATCTGAATGTGCATGTGAAATTAACATCAAATTAATAAAATATCATAAAATTTTTTTTCAACAAAGTATATCACTTTTGATTAAAAGAAAGTTCTAAAAGTTTAATAATCATGATTTGAAAGTACAACTTTTTCATTCAAAACCTTGATAAACGTTAATACACCAGCAATGTTCTTGATACAGTCAACACAAGAAAATTATTAATATAAAAAAAAACTTGAAAGGATTTATGAAAACGTTCCAGTTCAAGAGGGAAAAAATGGTGTTTGATTGAGAAAAGAGAGAAAGAAAGTTTTTAGTTATGAGATAAAAAGGCACGCTTAAAGCAGAGAAGCGATGATTTATTATTTGATAACTTATTAAATGAGTCTGAATGTTGTTAAGAGTCTCTTACAGATCTGATTCATTCAGACCTCTTCAGACACATTAAGAGTCTTTTTAAAAAATAAAATAAATGAACTTAATGGGCTAAATTTGAATGATTCAGATCAGAACTAAAAATCAGACGTACTTAATAGGCTGAATCTGAATCATTAAGATTTAGACCTCCATTAAGTGCAAACTAATGAGGCCTCAGACTCATTTAATAAGGTATCAAATAATAAATTATCGATCTTTTTCTTTGGACATGCCTTTTTATCTCATAACTAAAAGCTTTCTTTCTATCTTTACTCAATCAAACACCACTTATTTTCCTCTTGAACTGGTAAATATTCATAAATCCTTTCAAGTACTTTTTATTTTAAAAATTTTCTTGTATTGACGTGTGTCAAGAACACTGGTTGCAATAATATTTTTGATGTATTGTTGTTTATCAAGGTTTTTGAATGAAAAAACAGTACTCAAAATCATGATTATTAAAACGTTTAAAACTTTTTTTTAAATCAAAAGTGATATATTTTGTTGAAATGAAATGTTATAATATTTTATTAATATACTGTTCAATTTCACATGTGCATTCAGATATTGAAAACAAACAACGTTAATTATTTAGTATTCAGATTTAGAGAAGACAACATCTTAATATTCAAATGTGTATTCAGATCAAAACACCTAGATGTTAATGCAAAACTTAATATTCAGATGTGTATTCAGATTCAGACCTCTTAATCTTAATGAAAACAAATGAGACATGAGTTTCATAAAAGTGTTAGTCTTTGGTGCAAAACAATTTATGTTTGGTTGATACTATTGTTTTATAATATATGTTATATTCTATTGTGTTGAATTATATTATATTGTATTATTTTGATAAATATAAAATTTGAATAAATTATATTATTTTCGTTGTCATATAATGTTATACATCAATACTTTTTTTAGAAAATCAAAGATAATATAAAAGACACAGTAATTTTAAAAAAAAATGAGAAAAAAGAAGAAGATAATTATACAATCACATCCAATTATCGTTACACAGAAGAAAAATTCATTATGTAATAGACATAAATATTTACTTATCCGTGCATGTATTAACTTTCTTTATTCGAATTTATATGATACTTTTTAAAGTTTAAAAGTTAAAACTTTTTAACATTATCCAAGTGAATTCAGACTTATAATCTTAACGTTAAGGACAATAGAGGTTCAATAGATGAAAAAATGACAAATTTAAGTTATTTCTAACCCATAATGAGCATTTTGATTTTTTTTTTCATTTTATCAAAAACTAAGAAAAAAAACATTTCATGATCTCCAACGGAAATAGCGACGAGCCTTTAGTCATGGCACAGATGAGTCATTTTTCAAACAAAAATCATACAGATCGATAAGCCAAACTTGAAACGAATGACATAGATATATACCTTCTGACAAAGTTTGATGGCATATTGGGAGTCTTTCCCTATAAAAATAAATAAATATATCGTATAAAATAGTTAAATAAATCTCTTAATATCCCATATAATTAAATTTCTTGTTTCAGTCTTTAATTAGAACTAAAAACATTTCTCCCGTATTTCAAATGAGGGACAAAGTTATCATATATATTATTAAACAGTTCAAAAAAATTAGATCATTTTTCTTTTATTTTGGAGCAAGTATTAGTAAAAAAGAATATTTACAAAGGCATATTTGAGCAAAAAACATAACGAATCATCAAACTAACCCATTTTAAATAATTCCGCGATATATTTGAATTTTGAATAATTCCGCGATATATTTGAATTTTGAATAATGTACCCTTTTGTGACAGTTGAAAAGCCGCAAGGGTTCTCCAAGAGACACATCGATTCTTCATTTAAAATTTTACATTTGATCACTATATATATAATAACATAATATAATTATTTACTTACTTTTTTTTCATTTAAAATTTTTATACTATGGCGGATGAGATTGATCAATTAAACCAAAAGATAGTCTCATTGGAGCGC
This sequence comes from Solanum lycopersicoides, assembly GCA_022817965.1. NCBI lineage: Eukaryota > Viridiplantae > Streptophyta > Magnoliopsida > Solanales > Solanaceae > Solanum > Solanum lycopersicoides. The sequence goes on from CM040629.1 coordinate 5,350,057, forward strand.
GAAATACATTTGTTATTAAGGAAAATTGAGAAGTTGGAAGTAAGCGAAAATCACCAAAGAGTACTATTAGAACTCAAGGAAAATGAAATTCGGGGCCTAAAACAGAAACTTGAAGATTTGAACGACGATTGGAGAAAGGAGAAAGATGTAATTGATACGGTGAAGGATGAATTGATAGAGAGGGTTAGAGAAATGCTTATAAAAGTAGATGAATTGGAGAAAAAAATTAGAGATTCAAGAAAACGTAATTTCTAATAGTCGATATTTTGGTGTAAACATTATGACTGCATCAATTGTTGTTGCTGTAATTTCTATCGGCATTTCATATTATCATCGATATGGAAGAAAATTATAGATTAAGGGATTATATTGTTTCAATATGTAATTAAGTTGATTTTTTTGTATGATCAAGTTTTGGATTTTACAATTTTATTGTTACTTAGATTAATATACTTTTTTTGTTGTTGTGTGTTTTGGTGTAACTGTACACTTAAGCATTGATCAATGGATATGTATATCCAAAAATCTAATGAAATAAAGCAATTTGTTGGGTTTTCTTACAATTAAAATCAAATGTTATCCTGTTGCGAATCAATGAGAAATTTGTGTTATAAAATATGATTATCTTAATTATTTTTCACAGAAAAATGTATGATTTAAAACAGATTCTCACTAATATAGTGAAAACATTCCTAATTTTATGTAAAAAAGCATTATACTATCATCTAACATCTATAATAACTTATAATATTTTATTATGTGATATATTATTTTCACATAAAATTTTCAATTGGCATAAGGATTCTTAGACATTTATTATAATATACAAATATGATTTTTATATTTGCTATATATGAAAATAACTCATTTATTAAAGTGTAACTTAGAGTGTGTTTGGTATAAAATGTTTTCCAATTTTTCCATGTTTGGTTGGGACAAAAGTTTTGGAAAATATTTTCCAAATCAACTCATTTTTCTCAAAATTAAAGGAAAATAACTTCCCTTCAAAAATTAAGGAAAACATTTTTCAAAACTCTCTAATTTCAAATTACATTTTTTCTTTGGAAAAAACATCAATTTTTTAAAAATATTTTTAATTTCTAATTTTTATTTTTTTTCCACCCGATCCCTGACCCCACCGGTCACCCACCCCCCTCAACCCCACCCACTCCCCCAAAAATTTAATTTTACTTTTTATAAAATATTTTCAACTTCAAATTTTTATTCTTAAACTCCTACCCCCCCCCCAAGCCAGCCCCCCACCCACCCCCACCCACCCAAAAAATTAATTTTGTTTTTTAAAAATATTATCAACTTTAAATTTTTATTTTTTCACTCCTACCCCCTTCCCCCGCCCCACACACTACCCCACCCCCCACCCCTACTACCACCCCCAAAAAATAATAATTTTGATTTTAAAAAATATTTTTCAATTTCATAAATTATTTTTTAATCTAGTAAAAATAAAAGATGTCTCTCAAAAACATTTTTCATTCATAAATCAAACACTAAAATTATTTCCGAAAAATATTTTCTACTCACCAACCAAACATGAGAAAATAAGTCCAAAATCTACTTGTTTTCCAGGAAAATATTTTCTAGGAAAACATTTTCCAGGGAAAACATTTTCCTTCATACCAAACACACCCTTAAATAAATAACTATAGTTTTAGGGTTCTTAGATTTAAATAACAATAAGTATCATATTTAAAAATAATAGCTACACTTTGTGTTATAAAATGGCTATATCCATATATATGTTGTTTTTTTATTACAAAAATATATTCTAATTAATTTTCCACTAAATAAGGTAAATTAATTAATGTAACTGACAAGACTTTTTTTCAGCCTATAAACCCACTAATTTGACACTTAAAATATATAACTGATCACTACGTTTTAGGATTCTTATCTGTTTAAAAATAAAAATTATGTTTGCTCTTTCTTCTTCAATTGACGCCTAAGAAAAATATAATTCAATGGTCACCATCACAGTTTTGATCCGGCATTTCAGGAAATGGAGTAAAGAGAATTGCTATGTAGAATATAGCATTGACGGGATAGTGTTGAAGTAATACGTTTTGTATTCTGTTTTATGACGGTATGTATATTAATGAAAGGTTATTTTTTTGTGAGAAAAATATTATTTCTCGTATTCAATTGATTATGTATTCATTCATTTACGTATTTGATGTATGTATACTTTCGTATAGAATGTATAAATGAAATAAAATGTTGACTCTAGGTTGTCCCCTCAAGTGATTACATTTATTCCGTAAGTGATGAAGGAAAGACCTATATCATATGTTTGGAAAAGAAGACTTGCAGTTGCAACAGGTTTCAAGTCGACGGAATATCGTGTGCACATGCGTTAGGAGGGTGTTGAACAAAAAAAACATTCTTCCACATGAATATTGTTCAGACTTCTACAAGCCAGAAATAATATTCTAAACATATGAAGTGCCTGTATATCCTCTTCCAAAGTGAATGGAATATATATACCTGAACACATTGCTACTGAAGTTGTGTTGCCACCAAAATACAAGTGACCTCTGGGAAGGCCGAAGAAGCAACGGGAGAAGTCATTCAGTCAATTAAGTTAAACAAAGAGTACGAATTCTTGTGGTACATGTGAACAACGTGGTCATAATAGGCAGTTCATGTCGAACTCCAACACGGAATACATAGGACCTGATACATCTCACTATTGAAGTGTTCTTTTACTTAATTATCGTTATGCCGAATAAATGAATAAAAAATTTCTTATTTGCCTTTTAAAATATATGTTTCTCTGTTTTCTTGCTTAAACTATAAATTAACTTGAATGTTATCTCTATACTCAATTTGATACTATTAATATGTATTGACACACTCAAACTAGTAATAATATGTGAATATAGTTATACTTGATAATATGTTGATGAATGCATATATAAAACATGTACTTTGATTAATATAACACATAACCTATAAAACTACATATACGCTTACATATTACTTTGGTGTATCATAAAGACCACTTTAAAAACATATAACAATGTAATTACTACCAACATTTACCGTATGTTTATCATTATTAAGAATGTAAGTATTCAAATTTCTTTAAGTAATAATTGACAATAATAGTAATACTTTCGTATATTTTGATATGAAAAAGACTCTAGCATACATTCACACTATTGAATATGTTGATAAAAAAAAATACATACAGCTAAACAGATTATTTACCAAAAGTAGATATCCAAGTGTATATGTTTTCAGATGAATTGTACATTTATATATACATACATGCATCCATCTCTTCCTACCATTATATGCAATATTCCCAACAAAAAATTTAACAAAGTAGCTATCAAAACAGTAAAGCAACATGATCATATATAAATAGAAGAGTTGACAAAAATTGACAAAAAAATAATAATATTAGTTTTAACCATAAGATAAAAGTTCAAAATTAACTAGGTCAAGAAACTAATCGATCCTAACAAGTTGACTATTATCGATTCTTGTGGTGGTCTGATTATTGTGGTGCCTCATTCTCGCTAACAACCCCTTCTTTCATCTTCTTCACTGCATATTCCCATAATAGTGCGTCGTATCTGATGCAGTGTAACTTAGAATCAAGACATTGAGCTGGAATACCTTCATCTTCACTTAGGTACTCTGCAATTGCTATGAAATATATCCCACAATCCCTTATAAATAAGGAAAATACATTACTTAATAAATAGGATACTATTTTTTTTTAAAAGTATATTAAGAGAATGACAACATTTGCACCAGTCATCTTCAGAAACAGAATGACAACATAACTCTAAATACACTAGAAGGTATTAAAAAATGTAAAGATATTCAAATACAGTACAAGATATTCAAAGTGTAACCGTATGTCACGCTGTAAATATTCAGTGGTTATTCATATGCCACGATTAATTTTGAAGGTACATCCGCCACAGTCCACATAAACTTACTTGTTTAACTTACACTACATTCATATGACTACACCTTACTACAATCATCTTCAGAAAATAGAATGACAACATAACTCTAAATACACTGGAAGGTATTCAGTGGTTATACATATGCCACGTTATATTAATTTTGAAGGTATATCCTCCACATAAACTTACTTGTTCAACTTACACTACATTCATATGACTACAACTTACTACAATCATCTTTTATTAACAGAATGACAACATAACTCTAGATACACTAGAAGGTATTCAAAAATGTAAAGATATTCAAATACAATAGATGTTATTCAAAGTGTAATGATATGTCACACTATAAATACTCAATGGTTATATGTGTGCCACAATATATTAATTTGGAAGGTATATCCTTCACATTCTAATTTGGAGAGTATAAAGGTATTCAAATAAAATAGAAGGTATTGATTCTGACATAACATTATTGAATACAACCTCCAACTTCAACCTTATTACCTTTAAGAGAAATGAAGGCAAAATTAGAAGAGAAGGAAAAAAAAATAATATGCCATAACGTAAAACTATATAAAACCTTCAAAGAAAAAAAAAGGAAAAAAATGAGGATTAGAAGATACTTGTTGAAACTCAACAATAATTAATCACCGAAAATTGAGCAAATTCATTGATTATGAGGATTTGATAGGCAAAAAGTATGTGATTTTGTGGACCATACTAGGAGATGAAGTTGATTTAGGAGTAACAGAATTGATTTGGGGATAAAAAAATTTGAATTAGAGATAATGAAAGATGACTAAAATAGTGGAAATAGATAAGAAAAAGCGTGAAAAGTGGGAAACAAAAATTTTTATGGGTGTGAATTGTATTTTGCTATTTATTAATTAAATACACCCATAAAATATAAATAAAGCATGGTGTAGCTATATTATTTTAATATAATATGTAGTTTGACATTTTTTGTAGTTTTTCCTTTATTATTTAAAAGGTTCATAAATAGCTATATCTAAACAAAGCAATATCTAAATCTGAATAAGACAGAATAACCAATAAATTAAAATTTTCATAAGAAAGTCTAGTGGACTAACATTTTATGTCCAATTTATACAGGAAGAAATTATGTATATCGTGATAGAATCATTAGCAACCCAAGAATAACTCATAATCAAGCATAATAATAATTTAGTAGATGGTTAAGAGAGCCGAAATATGAGAAATATCAATATAATCCTTACCAGTCACATTGATCACCGGTCACATTGACGATGAATTTAGAAGAAGAAGAGGCAAGAGAGGATATCAATGGATCTAGTCTAGCATGATTCACTGATTTGACTATTTATAAAATTCTGAAAGCTTACTATTAGAAGTTGAAACGAACTTTAAAACATTAAATTAGTATGGAAAAATGATAGTCATTTTAGAGTATTGAAATAAGTGGCAGTACCAATTAGATCAATCTATCCCTATGTATACTCAAATACATATTAATTATATTATTGTAAAACTTAATATGATATTCTTAATTAATGATAGAATTTTTGATAAATTAGATATTTTATAACATTTTAATTTAATATAGGAGAAAAACAAAAAATTAACTTTTTCCTAAATTTCTTTTCCACATTTAATAATACATATGATGATATTATTATTATTATTATTATTAAATTATTATTATTATTATTATTATTATTATATTATTATTATTATTATTATTATATTATTATTATTATTATTATTATTATTATTATTATTATTATTATTATTATTATGTTTTTAATTGAAAATTGACTTTTCAAATTCCTAGGCATTTTACTATTTCATTAAAAGAGAAGAAGTAAATTTCTAGCATCTCATAATATTTATATTTAATATATTAACTTTTTAAAATTTTCAGACTTTTACTATTTCATTAAAAAAGAATGTAGACTTTTTGTAATGACCCGAAAAATTATATTTGGCAATTTTTGAGCTATTTATTAATTACGCTTTTTAGTTGATAGGTAAATTTTAAATTAATAATTTAATTGATGTGAATGGGCTAAGTACAATTATTTAGTTAACACCCTATATAATTTTAGATCATTCTTTTATTTAAAAATAATAATCAGAACAATAAAAGAAACCTCCCGATGAGGGCATCACAACTTCGGTGCAAACTTGAGCGGCGGCCAATCTGCACAGGTAATAACCCAACCTTAATTGTTAATTATATTGAATAGGGACGGATGATCATTTGTAGTAAATGCTATTAGAATGTGTAGTTGAGGGAATAAATGGATCAAGTTGCAAAATTTGAATGGAAATTACATTCTGTTGTTTGTAGTTCTGTTTAGGCCATGTGGGGGACAACATTTTTGTGCTATTATTGAGTAGTAACGGAAAAATGGTAATGTATACTATTAGTTAAACATTACTAATTATATATTGAATGAATTTATAATAGGTTAAGTTATGTATGTTATATTTTTTTTCAAGTTAACATTACTGGACACATTAAGTGGGGACTTCTGGTGATTAGCATTTTTATAATCCAAATTGTCTATATTAAGTCATTAATTATATGTTAAGTGTATTAGTATAATAATGTATGGAGTTTAAAAAATAAAGAATGAAAAGTAGAATTTTGAGTGATTTTATCTGTATTTTGAAAATTAAGGTGATGAAGAGAAATTGTATAGTGGACAAATTATTTTCTTAAACAATGATTGTCAGTGATTAAAGATGGTAGGATAATGGGGGAACTTAAGCTTTCTGTTAGGTTTGCTGGTGACGTACTAGTTTCGCTTTTAGGTTGGAATTCTTATGTTCATCGTATTGTGATTCAAATTTTGACATATTGAGAAAGATAATTAAATATTTAAGGCATTACATTATATGATACTATATTAAATATATGTTACCTCCGATAAAATTGAAATCAACCCTAATCTTGAAACTTAGGAACTTGATTATAAATTCGGAGTGAGTTATTGAGTCTAGACTTGACACATAGTAATATGTGTGTTGTTAACTTCGAAACCTTATTGTGTTTAATTATTTGAATAGACTGGATTTATTTGGAAGTGCAATGAAAGAGGAAGACCCAAGTCTTGAAGTGATTGTTCGACTATTTGAGGCAAGTGGATTTCTAAACTCTTGTTAAGTGTATGGAATGCGTGTATTTCCTTGTGGTATATATTTGGAGTAATGAGACTTGGTGACGGGTTGACTTGTCTATATTGATTAATTATAATATTTGTAAGGGGTAATAAAAGATAATGTGATTATTTGTTTGTATGTGATGTGTTGAGAATGGTACGAGTACCGGTGTTATAATGTTTATTAATATAGAATGCGGGTTGTAATCCGAGAGTGCCAAAGCATATGATTATTAACTGATATATTATTGATTTAATTTATTATGTGTAATTGTGTTGTTTACTGAACCCGTATAATTGTGATAATTGAGGTGATTATATGTCATAGCGACATTTGATTTATTGAGATGTTGTATCATCTCTTTTATTTGATATCACATTGTGCACATGCATTGACATGAGATTGGGTATGAGTAAAGGTCTAACACGTGGAGATCGTCCGTGTTGAGATTGAGTTATGATTATTTGGGCACGTGGAGATCGTCCGTGCGATAGAAAAGTTATGATTATGATTTGGGCACGTGGAGATCGTCCGTGCGGAATTTGTTTGATTTATGATAGTGCGTTGAGATCGTCCGCACAGACACGTGGAGATCGTCCGTGTTGGTATATGGACCTCGCGAGTCCCCCATGGGTCATGAACTCTCGATGTATTTCCGAGGAGTATCATGTATATACAGTTGAGAGAGAAATTGGTAAATAGAGGCATATCACTTCACAATATCATATTGCATTGCATCCCATGACATCCTTCATTCTTGATGATTATGTGTTTTATTGGTGGTTGTAAAGTACTTGATATTTGATTACCTCTACTTATGAACTTGATCTTGTGTGTTGTTGATATTGTGAGTGTCTTTAAGTGAAAGTTTTGATTGTTGAATATTGAGTTTGTAGTTGAGGATGTGCAAATTTGTTGAAAATGATTTTTGATGAGCTGGGTGCTATGAAAACTGTGAACTGTTAAGTTGGGCTGAATTTTATGCAGGTTGTAGTTGTGGAGGTTCGGTTGTTGTGTAAGGAGTACCCGTATTTTATTCCCTTAGCTTGTGTTTAGAAGTTTACTTGTTGGGTACCGTGTGGTTGGTACTCACCCCTTGCTACTACATATTTTTTTGTAGGTTACTAGTTCGGACTTTGTGATATTTTCTCTTCTCCTTGTCTGAGGCTTCTTGTGGAGAATTGTGAGGTAGCTGTTTGTTATCTCAGCAGACCTTGTTACTCCTATTTATGATCTTGTTCTATTTGAGAAACAATGTCATTTGAGACTCTTTTTTTCTTGAATCAATTGTAATACTTTAGAGGCTTGTACACGTGACAACCAGATTTTGGGAGTGTTTTGAATTTATTTTGAATTTTTTGCATTTTATTGTAACGGTGGAGTTTTAGGCTGACTTGTCTTGGTGGGATAAGACAAGTGCCATCACATCCATTTTTGGGTCGTGACAACATGGTATCAAAGCCCTAGGTTCATAGGTCTCACGTGTGTACAAGCCGAGTCTAAGTAGAGTCTCGAGGATCGGTGCGGAGACGTCTGTACTTATCTTCGAGAGGCTATATTGACTTTTAGGAAAAATCTTCACTTCTTGAATCTCTATCGTGCATTTGTTGTCTGATTTTGTTCTTATCACTTCATACCATTCACTCTATTATGTGATAACTCGTGCGTAGTTCCTAATATTAGTAATTGTGTGTTTCATATGACTTGGATGTTAGATATGGTACTTGGGTTGGAGTGATATACTTATGGAAATGATGTCTGGTTAGAGTTAAAATGTTCAAAAAATTGAAGGGGTTGTGTTAGGTTAGTTACCCTTATAAAATGGATAATACTTGTGTGGTATGAATAATATCTCTAGTGATACGATAATTGGAAGTGGAATAATTAAAAAGATGGTTAGATAATAAATATTGTAACTTTGGAAACTACAATTAGTAAAGTTATCATAACCTGAATGGATTGCTTAAGAAATGATGAGAACAATAATGCACCTATTAAGGTTAGAATTTCTACTACAATAGTATCGATGCTTATTTGGTTAGAGTTATGGATTATGTTTGCAGCTGTTAAGCCAAGGCATATTTGGAAGGAAATGGCACATATGGGAGTATATCGCTATCAATTTAAGAATCGCATACAGGTTTTGTATAATTCTTTTTTATTTATAATTATAGATGAAGATAAATTAATGTTTTGTACATTTAATAATATAATCTGTTTTAATTTGTACATTCATTATATTTCAATCTGTCTATTTGATATACGTAGTAATAATTCAATATGATATATACTTAAAATGATGCTGGAGGAAGAAAATGTATAAGTATATATTTTATATGTTTGATTTATGTATTTTAGTTTTAGTTTGTTTAATTATCATTTTTATATTTAGTAATTCGTTAAATTCAATTTTCACATATAATTATATATAAGATGAATTTTTTTTAAAAATAATTTACTTTATTTTTGTGAAAATAGGTAAGGCATCATCTAATAAGGAACTCATCCAAGATGTTCAAGTAAGTTGGCCAATTTTTTTAAAAATAATCACTTTTTTTTATACTTTTATGAGTTAATTTTGTCACTTGATAGAATCTTCATGATCGTATCAATTAATGTAGGAGCAATTGAAAAATGTTGATGGAGGGAAGGCTGATGACAATGTGTACGTCCCTCAGCTTCCAACCGAGGCGGAGAGGATGGAAGCTCATATTTTTTTCAGAAGACACTTTTATAGAAGAACTTCTGAATTGGATGTAAAACAAGATATTTAATTTGCGATAGTACTATAGTTTATTAGCACAATGTGTGTTTCTTTAGTTTTGCAATTCGAGAGGACCTTTTGATAAGGAAGTTTATGAAAGTTTGGATTTTATTTCCTTTAGATTTGTTTCTTTGGATCTTTAATATTTTTATGGAATTTTAATATTTTTAATTGTTGTTTAATATCTTAATGGTTGAATCTTATTTTAATGTGTTATTATGATTCTATTAAGACTTAGACCTCATTTGTTTGCACTTAATGGATGTATAAATCTTAATCATTTTGATTCAACCCATTAAATACGTTTAGTTGTTAGGTCTGAATCTGAATCATTTAGATTCAGCCCATTAAGTTTATTTGTTTTATTTTTAAAAAAGTCTCTTAATGGATCTGAAGACGTATGAATGAATCAGATATGTAGGAGACTCTTAACAACATTCAGGCCTCATTTGTTTTCATTAGGATTAAGAGGTCTGAATCTAAATACACATTTGAATATTAAGATTTGCATTATGATTCAGGTGTTTTGATATGAATACACATCTGAATATTAAAATATGGTCTCTAAATCTGAACAATAAATAATTAATGTTGATTGTTTTCAATATCTGAATGTGCATGTGAAATTAACATCAAATTAATAAAATATCATAAAATTTTCATTTCAACGAAATATATCACTTTTGATTAAAAGAAAATTTTAAAAGTTTTAATAATCATGATTTGGAAGTACAACTTTTTTAATTCAAAAACCTTGATAAACGTTAATACACCAACAATGTTCTTGATACAGTCAACACAAGAAAATTATTAATATAAAAAAAAACTTGAAAGGATTTATGAAAACGTACCAATTCAAGAGGGAAAAAATGGTGTTTGATTGAGAAAAGAGAGAAAGAAAGTTTTTAGTTATGAGATAAAAAGGCACGCTTAAAGCAGAGAAGCTATGATTTATTATTTGATAACTTATTAAATGAGTCTGAATGTTGTTAAGAGTCTCTTACAGATCTGATTCATTCAGACCTCTTCAGACCCATTAAGAGTCTTTTTAAAAAATAAAACAAATGAACTTAATGGGCTAAATCTGAATGATTCAGATCAGAACTAAAAACCAGACGTACTTAATAGGCTGACTCTGAATCATTAAGATTCAGACCTCCATTAAGTGCAAACAAATGAGGCCTCAGACTCATTTAATATGGTATCAAATAATAAATTATCGATCTTCTGCTTTGGGCGTGCCTTTTTATCTCATAACTAAAAGCTTTCTTTCTATCTTTACTCAATCAAACACCACTTATTTTCCACTTGAACTGGTAAATATTCATAAATCCTTTCAATTACTTTTTATTTTAAAAATTTTCTTGTATTGACGTGTGTCAAGAACACTCGTTGCAATAATATTTTTGGTGTATTGTTGTTTATCAAGGTTTTTGAATGAAAAAACAGTACTCAAAATCATGATTATTAAAACATTTAAAACTTTTTTTAAATCAAAAGTGATATATTTTGTTGAAATGAAATTTTATAATATTTTATTAATATACTGTTCAATTTCACATGTGCATTCAGATATTGAAAACAAACAACGTTAATGATTTAGTATTCAGATTTAGAGAAGACCACATCTTAATATTTAGATGTGTATGCAGATCAAAACATCTATATCTTAATGCAAAACTTATTATTTAGATGTGTATTCAGATTCAGACCTCTTAATCTTAATGCAAAACTTATTATTTAGATGTGTATTCAGATTCAGACCTCTTAATCTTAATGAAAACGAATGAGGCCTAAGTTTCATCAAAGTGTTAGTCTTTGATGCAGAACAATTTATGTTTGGTTGATACTATTGTTTTATAATGTATGTTATATTCTATTGTGTTGAATTATACTATATTGTATTGTTTGGATAAATATAAAATTTGAATAAATTATATTGTTTTCATTGTCATATAATGTTATACATCAATATATTCTTTTAGAAAATCAAAGATAATATAAAAGACACATTAATTTTAAAAAATGAGAAAAAAAAAAGATAATAATACGATCACATCCAATTATCGTTACACAAAAGAAATATTCATTATGTAATAGACAGAAATTTTTACTTCTCCGTGCATGTATTAACTTTCTTTATTCGAATTTATGTGATACTTTTTAAAGTTTAAAAGTTAAAACTTTTTAACATTATCCAAGTGAATTCAGACTTATAATCTTAACGTTAAGGACAATAGAGGTTCAATAGATGAAAAATGACAAATTTAAGTTATTTCTAACCCATAATGTGCATTTTGACTATTTTTTTCATTTTATTAAAAACTAAGAAAAAAAACATTTCATGATCTCCAACGGAAATAGCGACGAGCCTTTAGTCATGGCATAGATGAGTCATCTTTCAAACAAAAATCATACAGATCGATAAGCCAAACTTGAAATGAATGACATTGATATATGTCTTCTGACAAAGTTTGATGGCATATTGAGAGTCTTTCCCTATAAAAATAAATAAATAACGAATCATCAAATTAACCCATTTTAAATAATTCCGCGATATATTTGAATTTTGAATAATGTACCCTTTTGTGACAGTTGAAAAGCCGCAAGGGTTCTCCAAGATACACATGGATTCTTCATTTAAATTTTACATTTGTTCACTATATATATAAAAACATAACATAATTATTTTCTTCCTTCTTTTTTCATTTAAAATTTTTAAACTATGGCGGTTAAGATTGATCAATTAAACCAAAAGATAGTCTCATTGGAGCGCGAAATACATTTGTTATTAAGGAAAATTGAGAAGCTGGAAGTAAGCGGAAATCACCAAAGAGTACTATTAGAACTCAAGGAAAATGAAATTCGGGGCCTAAAGCAGAAACTTAAGGATCTAACCGACGATTGGAAAAAAGAGAAAGATGTAATTGATACGGTGAAGGATGAATTGATAGAGAGGGTTAGAGAAATGCTTATAAAAGTCGATGAATTGGAGAAAAAATTAGAGATTCAAGAAAACGTAATTTCTAGTAGTCCATATTTTGGTGTAAACATTATGACTGCATCAATTGTTGTTGCTGTAATTTCTATCGGCATTTCATATTATCATCGATATGGAAGAAAATTATAAATTAAGGGATTACATTGTTTCAATATGTAATTAAGTTGATTTTTTTGTATGATCAAGTTTTGGATTTTACAATTTTATTGTTACTTAGATTAATTTACTTCTTTTGTGTGTGTGTGTGTGTTTTGGTGTAACTGTGCACTTAAGCATTGATCAATGGATATGTATATCCAAAAATCTAATGAAATAAAGCAATTTGTTGGGTTTTCTTACAATTAAAATCAAATGTTATCCTGTTGCAAATCAATGAGAAATTTGTGTTATAAAATATGATTATCTTAATTATTTTTCACAGAAAAATGTATGATTTAAAACAGATTCTCACTAATATAGTGAAAATATTCCTAAAAGCATTATACTATCATCTAACATCTATAATAACTTATAATATTTTATTATGTGATATATTATTGTCACATAAAATTTTCAATTTGCATAAGGATTCTTAGACATTTATTATAACATATAAATATGATTTTTATATTTACTATATGTGAAAATAGCTCATTTATTTAAAAGGTTCATAAATAGCTAGATAAATTATAAAAGAATAATATTTACTAAATTTTCATTTTCACTAACTAGAAACATCTTCAAACGGATCTCAACTTCTCTATGTGTGTATATAAAACAATATAACTAATAACATAAATCATTTTTCACTATAGAACTCGGTGTATGTGTGTGTATATATATATATATATATATATATATATATATATATAGTTTTGAGAACATGGCTTGCATGTTTGACCTTTATAATTATATAAAATTTATATAGGTCTAACTTATGTATAGAAACACATGTAATATCAACTCAATTGACTTAAAATAATAATAAAATATACATGTCATCATATACTTATAAAATGAAAAATGTTAAACAAAGCAATATCTAAATCTGAATAAGACAGAATAATCAATAAATTAAAATTTTCATAAGAATGTCTAGTGGACTAACATTTTATGTCCAATTCATACAGGAAGAAATTATGTATATCGTGATAAAATCATTAGCAACCCAAGAATAATTCATAATCAAGCATAATAATAATTTAATAGATGGTTAAGAGAGCCGAAATATAAGAAATATCAGTATAATCTTACCAGTCACATTGACGATGAATTTAGAAGAAGACGAGGAGGGAGAGAATAACCTAGCATGATTTACTGATTTGATTATTTATAAAATTCTAAAAGCTTACTATTAGAAGTTGAAACGAACTTTAAAACATTTGGTATGGAAAAATGATAAGTCATTCTAGAGTATTGAAATAAGTGGCAGTACCAATTAGATCAATCCATCCCTATGTATACTCAAATACATATTAATTATATTATTGTAAAACTTAATATGATATTCTTAATTAATGATAGAATTTTTGATAAATTAGATATTTTATAACATTTTAATTTAATATAGGGGAAAAACAAAAATTTAACTTTTTCCTAAATTTCTTTTCCACATTTAATAATACATATGATGATATTATTATTATTATTATTTTTAAATTATTATTATTATTATTATTATTATTATTATATTTTTAATGGAAAATTGACTTTTCAAATTCCTAGGCATTTTACTATTTCATTAAAAGAGAAGTAAATTTCTAGCATCCTGTAATATTTATATTTAATATATTAACTTTTCAAATTTTAAGACTTTTACTATTTCATTAAAAAAGAAAGTAGACTTTAGCATCCCATAATATTTATATTTAATATATAATAACTAACAATATATAATTTTTTAAAAATGTTTTTGGTATAGGGGTAAAATGGTATTCCAACTGTATATATTGGAGCTTCCCGCTAATATATATATATATATATATATATTATATATATATATATATATATATATATATATATATATATATATATATATTGTTTGTTTGTTTATCTGAATTGATGTGACGTAGTTTGATTAGTCATAGAGTTGAAAAAATAAAAACTATCAAGTTATGCATGGATGAAATTATTTTATCATGTAGACTGCTACTTGACATTATTTTAAAATAAAAGAAGTGTAGACGGTAGTATGTAAAGTGGCGGAGTTATGATTTTTTTAGTTAAGGGTTCAAAGTCTGAAATAGATATACAAAGTACTTGAAGGAGATTCGATATTTACTATATAAGAATATTTTAACCGTATATAAATAATACAATTTTCCGTCGAACAAAGCTGAGAGATCCGCCACGACACCATTATAGATACTGATGGTGAAATACAATTACATGTAATATAACGAGTTTATGTATCCTTAGATGCTACTTGACAATACAATTAGATTTGGCGTTATTTAAAGTAATTATATTATTTTCTATTTTTATGTTCAATAATAGTATTTCTTATCTATACTATGGATTATTCTTATTATTGTTTGCTTTCTCAAGTTATTAAGATGGGTACGCCCAGGGTAACTGTCTCATCATCATGTCTCAGTCCAGGTCAATTATATTGTGTTGTAACACTATGTATAAGATAATGTTACACTGCGAGGCTATCCCCTAGACGTAACACGAGATCTATAATTACGAGCGACCCTAAGTTAATTTTGAATTTGACATATATCAAGCACACTGAGAATAACTAAGTAAAACATGTACTATGCGAAAGTTAAAACAATGGATATTCGAAAGTAGAGAAAACGCAACTACTCTAAATATAAAATAAAATAAAAGTTTAATGTTGACTAACCCAACATTTAACACGTCGAGCTAAATCTAATACTATGTCTAAAAAACCTCTAACTGTGTTGAGTTACTGGAACATGCTCCAACTAACTCTAACAAAACTGAAAAACGAAAATAAAGACTGAAATGTAAAACATGTCTATTGTCCTTGAAGTATGAGGACTCACCACTGAAGTTGTTGAAGTCACACTGAGGATCGAACTAAGTATGATCTGAATGTTAGGTACCTGAACATACATCATGAATCAATGTGACGCAAAGTGTGCATTAGTACATGAAATGTGTTGAGCATGCAGGATATACATATGCTAAGTTGAACAAAGTATATAAGCTGAACAATGCATAAATGATCAATGATATAATCTGAACAAGGATATAGATACTGAAGTATAACTGAAAAACTAAACTGAATGCAATAACCAAGTACTAATCATGAAGATAACATGTTAAACTGATTATTGAAGTAAATGCTTAAAATTCGGTCAAATGCACTAAAAGTTTGACTGCAGGAATCATGATTAATTGACATAAATCACTTGAACTAAACGTGAAGTTCGATGTATATGCCCCATCGAGAGGATCAAATATACCTTGCCAGAGGTATAAAGGCACAATTGTGGCGTAATCACTAAAATTGATGCACAATAGACGGGACTGATAAATCTACGTCATCACATAGTTCTAGATTTACGAGGGTATATTGAACCCTAGTCTAACTCGGTGCTAAGTCTATTCCCAACTGAATATTCATAAAGCTAAAATGCACTAAATACTTAATAGCTCAAATTATCGACATGCTAACTGATCGAGAATGTAACATTTTTATACGGAGAACATGACATTTGAAATATGAAGCATGGATTTCTGTCTGATTGGTCTAGTAAGTATAATTTATGAACTAGGATAAATTTGCACAAGCTAGGGTTCTGACTTTTATGCAAGGAATTATACTAGATTATCAAGATACAATCTATTTAGATAAAAAGAACCATAATCACAATATATCTTGAAAATCTAGAATCCCTAGGTCTGAACAGTTTATGAGAATATGAAGAACTAACTAGACATCTAATGGGTGAAAGAAATTAACTCAATTCTAGAAACACTTCCAATTGTTCTTGAGAGAGTTGGTCGCCTCTTTCTCCTTTTTTTACTCTATGCTGGGTGATTTTAGGAGGATGAGGGTTTTGGGGTGATTCTAACTATTTTATTAGGCTTAAATTGAGTAAAATGACGTAGTTTAAGCATCAAACGATGTAGCTTAAGTGTCGAATGCATAGGGGAAAAGATCAAACGACTCTGAGTTTAAACCGACGAAGTGTCATTCACAGTGGGACTGACGGAATTTCATTTGAACCACTGTCCTATTAGATTTATGAGGTGTTTTAAATAAATATAATAATAATAATAATATTAATAATAAATAAATAAATAAAAAAGGAGCATTAATAAAAAGATATATTAAGTTAGATTAATTGTATCTTCTCATAAACTAATGATGAAAGCAGTTACGCTAAATCCAAATACTTCATCATCTATTTTATTTTTTATTTTTACCATAGTCTATAGTTTCTAGTTAGTGTAAGATTGTGGGAATCTAAATATCATTTGTTTAGTTGAAATCTACCTACCTATAAAAGGATGTTAATAGACTTCTCCAAAATACACCACATTCGCAAAGTCTGAGTATCTTTTATATTCTTTTCTCTAGCTCTCTTAAAATGTTCCCGTTTCCCCCTTCCCCGGTTGTCGAGATTGGAGATTTTCAATCGCCAATCATTCCCACTATGCAACTTCGCTACGATGAACTAATGATGCTGCAACAACCACAATTTAATTATCAACCAGCTAACGATTTTCTATTTTTGGAAAATCATGGACCCATGAGACTTTTTGGTGGACTGAATACAATTAATAATAATGTTGCTAATTATCATGACCCTTTAATTCTTTATCCAAATGTTTTTAATTTCAATGTGGCTCATCAAGTTCAACAAGAACTTGGCCAACAACCTAACAAGGTTGGGTCGGCTTCGCGAGTTAAACCACCTCGCGTCCTTTGGACTAATGAGTTGAATCGAAAGTTTATTGATGTTGTTAATACATACGGCGGACCTTGGGGTTAGCATAAATTTTACCCTTCACATTATTTATTTGTTTATGCTCAAATTTTTGTTAATCATTTGTATTCGTCTGTCTTTTTTAATTAAAATTTACACCACATAAAATCTATTAAAGAGAGTACCTACCCTGTAATTATTTATTTTATTTTTAAAGTGCAAATTCAAATTCCTAATAATAAAAAAAAACAAATTATTCATATCTCACTGCAACACCTGATGATTGCATGTCGCTAGTAACTAGCATGTAGATCTATTTTTCTTTCACTCTTTTTTATTTTAAGAAAATATTCGGATGAAATTAAAGGCATGTAAACAGATAAAAAAAAATTAATTCAACAAAAACAAATTTGATCTCGTTTTTTTTATTATTATATCAAACTAGATCTAAATCATCTATTGAATTGTTTTAAATTAGTGGTATACATATATTCTTTTTACAAATTTTAATTTGTTTGCAGCTGTTAAGCCAAGGCATATTTGGAAGGAAATGGCACATATGGGAGTATCTCGCTATCAAATTAAGAATCGGTTACAGGTTTTCTATAGTTCTTTTTTATTTATAATCATCGATGAAGATAAATTAATATTTTATACATTTAATAATATAATCTATTTTAATTTGTACATTCATTATATTCCAATCTGTCTATTTGATATCCGTAATAATAATTCAATATGATATATACTTCAAATATGTTATTGATTTTCGCAGAGCTATAGAGCTAAGCTCAAACCAAATGACGTTGGAGGAAGAAAATGTATAAGTATATATATTTATATGTTATATTTATGTATTTTATTTTAGTTTTAGTTTGTTTAATTATCACTTTTATATATAGTAATTCGTTAATTTCAATATCCACATGTATATTATATTTAAGATGATTTTTAAAAAAAAAAAAATTTATTTTTTTAAATATTTTTTGTGAAAATAGGTAAGGCATCATCTAAGAAGGAACTCATCCAAGATGTTCAAGTAAGTTGGCCAAATTTTTTAAAAATAATTTACTTTTTAAATATTTTAATGAGTTAATTTTGTCACTTGATAGTCTCTTGATGACTGTATCATTAAATGTAGGAGCAGTTGAAAATTTTTGATGGAGAGAAGGCTGATGACGATGTGTGTGTCCCTCAGCTTCCAACCGAGGTGGAGATGATGGAAGCTCATATTTCTCCAGAAGACGCTTTTATAGAAGAACTTCTAAATTGGATGCATGTAAAACAAGATATTTAGTTTGCGACAGTACCATAATTTAAAGCACAATGTGCGTTTCTTTGGTTTTGCAATTCGAGAGGACCTTCTGATAAGGAAGTTTATGAAAGTTGGAATTTTATTTCTTTAGATTTGTTTCTTTTGATCTTTCATATTTTTATGGAATATTAATATTTTAATTGTTGGTTAATATCTTAATAGTTAAATCTTCCTTTAAAGTGTTATTATGATTTTATTAAGATTTAGGCCTTATTTATTTGCACTTAATGGAGGTATGAATCTTAATCATTCAGATTCAACCCATTAAGTACGTTTGGTTTTTAGGCCTGAATCTGAATCATTTAGATTCATCTCATTAAGTTTATTTGTTTTATTTTTTACAAAAGGAAAAATTACATAAATTGATACATTTTTTAATAAATAATTACTGATTTTAGCAGTACTTTTTATTTATTACCATTTATAAAAATACTATGTTAAATCTGTCATATGCATTAAAAGTGAATTATGTATGCAATATATATGAATTATAATCATTTTTTAAAATATATTATGTTTGTTTGGTAAAAATTTAACGCATTGTATTATAAGTGAATTAAAATGTGTGATAAAATGAATTATTTATCATTAAAATTTGTATTATATGTGAATAAAAAATTATTCTTTGTAATATGAATTAAACTTGTATTATAAATGAATTAAAAGTGATCAAGTGAAAAATAAATATTATAGCTATAAATGGTAAATATTTTGTTATTATAGTATATTTATGTAAGTTTCCCTTTAAAAAATCTCTTAATGGATCTGAAGAGGTCTGAATGAATTATATCTGTAGAGACTCTCACATCGATCTTTTGCTTTGCGGGTCTTTTTATCTCATAACTAAAAGCTTTATTTCTCTCTTTTCTCAATCAAACACCACTTTTTTCCTCTTGAACTGGTAATTTTCATAAATCATTTCAAGTACTTTTTAATTTAAAAATTTTCTTGTATTGACGTGTGTCAAGAACACTGGTTGCAATAATATTTTTGGTGTATTGTTGTTTATCAAGGTTTTTGAATAAAAAAAAATAGTACTCAAAATCATGATTATTAAAACATTTATGACTTTTAAAAAAATATCAAAAGTGTCATATTTTTTTGATATAAAATTTTATAATACTTATTAATATAATGTTCAATTTCACATGCACATTCAGATATTAAAAATAAACTACGCTAATTATTTAGTGTTCAGATTTAGAGAAGACCACATCTTAATATTCAGATGTGTATTCAGATCAAAACACCTAGATCTTAACGCTAAACTTAATATTCAAATGTGTATTCAGATACAGACCTCTTAATCTTAATGAAAACAAATGAAGCATTTCAAAGTGATAGTCTTTGGTGCAAAACAATTTATGTTTGGTTGATACTATTGTTTTATAACGTATGTTATATTCTATTGTGTTGAATTATATTATATTGTATTATTTTGATTAATATAAAATTTGAATAAATTGTATTATTTTTCGTTGTTATATAATGTTATACATCAATATTCTCTTAGAAAATAAAAAATAATATAAAAGAGACATTAATTTTAAAAAATGAGAAAAAAAGAAGATAATAATACGATCACATCCAATTATCGTTACACAAAAGAAAAAATCATTAAGTAATAGACAGAAATTTTTACTTCTCCATGCGTGTATTAACTTTCTTTATTCGAATTTATGTGATACTTTTTAAAGTTTAAAAGTTAAAACTTTTTATCATTATCCAAGTGAATTCAGACTTACAATCTTAACGTTAAGGACAATAGAGGTTCAATAGATGAAAAAATGACAAATTTAAGTTATTTCTAACCCATAATGTGCATTTTGACTATTTTTTTCATTTTATCAAAAACTAAGAAAAAAAACATTTCATGGTCTCCAACGGAAATAGCGACGAGCCTTTAGTCATGGCACAGATGAGTCATTTTTCAAACAAAAATCATACAGATCGATAAGCCAAACTTGAAACGAATGACATAGATATATGCCTTCAGACAAAGTTTGATGGCATATTGGGAGTCTTTCCCTATAAAAATAAATAAATATATCGTATAAAATAGTTTAAAAAATCTCTTAATATCCCATGTAATTATATTTCTTGTTTAAGTCTTTAATTAGAACTAAAAACATTTCTCCCGTATTTCCAATGAGGGACAAAGTTATCATATACATTATTAAACAGTTCAAAAAGATTAGATCATTTTTCTTTTATTTTGGAGCAACTATTAGTAAAAAAGAATATTTACAAAGGCGTATTTGAGCAAAAAACATAACGAATCA
Organism: Solanum lycopersicoides; assembly: GCA_022817965.1. Lineage (NCBI taxonomy): Eukaryota > Viridiplantae > Streptophyta > Magnoliopsida > Solanales > Solanaceae > Solanum > Solanum lycopersicoides. The sequence goes on from CM040629.1 coordinate 5,371,396, forward strand.
TCAAACTAACCCATTTTAAATAATTCCGCGATATATTTAAATTTTTGAATAATTCCGCGATATATTTGAATTTTGAATAATGTACCTTTTTGTGACAGTTGAAAAGCCGCAAAGGTTCTCCAAGAGACACATCGATTCTTCATTTAAAATTTTACATTTGATCACTATATATATAAAAACATAATATAATTATTTACTTGCTTTTTTTTTCATTTAAAATTTTTATACTATGGCGGATGAGATTGATCAATTAAACCAAAAAATAGTCTCATTGGAGCGCGAAATAGATTTGTTGTTGAGAAAAATTGAAAAGTTGGAAGTGAGTGGAATCACCAAAGAGTACTATTAGAACTCAAGGAAAATGAAATTCGGGGCTAAATCAGAAACTTGAGGATTTAAACGACGATTGGAAAAAAGAGAAAGATGTCATTGATACGGTGAAGGATGAATTGATAGAGAGGGTTACAAAAATGCTTATAAAAGTCGATGAATTGGAGAAAAAAATAGAGATTCAGGAAAACGTAATTTCTAATAGTCGATATTTTGGCGTAAACATTATGACTGCATCAATTGTTGTTGCTGTAATTTCTATCGGCATTTCATATTATCATCGATATGGAAGAAAATTATAATTTTAATGGATTATATTGTTTCAATATGTAATTAAGTTGATTTTTTTGTGTGATCAAGTTTTGGATTTTACAATTTTATTGTAATAACTTAGATCAATGTATATGTAGTATTGTTTTATTCTATCGATTAATCAAATTTCATATCATTCTAAAGCACATAACTATAATTTTTTTCACGAGAATTAATTTTTTGAATGATCGTTCTGAGTTATGAAAATTACTCACTAAAATTTTTTTATTTTTTTTTTCTAAAAAAGACATCCAAACATATATATGGTTGATCTGAAATGAATTTTGAAATGAATGTTGATGGTGGATTAATTGCAAGAGAAAACATATGGTGGCATAGAAGTGGAAAGTATATCAAAAAATCTAATGAATAAAGCAATTTGTTGAGTTTTCTTACAACTAAAATCAAATGTTATCCTGTTGCGAATCAATGAAAAATTTGTGATATAAAATATGATTATCTCAATTATTTTTCACAGAAAAATGTATAATTTAAAACAGATTCTCACTAATATAGTAAAAACATTTCTAATTTTATTTATAAAAGCATTATACTATCATCTAACATCTATAATAACTTATAATATTTTATTATGTGATATATTATTATCACATAAAATTTTCAATTTGCATAAGGATTTTTAGACATTTATTATAACGATTTTTATATTTGCTATATGTGAAAATAGCTCATTTATTTAAAAGGTTCATATATAGCTAGATAAATTCTGAAAGAATTGTATTTACTAAATTTTCATTTTCACTAACTAGAAACATCTTCAAACGGATCTCAACTTCTCTATGTGTGTGTATATAAAACAATATAACTAATAACATAAATCATTTTTCACTATAGAACTCGGTGTGTGTATATATATATATATATATATATATATATATATATATATATATATATATATATATATATATATATACTAGTTTGGAGAACGTGGCTTGCATGTTTGACCTTTATAATTATATAAAATTTATATAGGTCTAACTTATGTATAGAAACACGTGTAATATCGATCCAATTGACTTGAAAAACAATAAAATATACATGTCATCATATGCTTACAAAATGAAAAATGTTAAACAAAGCAATATATAAATCTAAATAAAACAGAATAACCAATAAATTAAAATTTTCATTAGAAAGTCTACTGGACTAACATTTTATGTCCAATTTATTAGGAAAAAACTATGTATATCGTGATAGAATCATTAGCAACCCAAGAATAATAAATAATCAAGCATAATATTAATAATTTAATAGATGGTTAAGAGACTCGAAATATGAAAAATATCAATGTAGTCCTTACCAGTCACATTGAAGATGAATTTAGAAGAAGAGAAGGAGGGAGAGAATATCAATGGATCTAGTATAGCATGATTCATTGATTTGACTATTTATAAAATTCTGAAAGCTTACTATTAGAAGTTGAAACGAACTTTAAAACACTAAATTGGTATGGAAAAATGATAAGTCATTCTAGAGTATTGAAATAAGTGACAATACCAATTAGATCAATTCATCCCTATGTATACTCAAATACATATTAATTATATTATTGTAAAACTTAATATGATATTCTTAATTAAAGATAGAATTTTTGATAAATTAGATATTTTATAACAATTTAATTTAATATAGGGAAAAATAAAGTTTAACTTTTTCCTAAATTTCTTTTCCACATTTAATAATACATATGATGATATTATTATTATTATTATTATTATTATTATTATTATGTATTTATTATTAATATTATCATTATTATTATTATTATTATTATTATTATTATGTTTTTAATGGAAAAATGACTTTTCAAATTCCTAGGCATTTTAATATTTCATTAAAAGAGAAGAAGTAAATTTCTAGCATTCCATAATATTCATATTTAATATATAAAACTAATTTATTAAAATTTTACGACATTTTACAGTTTTATTTAAAAAGAAAGTAAACTTTTAGCATCCATAATATTTATATTTAATATATAATAACTAACAATATATAATTTTTTTTAAATGTTTTTTGTATAGGGGGGAAATGGTATTTCAACTTTACACATTGGATGAAATTATTTTGTCATGTAGAGTGCTACTTGACATTATTTTAAAATAAAAGAAGTGTAGACGGTAGTATATAAAGTGGCCGAGTCATGATTTTTTTAATTAGGGGGTTCTGAAATAGATATACGAAGTAGTCGAAGAGGATTCGACTTTTACTATATAAAAATATTTTGACCGTATATAAATAATATAATTTTCCGTCGAATAAAGCTGGGAGATCCGCCACGACACCATTATAGATACTGATGGTGAAATACAATTACATGTAATATAACGAGTTTATGTATCCTTAGATGCTACTTGACAATACAATTAGATTTGGGGTTATTTAAAGTAATTATATTATTTTCTATTTTTATGTTTTATAATAGTATTTCGTATCTATGCTATGGATTATTCTTATTATTGTTTGCTTTCTCAAGTTATTAAAATGGGTACGCCCATGGTAATTGTCTCATCATCATGTCTCAGTCCAGGTCAATTATTTTGTGTTGTAACACTATGTATAAGACAATGTTACACTTCGAGGCTATCCCCTAGACGTAACACGAGACCTATAATTACGAGCGACCCTGAGTTAATTTTGAATTTGACATATATCAAACACACTGAGAATTACTAAGTAAAACATGTACTATGTGAAAGTTAAAACAATGGATATTCGAAAGTGGGGAAAACCCAACTACTCTAAATATAAAATAAAATAAAAGTTTAATGTTGACTAACCCAACATTTAACATGTCGAGCTAAATCTAGTACTATGTCTGAAAAACCTCTAATTGAGTTGAGTTACTGGAACATGCTTCAACTAACTCTTACAAAACTGAAAATCGAAAATAAAGACTGAAATGTAAAACATGTCTATTGTCCTTGAAGTATGAGGACTCACCACTGAAGTTGTTGAAGTCACACTGAGGATCGAACTAAGTGTGATCTGAATGTTGAGTACCTGAACCTACATCATGAAACGATGTGACGCAAAGTGTGCATTAGTACATGAAATGTGTTGAGCATGTAGGATATACATATGCTAAGTTGAACAAAGTATATAAGCTGAACAATGCATAAATGAGCAATTATATAATCTCAACAAGGATATAGATACTGAAGTATAATTGAAAAACTAAACTGAATGCAATAACCAAGTTCTAATCATGAAGATAACATGTTGAATTGATTACTGAAGTAAATGCTGAAAATTCGGTCAAATGCACTAAAAGTGTGACTGTAGGAATCATGATTAATTGACATAAATCATTTTAACTAAACGTGAAGTTCGATGTATATGCCACATCGAGAGGATCAAATATACCTTACCAGAGGTATAAAGGCACGATTGTGGCATAATCACTAAAATTGATGCACAATAGAGGGGACTGATAAATCTACGTCATCACATAGTTCTAGGTTTACGAGGGTATATTGAACCCCAGTATAACTCGGTGCTAAGAGTACTCCCAATTGAATATTCATAAAGCTAAAATGCACTAAATACTGAATAGCTCAAATTATCGACAAGCTAACTGAGAATGCAACATTTATATACGGAGAACATGACATTCTAAATCTGCAGCATGGATTTCTGTCTTATTGGTCTAGTAAGTATAATATATGAACTAGGATAAATTTGCACAAGCTAAGGTTCTGACTTTTATGCAAGGAATTATACTAGATTATCAAGATACACTCTATTTAGATAAAAAGAACCATAATCAAAATAAATATTTAAAATCTAGAATCCCTAGGCCTGAACAGTTTATGAGAATATGAAGAACTAACTAAATTCTAGACACCTAATGGGCGAAAGAAATTAACTCAATTCTAGAAACACTTCCGATTGTTCTTGAGAGAGTTGGTCGCCTCTTTCTCCTCTTTTTACTCTATGATGGGCGATTTTAGGAGGATGAGGGTCTTGGGGTGATTCTAACTAGATTATTAGGCTTAAATTGAGTAAAATGATGTAGTTTAGGCATCAAACGATGTAGATTAAGTGTCGAATACATAGGGAAAGAGATCAAACGACCCTGACTTAAAACTGACGAAGTGTCATTCACAGTGGGACTGATGGACCGTCATTTGAACCACTGTCCTAATTAGATTTATAAGGTGTTTCAGATAATAATAATAATAATAATAATAATAATAATAATAATAATAATAATAATAATAATAATAAATAAAAAGGAGAATAAAAAGATATATTAAGTTAGATTAATTGTATCTTCTCATAAACTAATAATGAAAGCAGTTACGCTAAATCCAAATACTTCATCTATTTTTTTTTATTTTTTTACCATAGTCTATAGTTTCTAGTTAGTCTAAGATTGTAGGAATCTAAAGATCATTTCTTTAGTTGAAATCTACCTATAAAATGAGGTTAATAGACTTCTCCAAAATACCCCACATTTGCAAAGTCTGAGTATCTTTTACATTCTTTTCTCTAGCTCTCTTAAAATGTTCCCGCTTCCCCCTTCCACGGTTGTCGAGATTGGAGATTTTCAATCGCCAATCATCCCCACCATGCAACTTCGCTACGATGAACTAATGATGCTGCAACAATCACAATTTAATTATCAACCAGCTAACGATTTTCTATTTTTGGAAAATCATGGACCCATGAGACTTTTTGGTGAAATGAATACAATTAATAATAATGTTGTTAATTATCATGACCCTTTAATTCTTTATCCAAATGTTTTTAATTTCAATGTGGCTCATCAAGTTCAACAAGAACTTGGCCAACAGCCTAACAATGTTGGGTCGGCTTCGCAAGTTAAACCACCTCGCATCCTTTGGACTAATGAGTTGCATCGGAAGTTTATTGATGTTGTTAATGCATACGGCGGACCTTGGGGTTATCATAAATTTTACCCTTCACATTATTTATTTATTTATGCTCAAATTTGTGTTAATCATTTGTATTTGTCTGTCTCTTTTTATTAAAATTTACACCACATAAAATCTATTAAAGAGAGTACCTACCCTGTAATTTTTTATTTTATTTTTAAAGTGCAAATTCAAATTCCTAATAGTAAATAAAGAAATTTTATTCATATCTCACCGCAACACCTGATGATTGCATGTCGCTAGTAACTAGCATGTAGATCTATTTTTCTTTCACTCTTTTTTATTTTAAGAAAATATTCGGATGAAATTAAAGGCATGTAAACAGATAAAAAAAAATTAATTCAACAAAAACAAATTTGATCTCGTTTTTTTTATTATTATATCAAACTAGATCTAAATCATCTATTGAATTGTTTTAAATTAGTGGTATACATATATTCTTTTTACAAATTTTAATTTGTTTGCAGCTGTTAAGCCAAGGCATATTTGGAAGGAAATGGCACATATGGGAGTATCTCGCTATCAAATTAAGAATCGCTTACAGGTTTTTTATACTTCTTTTTTATTTATAATCATCGATGAAGATAAATTAATGTTTTGTACATTTAATAATATAATCTATTTTAATTTGTACATTCATTATATTTCAATCTGTCTATTTGATATCCGTAATAATAATTCAATATGATATATACTTAAAATATGTTGTTGATTTTCTGCAGAGCTATAGAGCTAAGCTCAAACCAAATGACGTTGGAGGAAGAAAATTTATAAGTATATACTTTATATGTTATATTTATGTATTTTATTTTAGTTTTAGTTTGTTTAATTATCACTTTTATATTTAGTAATTCGTTAATTTCAATATCCACATATATATTATATTTAAGATGATTTTTAAAAAAAAAAATTTACTTTTTTAAATATTTTTTGTGAAAATAGGTAAGGCATCATCTAAGAAGGAACTCATCCAAGATGTTCAAGTAAATTCGCCAATTTTTTTAATAATTTACTTTTTAAATATTTTTATGAGTTAATGTTGTCACTTGATAGTCTCTTGATGACTATATCATTAAATGTAGGAGCAGTTGAAAAAAGTTGATGGAGGGAAGGCTGATGACGATGTGTGTGTCCCTCAGCTTCCAACCGAGGCGGAGATGATAGAAGCTCATATTTATCAGAAAGACGCTTTTATAGAAGAACTTCTAAATTGGATGCATGTAAAACAAGATATTTAATTTGCGACAGTACCATAGTTTATAGCACAATGTGTGTTTCTTTGGTTTTGCAATTGAGAGGACCTTTTGATAAGGAAGTTTATGAAAGTTGGATTTTTATTTCCTTAGATTTGTTTCTTTGGATCTTTAATATTTTTATGGAATTATAATATTTTTAGTTGTTGGTTAATATCTTAATAGTTAAATATTCCTTTAAAGTGTTATTATGATTCTATTAAGATTTAGGCCTTATTTATTTGCACTTAATGAAGGTATGAATCTTAATCATTCAGATTCAATCCATTAAGTACTTTTGGTTTTTAGGCCTGAATCTGAATCATTTAGATTCAGCCCATTAAGTTTATTTGTTTTATTTTTTTAAAAAATCTCTTAAAGGATCTAAAGAGGTCTGATTGAATTATATTTGTAGAGACTCTTACATCGATCTTCTGCTTTGCGGGCCTTTTTATCTCATAACTAAAAGCTTTCTTTCTTTTTTTTCTCAATCAAACACCACTTTTTTCCTCTTGAACTGGTAATTTTCATAAATCCTTTCAAGTACTTTTTAATTTAAAAATTTTCTTGTATTGACATGTGTCAAGAACACTAGTTGCAATAATATTTTTGGTGTATTGTTGTTTATCAAGGTTTTTGAATGAAAAAATAGTACTCAAAATCATGATTATTAAAACATTTATAACTTTTTTAAAAAAAAAAAGTGATATATTTTGTTGATATAAAGTTTTATAATATTTTATTAATATAATGTTTAATTTCACATGGGCATTCAGATATTGAAAACAAACTACGCTAATTATTTAGTGTCAGATTTAGAGAAGACCACATCTTAATATTAAGATGTGTATTCAGATAAAAACACCTAGATCTTAACGCAAAACTTAATACTCCCTCCGTTTAAAAAAGAATGGCCCAGTTTGACTTGGAACGGAGTTTATGAAAAGAAAGAAGACTTTTTAATCTTGTGGTTCTAAATTAAAGTTATGTCAAATGTATCAAAATGTCCTTTAATCTTGTGATCTTAAACATGACACGTGGAAAGTTAAAGTTAAAGTGTTGCCAAAAAAGGAAAGGGATCATTCTTTTTTAAACAGACCAAAATGGAAATAAGGACATTCTTTTTTAAATGGAGGAGTTTCAAATGTTCAGATTTAGAGAAGACCACATCTTAATATTCAGATGTGTATTCAGAGCAAAACATATAGATCTTAACGCAAAACTTAATATTCAAATGTGTATTCATATTCAAACCTCTTAATCTTAATGAAAACAAATGAAGTCTTTCAAAGTGATTGTCTTTGGTGCAAAACAATTTATGTTTGGTTGATACTATTGTTTTATAACGTATGTTATATAATATTGTGTTGAATTAATTATATTGTATTATTTTGATAAATATAAAATTTGAACAAATTGTATTGTTTTTCTTTGTTATATAATGTTATACATCAATATTCTTTTAGAAAATAAAAGATAATATAAAAGATACATTAATTTAAAAAAAATGAGAAAAAAAATAAATAATAGTACGATCACATCCAATTATCGTTACACAAAAAGAAAAATCATTATGTAATAGACATAATTTTTTACTTCTCCGTGCGTGTATTAACTTTCTTTATTCGAATTTATGTGATACTTTTAAAAGTTAAAAGTTAAAACTTTTTAATATTTATCCACGTAAACTTAAACTTATAATCTTAACGTTAAGGACAATTGAGGTTCAATAGATGAAAAAATGACAAAGTAAAGTTATTTCTAACCCATAATGTGCATTTTGACTATTTTTTTTGTTTTATCAATGGATCTAATCTAGCATGATTCACTAACTTGACTATTAAAGCTTACTATTAGAAGTTGAAACGAACTTTAAAACATTAAATTGGTATGGAAAAATGATAAGTCATTCTTGAAAATTGAAACAAGTGGCAGTACCAATTATATTAATCCATCCATATGTATACTCAAATACATATTAATTATATTTCTGAGGCATTTTTTAAAAAAAAGTAAATTTCTGACATCCCATAATATTTATATTTAATGTATAAATTGATATATTCAGACATTTACTATTTCATTAAAAAAAATAGACTTTTAGGCCTCATTTGTTTGCACTTAATGGAGATCTGAATCTTAATCATTCAGATTCAGCCTATTAAGTACGTTTGGTTTTTAGGTCTGGATCTGAATAATTCAGATTCAGCCCATTAAGTTCTTTTATTTTATTTTTTAAAAAAACCTCTTAATGGGTCTGAAGAGCTCTGAATGAATCAGATATGTAGAAGACTCTTAACAACATTCAGACTCAATTAATAAGTTATCAAATAATAACATCGCTTTTCTGCTTTAAGCGTGTTTTTTTATCTCATGACTAAAAACTTTCTTTCTCTCTTTTATCAATCAAACACCATTTTTTTCTCTCTTGAATTGGTAAGTTTTCATAAATTCTTTCAAGTTTTTTTTATATTAATAATTTTCTTGTATTGACTGTGTCAAGAATACTGTTGGTGTTTATCAAGGTTTTTGAATGAAAAAATTGTACTCCGAATCATGATTATTAAAAATTTTAAAACTATTTTTTATCAAAAGTGATATATTTTGTTAAAATGAAATTTTTATGATATTTTATTAATTTAATGTTAATTTCACATGCACATTCAGATATTAAAAACAAACAGCATTAATTATTTAGTGTTCAGATTTAGAGACCAAATCTTAATATTCAAATGTGTATTCAGATCAAAACACCTGAATCTTAATGCAAATCTTAATATTCAGATGTGTATTCAGATTTAGACCTCTTAATCTTAATGAAACAAATGAGGCCTTTGCATCCCATAATATTTATATTTAATATAAAATAACTAACAATGTATAATTTTTTTTAAAAAGTTTCTACTATGTAAAATGGTATTTCAACTTTACACTTTGGAGCTTCCCACTTATATATATAGGAGTAAAATGGTATTTCAACTTTACACTTTGGAGCTTCCAACTTATAATAATACTAGTTCCCGGAACGTGCGTTGCACGTTTGTTCCATACAATTATTATAAAGTTGAATTATTATATAGAAAATTTTGAACTTAAAAATATTAGTTGTACCAATTTTTATTTTTTCCATTAAATAAAAATCTTAATAATTGAATATTTCATTGACCATCAAGAAAGAAATATGGAAAAATAATAATATTACTATAGCATCCAATAATATAATATATCTATATGATTTATCCTTAATAATCTCTCATTACGCTCCATATAGTAAATATATCAGTAAGAAAAAGGATAAAAGTAAAACATATTTTATAAAAGTACATTCAAAAACAAATATAAAAGTCATAAATTAGTAATTTCAGCACAAATAAAAATAAACTTATCATATTCATAATTTCATAGAAGATTAGATTAAAGAAGTATAAACCGGTAAATTATACAAAAAAAATTAAACAGATAAGAATAAACACAACATTCATATCCTTCTTAAGACTTTAATTATAACAATATATATAGTAAAAAGAAATACATAAGGAGTAGAGTTCTTGATGATACCTTCTCCCGTAACCAAAAAAATCCATCTAAAATGATAAAGATAAAACTATGATACAAAATATCATTCTAATCAGGATCAAACAAAAATTAATATTTAAAACAAAGAAAAAAATGCATGAAAATCGCCTAATGATTCACACCAACAAGAGGCAAGTTGTAAAGAAAAATTACTTTTTCATGATATATATATAGAGAGAGAGCGCTAAAGATTTATAGAATAACATGAAAAGGTAAAAAGTTATTTAAGTTAATTTTCAGAAGTTAGTGATCTTAGACATGAGGGAGAGGAAAGGTTGATTGTTTTTATTAATAATTCAATATATTTAACTATACTAATTATAGAGAAAGGATAACAAATTCTATTCATTTAACCACACTAATTATAGAGAAAGAATAAGGAATTTTTATTTTTTTAAAAAAGTAATTCCTAACATAACAATTTTCTATGAAATAATTTTTAACAATTCTCTATGTAATCTTTTTGTCTTTCAAAGTTTGACTTCACAACTTCTTATTTTAACATTTAGTATAATATAATATAATTATTACTTAGTATTTAAATAATTAGAATCGGAACCATATTGTTTCTAGATGCATGTATTTAAATATAATTATTTAATAATAAATTAATTATATATTAATATTTAATTTAGTTTAGGAATAAAATAAGGATAAAATAGTAATTCAATTTTTAAGTTAGGAGCTTCCCACTTATAATATATGTTTGTTTATTTAAATTTATGTGACGTAGTTTAATTTGTCATAGAGTTGAAGAAATGAAAACTTTTAAGTTATGCCTGGATGAAATTATTTTGTCACGAAGAGTGTTACTTGACATTATTTTTAAATAAAAGAAGTGTAGACGGTAGTATATAAAGTGGCGAAGTCACGATTTTTAATCAGGGGTTCAAAGTCTGAAAATAGACATACGAAGTAGTCGAAAGGGGTTCGACGTTTACTATATAAGAATATTTTAACCGTATATAAATAATATAATATTTTGTCGAACAAAGTTCGAAAGAACCCATAAGGTGGATCCGCCACGACACCATTAGATACTGATGGTGACATACAATTACATGTAATATAACCAGTTTATGTAACCTTAGATGCTACTTGACAATACAATTAGATTTGGGGTTATTCAAAGTAATTATATTATTTTCTATTTTTATGTTTAATAATAGTATTACTTATCTATGCTATGGATTATTCTTATTATTGTTTGCTTTCTCAAGTTATTAAAATGGGTACGCCCAGAGTAACTGTCTCATCATCATGTCTCAATCCAGGTCAATTATATTGTGTTGTAACACTTGTTGTTCATAATTTCCTTAAGATGGTTGTTCATCTTGTATTCCTAACATGCTTAGAATAAAACTTTGAAGAACTTGATAAGACAACAAAGTTTAAGAACAATTTCACAACTAGAAAATTAAAACTAATAGAGATATTATAATCAGAAACAAATTAGAAAAAAAAAATATGAAATATTTTTCTGAAAGAAGAGTTGTTGTTAATCTGTGTTTCAAGAATCTTACTGATTCCAACAAACTTTGCAGAAAGACGAAGTTACCAAAGTTTAATGAACCTGTGAAGAACAGAAGAACATAAATTAATTCACAAATCTAAATTTGTAACACATACCAGAATTTGGAAAAACAGGAAGAAGATCAAGCCCACTGAATGCACAGTGTCCCCTTAAGGAAATTATTCCCCTCTAGTATCCGAGGTTTGATTTGGAATATGTCCTCCCAGGGTAGAATGATCTCAATCACCAGTGTATTGATACTCAAAACGCTGGTATCAGCGAGCCACTCAACGGCAGTAAAGTACACTTAGAGTAGTAGATTTAGTAGTAGAAGAAGAAGTCCATAAATTCTATTTTTAAAATTAAAGGAAATCCCTCAATTTATAGAAAACAAAGGGTAGTGCGAAAAGGTTCTTATTGTGCCTTACCGGAAAGGTCACAAACCTTTGGAAAAGTCACAATCTTTCAGAAAGGTCGTCACCTTTCATAAAAGTCACAACTTTTCATATAAGTCATAATTTTTCATAAAAGTCACAATTTTTCATAAAAGTCGCAACCTTTCATTAAAGTCACAACTCTTCATAAAATTCGCAACTCTTCATTTTCCATTCACACCTTTTAAAACCCAACAACACTATGTATAAGATAATGTTACACCTCGTGGCTACCCCCTAGACGTAACACGAGACCTATAATTACGAGCGACCCCAAGTTAATTTTGAATTTGATATATATCAAGCAGACTGAGAATAACTAAGTAAAACATGTACTATACAAAAGTTAAAATAATGGATATTGGAAAGTAGGGAAAACCCAACTAGTCTGAATATAAAATAAAATAAAAGCTTAATGTTGACCCACCCAACATTTAACATGTCGAGCTAAATCTAGTACTATGTCTGAAAAACCTCTAATTGAGTTGAGCAACTGGAACATGCTCCAAGTAACTCTAACAAAACTGAAAACCAAAAATAAAGTCTGAAATGTAAAACATATCTATTGTCCTCGAAGTATGAGGACTCACCGCTGAAGCTGTTGAAGTCACACTGAGGATCTAACTAAGCGTGATCTGAATGTTGAGTACCTGAACATACATCATGAAACGATGTGACGCCAAGTATGCTTTAGTACATGAAACATGTTGAGCATGCAGGATATATATATGCTAAGTTGAACAAAGTATATAAGCTGAACAATGCATAAATGAGAAATGATATAATCTGAACAAGGATATATACTGAAGTATAATTGAAAAACTAAACTGAATGCAATGACCAAGTACTAATCATGAAGGTAACATGTTGAACTAATTACTGAAGTAAATGCAGAAAATTTAGTCAAATTCACTAAGAGTTTAACTGTAGGAGCTATGATCAATCGACATATATAAATCATGTGAACTAAACATAAAGTTCGATGTATATGCCCCTCGAGAGGATTCAATATACATTGCCAGAGGTATACAGGCACGATTGTGGCGTAATCACTAAAATTGATGTCCAATAGAGGAGACTTATAAATCTACGTCGTCACGTCGTTCTAAGACTATGAGAGTAGACTGAACCCTAGTCCAAAGTCTACTCCCAACTGAATATTCATAAAGCTAAAATGCATTAAATAATGAATAACTCAAATTATCGATATGCTAACTGAGAATGCAACATTTAAATACTAAGAACATGACATTCAAAATCTGAAGCGTGGATTTCTGTCTGACTCGCCTAGCAAGTATAATTTATGAACTAGGATAAATTTACACAAGCTAGGGTTTTGTGTTCTATGCAAGAAATTATACTAGATTATCAAGAGAAAATATATTTAGATCAAAGGAACCATAATCACAATTAATCTTGAAAATTAAGAAGCCCCGGGTCTAAGCAGTTTATGAGAATCTGAAGAACTAAATAAATTCTAAACACCTAATGGGTCAAAGGAATTAACTGAATTTTAGAAACGCTTCTGATTGTTCTTGAGAGAGTTGGTCGCCTCTTTCTTCTCTTTTTACTCTAAGTAGGGTGATTTTAGGAGGATGAGGTTTTTGGGGTGATTCTAACAAGATTATTAGGGTTAAGTTTCAGTAAGTGGACGTAGTTTAGACATATCGAACGAGGTAGCTTAAGTGCCTAATGCATAGGGAAAAACACCAAACGACCCTAACTTAAAATCGACGAAGTGTCATTCATGGTGGGACTGATGGGCCGTCATTTGAACCACTGCCCGTCAATTGGGTAGTGGTTTGTGGCCCTCCCAACAAGGCTCCACTGAAACGAACATAACTTTTTACTCTGAACTTGGATTTTAGCAAACTTGGAGGCGTGGAAACATGACTCAATTATCTTTGATTTGACAGGTCATGAGTCACCTAATTCATTTTGTGAAAAAAGATATGACCGTTTGAAGTTGACTCAACACTTGAAGGCTGACAGGTTCCCCCCACGGTTCACTTCACGGGCCGTATGAAGCGTCATGGGCCATAGAGACAGACGTGGTTCCTCACATGAACTAGGATGGTTATGGGGTGACTTTCACGGTCCACTTACCGACCCTTGTGGGGTTCCATGGACCGTCTAATGGTTTGTGGTTCCTCACAGTGGCCTTCGGTGGCTCCTGGTCACCTTGACAGGCAACTTGGCGATTCGTGTGAAGTTCTACGACTCGTGAAGCCGTGAAGGGGTCCGTGGTCCTCCATATTTTGCCAAGTATGAACCACGATTGTGGTGGCAAGTCACGGTCCTGTACATGGCCCGTAGACCCCTCCATGGTTCTCTCATTTTTCCTCCTGTACATTCCTAATTAGATTTATAAGGTGTTTCAGATAAAAATTAGAATAATAATAATAATAATAATAATAATAATAATAATAATAATAATAATAGCATAAAAATAATTTAAAATTAGATTAATTGTATCTTCTCATAAACTGATGATGGTAAGTAGTTACGCTAAATCCAAATACTTAATTATTATTTTTTATTTTCTTACCATATTCTATAACTGCAACTTAGTAAAAGATTATGGAAATCTAAAAATCAGTTCTTTACTTGAAATTACCTATAAAAGGAGGTTAATAGGCTTCTCCAAAATACCCCACATTCGCAAAGCTAGAGTGTTCTTTACTTCTTGTGAAAATGTTCCCCCTTCCCCCCTCCCCGCTTGTCAAGATTGGAAATTTTCAATCGCCAATCATCCCCACTATGCAACTTCGCTACGATGAACTAATGAGTCTGCAACAATCACAATTTAACTATCAACCAGCTAACGATTTTTCATTTTTGGAAAATCATGGGCTCATGAGACTTTTTGGTGGACTGAATACAATTAATAATAATGTTGTTAATTATCAAGATCCATTTATGTTTAATTCAAATGTTTTAAATTTCAATGTAGCTCATCAAGTTCAACAAGAACTTGGCCAGCAGCCTAACAATGTTGGGTCAACTTCGCGAGTTAAACCACCTCGCATGATTTGGACCGATGACTTGCATCGGAAGTTTGTGGATGTTGTTGATGCATATGGCGGACCTTGGGGTTAGCATAAATTTTACCCTTTCTATGACACATTATTTTTTTATTTATGCTCAATTTTTTGTTTCTTTGTAAAATATAAATCATGCGTATATGTCTGTATTTTTATTAAAATTTGTATCACATAAAATCTATTTAAGAGAAAAACTTACCCTGTAACTTTTTTATTTTATTCTTAAAGTTCAAATTCAAATTCCTAGTTATTTTTTTATTTATGCTCAATTTTTTGTTTCTTTGTAAAATATAAATCATGCGTATATGTCTGTCTTTTTATTAAAATTTGTATCACATAAAATCTATTTAAGAGAAAAACTTACCCTGTAACTTTTTTATTTTATTCTTAAAGTTCAAATTCAAATTCCTAGTAATAAATAAAAGGAATTTTATTCATATCTCACTGCAACAACTGATGATTGCATGTCTCTAAATTAATGGTAGTTGATTTTAACAATACATATACTCTTTTTACAAAATTTAATTTGTTTGCAGATGTTAAGCCAAGGCATATTTGGAAGGAAATGGCACATTTGGGAATATCTCATTGTCAAATTAAGAATCGCTTACAGGTTTTATATAATTCTTCTTTATTTAAAATCATCGATTAAGACGAATTAATATTTTGTACACTTAATAATATAATCTATTTTAATTTCTACATTTATTATATTTCGATCTGTCTATTTGATATCCGCAATAATAATTTAAAATGATATACTTAAAATATGTTATTGATTATCTGCAGAGCTATAGAGCTAAGCTCAATCCAAATGATGCTGGGGGAAGAAAATGTACAAGTATATATGTTATATGTTTTATTTATGTAGTTTATTTTAGTCTTAGTTTGTTTAATTATCACTTTTATATTTAGTAATTCGTTAATTTCAATATCCACATATATATTATATTTAATATGAAAAATTTCTAATTTTTTTTTCTTTTTCTATATTTTTGTGAAAATAGGTAAGGCATCATCTAAGAAGGAACTCATCCAAGATGTTCAAGTAAGTTGGCCAAATTTTTAAAAAATATTTTACTTTTTTATATTTTTATGAGTCAATTTTGTCACTTGATAGTCCCTTGATGATCGTATCATTAAATGTAGGAGCAGTTGAAAAATATTGATGGAGGAAAGGCTGATGACGATGTGTGCATCCCTCAGCTTTCAACCGAGGTGGAGAGGATGGAAGCTTATATTTCTCCAGAAGACGCTTTTATAGAAGAACTTCTGAATTGGGTGTAAAGCAAGATATTTATTTTTGCGATAGTACTATAGTTTATAGCACAATGTGCTTTTCTTTGGTTTTGCAATTCAAGAGGACCTTTTGATAAGGAAGTTTATGAAAGTTTGGATTTTATTTCCTTGGATTTGTTTCTTTGGATCTTTAATGTTTTATGGAATATTAATATTTTAGTTGTCGGTTAATATATCTTAATAGTTAAATCTTTTTTTAAAGTGTTATTATGATTCTATTAAGACTAAAGGTGTGTTTGGTATGAAGGAAAATGTTTTTCTGAAAAATAAGTAGATATTTGACTGAAAAAATATTCTAGTGTTAATTTTTGAATGAAAAATATTTTTGAGAAATATCTTTATTTTTTACTAAAGTAGAAAATAATTTTTGAAGTTAAATTTTTTTTAAAAAACAAACTTAATTTTTTTTTCAAGGGAGGAGGGGGGGGTAGGGGGGTAGGGGGCTAGTGGGGTTGGGGGATCAAGGGTAGGGGTGAAAGAAAAAAAAGAAATTTTGAAGTTTAAAATACTTTTTAAAAACAAAATTAAAATATATTTCTTTTGGGGGGGGGGGGGGAGGGTTCGAGGGTAGGTGCGAAATAATTAAAAATTTTGAAGTTGAATTTTTCTTTAAAAACAATATCAATTTTTTTTCTTTTTTTTCTGGTGGGGGAGGCTGATAGGGGGTAGGGGTGAAAAAAAATGAAATTTTGAAGTTTAAAATATTCCTAAAAAATAAATTTAAATATTTTTTTTTTGGGAATGGGGGGTTGAGGATAGGGGTGAAAAATAAAATTTTAAAGTTGAAAATATTTTTTTTAAAAATAAACTTAAATATTTTTTAGGGGTAGGGGGGCTGGTAGGCTGGGGTGGGTAGGGGGAGGTTGTTTTCCTTAAGTTTTGAAGGGAAGTCATTTTCCTTAAATTTGAGGAAAATGAGTTGATTTGAAAAATATTTGACCCAACCAAATATGAGAAAATTAGAAAACATATTTCAAAAAATGTTTTCCTTCCTACCAAACACACCCTAAGTTTCATCGAAGTGTTAGTCTTTCGTGCAAAACAATTTATGTTTGATTGGTACTATTGTTTTATAACATATGTTATATTCTATTGTGATCTGTATTATTTTGATAAATATATAATTTGAATAAATTATATTATTTTTCATTATTATATAATATTATACATCAATTTTGTTCTAAGAAAATAAAAAATAGTACAAAAGCACATAAATTTAAAAAATGAGGAAAAATATATAATAAATCACATTCAATTAAGCGTTACACAAAAGAAAAATTCATTGTAATGATCAATTCAACATATGATATAATTAAACATAAATAACGATCAAAATAAATTTATATGAGTCGATACACAAATAATAAAATAAAAAATAACTATTCAAAAAGAACTAAAATAAAGGGGAAAGAGGTAAATATTAGGGGTGGACATAAACACCGGAAAATTGAAATATCGAATCGAACCGAATCGAATTTTTTTGATATTTCGGTTTCGGTAGTTCGATTTTCGATTCGGTATTTGATTTATATTTTTATATTTTTTGGTATTTCGATTCAATTTTCGGTACGTATTTTTTTTGTTTTTCGGTATTCCAGTTTAAACAGAAATATATCATATTATAATTTTCTAGTGACATTGTGAATTTAAAATTTGTGGTGTTAATGCCTAATGGCATATTAACATATTGATATTTGATAGTAATGGACTTCTTTGATGTAATTACAATGCACTTCTTTGATGCAACTATTGTCTATTTTTAGCCCATTAAGTTGAAAAATCAAACCAAAAAATTATAAAATTAAAATTTTAAAGCCCACTAAGCGGGCCCATTAAAAAACCAAAATAAAAAATCAAATTGAATTAATAAAAATCGTACCGAACCAAAATATTTCGATTCGATATTCAGTACACATTTTACAAGAACCAGAAACCAAAAAAACTGAAAAAGAAAATGAAATCGAACCGAAATATCGAATGCCCACCCCTTGTCAAAAGGATGACACAAACAAATAAAAGTATATTTATCTTCATCGTCTAATAAATAAAATAATTTTTATTCTTTTTATTAATAGACTCATGCAAATTAAATTAATTTTCTTTCTTTAATTTCAAAAAATCATATGGCTTTAAAAATCATCTCGCTTTTTTTTAAGTTGGATCGAATTTGAAGAAGTTAAATATATGAACACACTAATATTTTAAAGTTGCATATTATGTTTGTAACTAAAAAAACTTAATGTTAAAAGTTCAACAAATATGTGTATGTTAGCGAAAAGATAATCATGCTCTACTTTTTAGACGATAAATATATAATTATAATATTTTTTTTTAGTAAACAATATATATATATGTTAATTTTAAATCGCAAATTTATGAGATATATTTACCCTTTTAATCACCAGTCTAAATTAAAAAGAAGGTAAACCCTTAAAACCCCACAGAAGAGCAATAGTAGCAGCCAGCTAGCCACCAGGACGAACTCAGTTACCGGCGGCGACTGATCTCCGGCCGAATTTCCTCCTGATTAGCATAACAGGTGACCTTCTTAGCACCAAGCTTTTACCAATTAACACAAACAGCCTTCAATTCACTGTTCGTACTGCAAATACCAAATCTTCCGCAAACAATGAGAATTCGTTCGTTTAGTTCATTAAATTAATCCTCTAGTGGTTTGAATTCATATTTGTTAACTAGAAAATGAGTTGAAAGAATTGGTGGATTTAATTTGTTTAGAATTTTTTTCCAAAATGTAAGTAAAAAAGTGTGCTTTAACCAAAATTAGTTTACTCCACTTGTTTAAACATGTTTGTGTATACCCATTTCTTTTTATTGTTGAATTTATGGAGTTAATCAGCTATAATATGGACTTGATCAAGTTATGAATAGATAACTTTAGCACATTAAGTGTTTGAGGAACTTCCATGCCCGGGAAGCTTTTAAGTCCTAAGTGCCTTTCAGTTTTCCTGCATTTGTTTTTACCTCTTTTAAAAACGATGTTTTTTCTAGACCAAGGTGTGGTATAGTGGTCAATGAATTGGGCTGAGAATGGTGTGAGCTCTTGTTTAAATCCTAGCAGTGACAAAAAACACTGGCTGATTACTTCCCATCTTCCTTAGCTTTGATGGACGGAGTTACTTGTTGCTGGCTTGAGGTGGCAAAAAGCTGGCTTGGACATGACGGTCATAAAAAAAGCTATGTTTTTTCTAGATAGAATTTAGTTATATTAGGTTCAGTTTGACAGAGGTGATCTGGCCTCTTAAGATATCCTAGTTTCTTTCTTTGCCTTTGATAGTTTCCTGAAACTTTGGGCATTTCCAATTGCTAGCACTCTCCCACTTGGTGTTATGAGTTCAATGGAATAATGTCCAATTCACTGCCATGTCTTGTAATTATGTGATGTAGAATGATTGGATCACAAAGGAAACACTTCTATTTAATGGCCTCTAAACTGCACGAATGTCATTATAATTATCTTTTGCTGCAAGGTCATGCATCATCTTGTTAATTATGTTAGATTCTTAACTCATCAAAAAGTTGTATGTTTAATTCCCTCCTGGTCAACAAACATTGTTGTTACTCATGCTCAAGGAAATGTGATATTACTGTAGATATTCGTTGCAATTTAATAACACGGTCTGGAAGTAGAAGTACAAAGGGAGAATGCACTTTTCAGTCACTATAAGATGGACTAAAGTGCCTAGCACTTCGGCTGGAAATATCAGAATTTATTATATGTGCTTCAGTTTTTATTAAATAAGTATCATAGATTAATTAACTGTTTCATCTTATTGGAAGAAAATCCTGTATTAAATACCTATGCACAGGAAACAGAATTAAGCTAATTTTCAGGTTATGCAAGTAGAATGTACTTGTGCTGCAGCAATAAAGATCTACCTTATAGTTGCAGTTATTCACATTATGCCTCAAACTTTACCATGTATCTTAGTCTTCTCTCTTCCCACCTGTGTTTTCTTTTAGGTCTCTTCCCCTCTTTCTCTGCTGTTTCTGCATATAATTTGCCTTTTCGATGGAATTCTGAATCCTCAGTTGTAATCTTCTAACAACTGAACTTCAGTGTTCTTTGTGTGTGCGTATTTATGTTATTGGATACAAATAAATAGTTCTTCAGACACGTAAAGATCATCATGCATACACTGAGGATATCCATGTTCCTTAATTTTCAGATCACATTCTAACTGGAAGATGGTGTTTTATCGTGGTGTAAAACGCCCTATTGCGATCATATACAAGAGTTTAAATAGTTCTATATGTTGTGGACATGGCTACTCTACTTTGACACGTTACGGAAATTCCATTGCTGAGTCTGGAGGATATTTTCACAAACATGGGAATGGACCTAGATCATTTGCAGTCTCTATTAGGAGATATTCAGCCGAGATTTCCTCTTCTGAGCAGATGAACTTAATAAAACTGCTGAGAGAAAGAACAAGTGCTCCCATAAAAGAAGTCAAAGCTGCTCTTGTCACTAGCAATTGGGATATCGGCAAGTGTGCAACTTATTTACTTTTTCCTTACTCAACTTCCTATTTTTCATTGCCATTCTTGGCATAGAATGAAGTGATAATATCTCTTAATGCAGAGGCTGCTCAGAAAGACCTAAGAAAAAGAGGGATAGTTCTTGCATCAAAGAAGTCTTCTCGAACTGCTGCTGAAGGGTTGCTTGCCTTGGCACAGAATGAAAGGAAGGCAGCTGTGATTGAACTAAACTGTGAAACAGACTTTGTTGCAAGGAATGAAATTTTTCAATACTTGGTTAGTGTACTTCTTTTCTGGTTAGAGTAAATTTTGAGATAAAGTTCTATGGAATGGTGTTACTGCATCTGGATGAAGATTAAATACCAAAGCTGCACTAGATACTTATTGTATAATAAATACTTTCCAGATTCAAATTGAATGTTAAGTTTGAATATACCCAGTTTTTATAGGAAACTTAACTTGGAATAGTTTATTAAGTTGGAGTTTGGAATATGGATTATTATGATAAATGGGTGTGGTGCAGTTTCTGTCATCCTTATTTAGATGCAGGGAAGCATGAAAGTGGGACTCTTTTAAACTTGTGATACGTAGCAAGGATATTCCATTTTAGGGAAGTTGATTTTAGTTGTGGCACAACTTGGATGAAATGCATAATATGTAATTTAAACAAAAAGAGAGCACATATTTTGCTAGACGATAAGCTTGGGTTTTACAAGACAATCCTCATTTTTATGGTTTTGGAGATTGTATTTACATTAATGGTCCTCTAAATAAGTTTCCGTAGCTTTTTACTCTTGTATTTTTCAAACTTGTTATATAAACGCTTTATTCGAGCCAAGGGTCTTCTCTGAAACAACCTCTCTACCCTACCCAAGGTAGGGATAAGGTCCGCGTACACCCCACCCTCTCCAGACTCCGTTTATCGGATCACGGTGGATATATTGTAATTGTTGTTGTCCTCTGAATAAGTTTCTCTTTGGCAAAATTTAGTAGTGACATTCCTCTACCCTCCCATGTGATACTGTCTCATGGAGTTGTTATTTTATATATGCATCATGAATAGGCCTTATCATTAGCGAAATTGGCATTGCTGCTTGAGGGCTCACAACAGTCTTTTGCTGCTTTTCCTATTGGACATCTGGAGGTAAGTGGTCTTCATAGTTTTTCTCCACTTGAGGCTAATCTATGTCTTTACTATTCTCGTATATGGTATATATTTGCACTAGTTTTAGGACCTCAGAGTATCCACTTTAACATTTTGATGGATATTTGTACAAGTATGCTATTACTTTTAATATTACATTGTTAGGAGTTTTGCTTACTGTTGATTTATGCTTTCATGTAGAAGCATCCTGATCAACTACAGCTGTCTAGTTTTCGTATTGCAATTCAATCCTCTTGTGTTTGTGCAGCTCTGCCTCTGAATCAAAGATTAGAACCCTTTAAATTCTTTGTTTTCTACAGGAGTTGAAGCTGAACCTTGATCACCCTAAATTGAGTGGAGAAAAAAGTGTTCAAAATGCAATAACTGAAGTAGCTGCAATGATGGGGGAGAATGTCAAACTAAGAAGGGGATTTGCAATGTCTGCTCCATCTCTTGGTGTGATATCAACGTATCTACATACAAGCCCTCAACCAGGTAGAATTCGTATGAGATGCCTTGATGTATCCAAGGCATATTTTGCACCTGCTTTTTTTGTATATTCGGATTTGTAAATAATATTATCAAAAATAATTACATATGAAGCATACAAGTGCTTTTGAGTAGAAAAACTTCCTCTTCCTTGATAAAAAATGACCCCTTTTCTCTCTGACTTGGGTGATGTGCATATAACCCTGATCATTTTTTGGATCTTATCAACTCCCTAGTTTTATGATAGACCGACTTTTTGAGTTCTTCTTAGGAGCTAATATCTTCTTTTATTTTGTACTCTATGCATCTTCTGGATGCTTTTGCTATTAATATATCACGTCATAAAAGAACTGGATTTTTGGATTTTAGCAGTAATAGTAGATTTAATGCTTGTGAAAATATGCAGGTGTTGGACGTATTGCTGGAATTTTATCACTTGAAGTAGAAGATAAGAATGTCTCAGAAGATGCACTTCAGCGTGTTGGATCAGAATTAGCTATGCATATAGTCGCTGCGAAGCCATTGTTCTTAACAAAAGAAGATGTTTCCTCTGATGCACTAAGCAATGAGCGCGAGATTCTCAAATCTCAGGTACTTGTCAATGCAAAGTTATGACTTGTTTCTGATGGGTTCATGTAAAGATATAGGATTTATGAAATCAAAGACTAAAAGACCAGTAAAATCTGATTTACGATGCTTGTGCTCAGAAATAAACTGTTTGTTATACATCATTGTTCCTTTCTTTCTTTTCTTTTTCTTTTTCCTTTTTTGGGTTGAGGGTTGGGGTGGAATGAGGTTGGAGCATTATTATCTTGCAATCTAATAGTTTTGTTTCTTTCTATTTAATCAATGATATGATATGTCCTATTCGTCATTTTTGTATTACTTTAGTTGTCCTAAATTAACTGTTTGGCCCAGAAGATTATTCCAACGCTTCAATATGTTTCATCAATATCAGCAACAACCCCAATCTGTTTGATCAATTATGAAGCGTGCATTCATCATGTTTCATCATCTTGTAAGGTTTTGTAAATTGACTAAATTCAAATTCGAAGTACTTATTATGTTTTCCTTTACAGGCAGAGAGTTCTGGGAAGCCTCAGATTGCTGTAGAAAAAATGGTTGAAGGTCGTTTGCGCAAGTATTTTGAGGAAGTAGTTTTGATGGAGCAGAAATTTATTGTGAATGACACAATGAATGTGAAGGTAAGGAAGTAATCTTTTAGTTGGGATGCCATTTTGCTAAATTTCTGTTTCTACTCCCTTTCACTAGAAGGTCACTCTCTCGCCATAGTCCAAAGTCTGCTGATGCTTTAAGTGCAAAATGCAACTAAGTACATGCGTTAGTGACTAAAAATGCAGAATGAAGACAGATAATAATATGTGTCTCTATGTATGTATACAAAATAGGAGAATAAAAATTACTATATTGAATAATAACTGAGCAGAGGAATTAAAAATATCCCCGTAGTCATAATTTTTGGGCGACACCTCTGAAAGCATAGTTCCTGCCTTCCTCCTCTCTTTGAGCTGGTACATTGGTTGGGTTGATCCACCTTTTTGTGGAGTTTATCCAAGTTTAGGTGAACTTTCTGATACCAACACTGCATGAGCAATTACAGAAAAAGAACACCACAACAAAACGACAAAATGAAGAAGAATGAATTGAAGGCATCAGAGGAAGCACTGACGGACTTGCTACTTGTATTGCAGTCAATTAAAATACAATAGCATGTCAGTTATGTCGAGGAACCATATTAGATTAAGCGGAAGAACCATCTTAAAATTTTGATTCAGATGCAATTTACAGTTTTAATTTCGAACTCAGATTTATCTGGTTTTCTTATACTAAAGTTCAGAAATTGCCTGTTTACATACTAGGATGTTCATCCATAATTTTCTCCTACTGCTCCACAGCATTAATAGGTATCAGTAGAGTTATAGGCCTCAATCTCTTAGGGGTCGTTTGGTAGCGTGTATTAGCAAAAAGAATGCATTTATTAAATGTGTATTAGTAATACCTTGTTGGTACACTTTTTCATGCTGTGTATAACTAATGCAAGTATTGTTATACACTCTATGAAGGTTTATTACTAATACCATGAATTCCTAGGTATTAGTAATGCAAGAGATTTTAATGTATGCATTAGCATGGTTAAGAACTCATTGCCCCTCAATTTTTTTTACATCTTTTTCACCATAATTGTGAAGGGTATCTTTGTAAATAAATATTTTTATGCAATGCATGCTATTTTTAATAAATCAAACCAAACAATGCATGTGAAATATGTATAATTAATGCAAACATTACTAATACACTCTAATTAGCATTAATCATATACACCCTACCAACCGACCCCTTATTTCTCTTACTCTTAAATCAACATGCTCTTCTTCTATATGACTATGCGCAGAATGGGATCTTAAAGCTTGGTTTTGGATAGTTCTTGTTGGTCCTCTTTGTCACCCTTTTGCAATGCTTAGTTGGTTACTTATCACTTTGACTTGTCCCTGCATATTTGTTTTTATTCCAGATTCTTTATCAGTTGAATTTATATTTGATATAAATTGTTTTGATGAATATACAGCGAACACAGTGTCCTCAAAAATGAACCTTTTTTTTAATATAAAGAACAGGCATTTGATTGGGTTTTTTTAAAGCGCATGAGGCACTCAACCTGATCGAGATTTAGGGCTTTAGCGCTTCTTCAACAAGGTTCTTACATCTGTGGAACTAAAAACTTAAACCGGTTTGTGTAATTTGGTTTTTTGGGAGACCATCTTTTGAAAATTAAAGAGTTGTAAGCACTTCCACTGTTATTGACCCAACTACTGTTGCACATATGGAGTTAATGGCTAGGCTGGGAGTTACAAACATACTTTTGTTCATATTCTCATCTCTTGTTTAATTTGAATCTTTTATGCTGCTTTGGATCCTATCTAGATATATTTCTGTATCACCCTATGTTTGGAGATTTGTGCAAGGCTCAAGTCTTAAATTAACGTATCACTTGAAGGAAGAAAGATAACTTGGTACCACCTGCCAATTGTCTGACTATTCCATCCCGAAAGAAAGTAAATGCTTGTTATAAACTTCAAATTACTTTTTTGCTGTGGATTTCTGAGTTTTTTTTTTTTAATTGGTTCTAAAATCATGTTTTAGATTCTACCACATTGCAGCTTCCAATTTGCATCATTTCTTACATGTATTGCCTTCTCATATGTTGTTTATATAGATGACTAACTAGTTGACTCATCTATGAAAAAACTGCAGACATTGTTAAGCAATCTGTCCAAGGATGTTGGTTTGCCAGTTAAGATAGGAAGCTTTCTAAGAATGGAAGTTGGCGAAGGACTTCAGGGGTAATTATACACATATTTATGACCTGTAATTTTCTAATTTTCCTGGTTAAATTATCTCAGCAAAAGTTATCCTTGAATTTCCATCTTGAATTTAATGTCATGATTGTGCAACCTGCCAGTTCAAGCAGGAGTATTATTTAAACTTCTCAAAGTTGTGGGTTTTTTCTTCTGTTAATGAGTGTTTTCCTCCTTTCCTGCCACTAACTGCATATTTCACTTCAGCTTAGTTAGAATACATGCTTCTTTTACTTTCTAGTTGTTTCCGATTGCACATTCATGCAGTCCATGGGTTGAACCAGTTCACCTAGAAAGAGATCCAACCTAGAAAGAGATCCCGACAATAAGATCTTTGGTGCAAAACAATGCGTATTTCTTGAAACTAACCAATGTATGAGCTTACCACTGTCTAGCAGATGGCCATGGGGGCTTTAACGATAATTTTTGGATTTTTTTTCTTTCTTCCTAATTGTTTAAAATAGTTTGCACACTTGTCAAACACTAATTTGTCATTAGAAAGCTAGCCAAAGTTG
Source organism: Solanum lycopersicoides (assembly GCA_022817965.1). NCBI lineage: Eukaryota > Viridiplantae > Streptophyta > Magnoliopsida > Solanales > Solanaceae > Solanum > Solanum lycopersicoides. Next base: position 5,398,083 of record CM040629.1, read on the forward strand.
TAAAAGCAAAAGCTAAGCATCTATGAAAGCCAATTATCTGTTTTTCTTGAATGCTCGTCATATTTGGCCAGACATTACTAATAAAATAACTCCAAAATGAAGTAACAAGACTTGTATTGTACTACTACTACTTCACATTCTGTCGTAAGATGTCAGGAAAAGATGATAGAAGGAAGAGTTAATTATATTCTGTGAAGTAGCTAATTCAGAACTGCAAATGGGATGCCATTAGGCCATCGCTACTTGCCTTGTCTTATAATTCATTTTTGCATTATTTGACTCCTGTATTATTGGTTATAACCTTGCAGGCTTGAAGCATCAAATGAAAGTGAACCTTTGGCTAATGCTGCTTAATGAACAACTTATGTCACGATCGTGAGAGAACTACCTAAGACACTGTACTTTAGGCCTCTACTTTCTAGTTTTTGATCTTCTGATTATAGTCTTCATGGTGGCACTGCTGAATGTGATTCCATATGCTAGCTAACCTGAAGAGGTTTTGTATTACATTTTGAATTTTCATAGCCAGTAATGTAAGAGAATAAGGTCTTCATTGCTCTAGTGTTTTGGTCTAGTGGTAAGAGAGCAACACTTGATGGTGGATTAGTTGCATGTCATGAGACAAAGCATGATATTAAGTTGAGAAGAGTGGAGAGGGGCAGTATCCACCGAGTTCCAAACTGCACGCCACTAGCCATTTTGGATTTCTTGGTCATCAAAAAGAAAAGAAATAGAATAAGTTCTTCACTGAGTTAATATGTTTGTTTGGTCAGACAGATTATTCTTCCATGATTGTTTATTTATAATGTCAAATGATGTCCTTGTTTCATCTGTATTGTTTAGCGACTGCTTTTTTCCCCTATGATGGAATTCCTGTCAGATTTGGACACAACTGAGGATAGTAGACTGATAATTAAGAGGCCTGCGCAAGTATGCTGTTTACTTATTACTAGTCTGACTATTCGTCATGAAAGTTACATCCCTTTGTGCTTAGTTTAACGTCTTTTAATGCTACGTTTAATCCAGTATTTGCTCTTTTTTTGTCTTAGAGAATCGAGTTTACACATGATCCTAAAGAATGCTGCAGAAACTGCAGCAGGAAGCTAACAGCTAAAACTCAGGAAAATCAGGTTTTTGAGTTGACATGTCCTTTTTAGCTGATTACAATGATATGCAAAATAATATCTGCACATAATGTTTACATATCAGATCAGGGTAGCTAAAACAGGGTGATTTGTTTCTTGTTTAGTGGAACTTGAGGCTGGTCAAGACATTGTTGTTTACAGGGTCAGCCAAATGGTCAAGGAGGTTTTGGTAAGGTCCAACTCCAGTTACCAAACCTTGAATGAAGTAACCTAAGATACCCAACATAGCTAGTCTTCCATTCTTAATCTCCTTTAGCTTCAAGTCCTTCATAGACTTCTCATCTTTTCCGAACCCGAGAGGGTTAAAGAAAGGTCCACCAGGGTATGCTGGGTCTCCAGAGCCTCCCAAGCCTTTCTCTAGTCCCAAAAAGTATTGCTTACCCATAGAACCTGGCTTGGCCCAGTCCTGGAATCTTCTGTGTTCAGCAAATCCCATGAGTGCCATCTCCAGTACAAATAGTGTGTAACCGTCTGCCCAATAGTTGTATGTTCCAGCTGGAGGAATCACTCCTGTTTGGAACCATGGAAGGGCTGTTTCTGCTGGGATAAGACCAGCCTTTCCAAGAATCTCGGGCGCAATGGCTCCTACAACCCCCAACATAGCAAATCTTCCATTGATGACCTCTCCATATGCTAGCCATTTTGGTTCAATGAAACCTCCAGTACCTTCAGGGTCTGACAGTCCCAGGGGATCAAATCCATAATCACCAGGAAGGCTGTGGATTATATACAAATGAAGTTCATTGAGTAATCAGACAAGTTAGATACATAACATGCACAAGTTATAAAAAGTGTAGGTAGAAGGGTTAAGTGAGAGTCCCATCAGTCTTACCTGCCATCCAAGTATGAAAGGCTCTGCTTGGAGGCAAACCAGAGCGGCCTATTTGCTCCTTGCTGTTCAACACAAAAGCATATCAATACATAAAACCAAATGTAACCCAATGGTGTAGCTTAACGGTAAAACCCCAGATTCTAGGCTTCAAATGAGACGAGCGATGCCTTATGCTTTCTTCTCATCTACCTAAGCTATGGTGGGTAAAGTTACATGGTACTTATGCTGGTGGGAGGTAGCGAGTACCTGGTGGACTAGTCAAAAGGCAAAGCTGACTCGAACTCCATTGTTGTACAGCATACACACACAAACCAAATGTAAGCCATGGGTGTCCTAGTAGTAAATGAAGTTGGATGAAAACCTCAACACATGCAAACAATGCTATATGCAGACTCAAAATACAAAGTTGACTCGAACAACACGACCATTATATATACATGTATGTCAATATACTTTGTGTTTTTTATATAGGAAAGGAAGAAGAAAGGGGTGTTACCTTAACAGGTGGAGTGGCAGTAGCCCTTACAACAAAGGAAGCCTTCTTAATTGGAGATTGGAAAGGTCTTCCTCCTAGAATTTGTCTAGCAGCCTCAGTTGAGGATGCAATAGATGATGAAGAGATCAATGCCTGTGTTGCCATTTTTTGTTTTCTGATTAAAACAATAGACTTGTGTTGAAGAAGAATAAGCACTCAGCTTCCCAAGAGTAGTAGACACAAGGTGGCAAGCAAAATAAGGGACAAAGGTATAGGCCAGCAAGTGTTGTGGGGGGCTAATGGAAAACAGAGAAGTTGTGGTGGACATAAGAAATCTTGAATTCTCAGATAAAGTTTAGGATTATATTGTCAAATGAAAAGAGCACATGTGGCATTATGACTTGGATAGAAGATTTTATACACTCCTAGTCTCAGAAATGAATTTTTCAGATACTCTAGTTAGCTGCAACACTCTTGCTCTAGATTTTAAATTCATTTTTGGAATTCAAGTAAATGTAAATATCAATACTATTAAGTATTCCACACAAAAGAGGATTAAATATATGTTTTAAGTGTTGTTTTAAAGGTAGGTGGAGAGTTGAACTCTCACTAATAAGATAAAACGTCAGATAGTCAATCTACTAAGATCTTCATTGTCGAAGTATTGATGTGCCACCTACAGTTTTTTATTAGATTAAGGCAAAATTAGTTTGAATTATTTTTTGAATTTTTTTTTTAATATAGACAAGTTAAGTGAAGAGGGTAGTCTTTAAAAGTTTCTACTAAGTAATACTTTTGAGATTTTTGACAATTGACATCATGGATATGTCAGTTTTGTATGGCAATTTTTTCACATGGGGCTAAAATGGATTTGGAAGATGTTTTTCTCACAAAAGTAAGTTTGTTAGAAAATAAAGATAATGACTTAACTAATGAAAGAAAGAGAAATAAGTTTGACAAGTGTCATTTCAAAATCATCGTTGTCTCCTTTTTTTTTTTTTTTTTTTTTACAAAAATAAGTTTGTTTGAAAATAGAGATTGACTTATCTAATGAAAGAACGGAAAATATGTTTTATGAGTGACATTTCATGCTCATCAACTTCTTTTTCATTCAATTCAGTGTTTTCAAATGCATTTTGAGGTGAATTTCTAGGTAGATCATATCAAAAACACTTTGGATAATGAAAGTCGTACATTTTAGAACATGAGGAGTATGTAATGTAAAAGCGCAAGCCTCAAATGTTATGGATCATGTTTTTTTAAAAATAAAATTATAGTGTAAGAATTTATAATTAAGCTTATTGAGCATCTACGCTGGAGCAACCAAAGTGATTTTACTTTAATTTTTAACTCATTTATCTTCATTGGTTTATATAGTACTAGTACATGTATATATAAATTTTATGAAGGTAAAATTTTTATCACAAATATAATATTTTTTTGCAAAACTTTCAAAATCGACATATCTTGAAAAATGATTTTAGTCCTAAGTTTTTTATTTCTTGGAAGAAAAACAAACTTTTTGAAGAAAACAACATGCATTAAACTAATCCATTTGAAAATTACTTTTATCAATAATAAAACAACAATTTGTGATCAAGATTTTAAAGACACTTCATGAGAAATTTATGAATAGTAATCTTCTATCGTTCAAAAATACTTATTTTATTTCTAAAAATATAGTCAAACACCTTAATTCTCTAAATAAAAACTCCAAAAAATAACACTTTTTAACTTTCTAAAAATTTGACCAAACTGACTATAAATCATAGTTAATTAATAAACATTTTTTTACTATATAGTAAAATTAAAAATAAAGAAATATTCTTTTCAGATCTTTTATATTTTTATATAAAAAAACAAAAGCTTCTTACAAATCACCCCAAAAACTAAAAATCTCTTATTAAAAAAAAATATAAAATTAAAATCGATCTATATAAAAACTATAAAATCAAATCTCCGATATTAAAAGTTTAATTAGAATCCTAGGTTACTAACCCCATTTAGAATTATATTAGTCTCCCGGTCTACTTTTTTTTCAAATTTCAAAAAAACAGAGCAACGTTCGTTTTTCATCATAACACTGAAAACTGGAGAAATCACCGGCCTTTCAAAGGCAACTTTTTTTTGCTTCATCTCTCTCTCTCTCTCTGTGAAGATTGAAAAAAGCATCAAAACCCCTTTTTCCCCTTTTTCTTGATTACCCATTACTCTTTTTTTTTTTTTTCATTTCAAAACTCTGAGATTTGCCCCCTTTTTATCAATGGATATTGGTGACTGGCATGATCCACTTCTTATTACTGACGCTTCTTCCCAACAACAACAACAACTATCGCTTAGCTTTAACAAATACTGTAAGCTATTTGATTTGTATATACACATAATTGGTGTTAGTTTTTGTAGCTTATTGTGTTACTCTGTTTATTTTGGCAGACCCCTTTTCGTTGTCGTCTGATTTAGGAAATACAGTGATGGAAGATTCTGATTGTTGTACCCCAATCAAGATTGAAGGTAATTATGCAACCCCTTTTAGGAGTATTACTCAATTCTTGAAAAGGGGGATTTTGTTTTCTTTAATTGATTGATTGTGGTTTATGTGTATTGATTTGGTTGTTAGAAGGGTGTAATGCTGGAAATTTCAAGGACCCAGTTGCAGAAAGTTTGATTAATGGTGGGATGTTTTGAAAAGATTTGATTTTTTTTCTTGTTTTTTTTTTCAAGATTTTGAATTTATTGATTGTTTCTTGAAATTTTTACTAGGTAGAGATGTGTTGGGGTTTTCATTATCATCTCCTGATTTGGTGATTTGTACTGGATCACCGGATATTCCTGCTCGAAGCTATGGAGATTCACCTGAGTTTTTGAAGGGTTGCTCCATTTCTCTAGAAAATGGAATTAAGGGTTCTGAAGAGATTCAAGCTGCTACAAAGTTGTTAACAGATTGGCAGGGATCAAAGGATGTAGATTTGTGTGCGCCAGCTGATTTTGAGCTTCCTTCTCCACCAGGATTTGAAGAGAATGCATCTGAACTTTCAGTGCCTATAGTTAGCATTAATGTTGGATCAACAGATTGCATCAGTTCTGAGAGTGGCATTCAGTTTTCGGAGGATAAATATTTCTGTGGAGGCAATGTTCTGAGTACTGACACTAGAATTGAGGAGAGTATATGTGCTAGTGTATATCAGACTGCACGCGTTGGGAATTTTTCGTACCACTTTAACAATATAAGTGCTGGATTTTATCTAGTTGATCTGCATTTTGTGGAACTAGTCTTGACTGATGGTTCTACTGGAGATAGAGTTTTTGATGTTTACATTCAACAGCACAAGGTGAGAATCAGTCACCTTAAGTCTATTTATCGTCCTTGCGTGTTATGCAAATGCTGCAGTTTTAATGTTGGATCTGAGCTTGTGTAGGTTATTTCGTCATTAGATATCCTTGCTCGTGTGGGAGCAAATAAACCCCTGCTGATATCTGACCTTGAAGCTCATGTTGATGGTGAAGAAGGGATTTTCATAAGATTTGAAGGGGTAATAGGAATGCCAATTGTTTGTGGCATTTCTATAAGGAAACATTTTTCAAAATGTAAGAATATGTAGCTATTTTTTAACATCTTGTGATTTGATTCCATGCCATCTTTTTCCTGACATACTGATAAACTAGAGTAACTTGTATGCTTGTATATCAGGTACTGGAAAGTGTGAATTACTTGAATTTTCTGAAAATTCTCCACAAAGAAACTCACTAGAGGTTTGAGTCTTTAATGGCCTATTTATTGTGTGGTTAAGAATCATTACAAGCTCGAATTAATATGCTTGTTTTGCTATTATCTAGGTAAATGGTGATATTAAGGCAGATGGAGAGCTTCAATTAGCAAATGTATCTCGGGAAAAGGAACTGGAAGAAGTAAAGAGGCAGGTGGAGGAACTTAAAAGGGAGAATGAACTGAAATGCAGAGAATGTGCTGAAGCTTGTAGGTCCTTAAAGGAGCTTCAGAATGAGCTCATGCGCAAGTCAATGCACGTTGGATCACTCGGTACAGAAATATCTTCTCTTCAATAGAACTGCTTAAACTTTTCCAAAACTAATATGTTAATATTGCTTGTCTATAGCTTTTGCAATTGAGGGCCAAGTGAAAGAAAAGAGCAAGTGGTTTTCATCTTTGAGAGATCTGACAAGGAATTTGAAGGTAACTAATTTTTATGCATATTTCATATGTTTCTCGTACCCTATAAGGAAATTTATCGATTTTATTTGTATTTTTCTGCAGATTTTGAAAATGGATCAGATTAAAGTATCTGAGGAAGCTTCAACATATAAGCAGAAATTCCTAGCAGATTTTGCAGATATGAGCTCTACCATTCAGTCCAAATGTAAATATGTTTTAGCCACTGGAGTTCACTTATGTTAATAGCTTCGTTGGAAGTGAAGTTTATGAGTTTTTCATTCCTCTTCTTATGATCACAGTAAAGGAACAAGTTGAATTGCACGAAGATCTCAAGATCAAGTTCATCAAGGGTGCTAAGGAACAGAAGGAACTTTATAACAAAGTTTTGGATTTAAAAGGTACGGGATCAGTATGTTACAACACTTATAAGAGCAATTAGTTCAATATCATAATACTTGTTTAACTCCATTGGATTGCTTCAGGGAACATTAGGGTCTTTTGCCGGTGTAGGCCTTTGAACACCGAAGAGACAGCTGCAGGAGCTTCAATGACGATTGACTTTGAAGCTGCAAAGGATGGGGAACTCACTGTGAAGTCCAACGGCACGTCTAAAAAGACCTTCAAATTTGATGCTATTTTTAGCCCCCAAGCCAACCAAGGTAACTACATCACAATCAGTCTTGATGTAAGTTGAGACTATTGCAAGCAATTACTTTAGCTAAGGAGCATAGTGCTAAGTTAAGAATACTGCTGAAAGAGTAGTGCTAGAAAGAGTACTTCAAGATCTGAGGGAGCATCTTCCATGGTACTATACTAAAAGACCCTCTATGGGACTAATTTAAGAATAATGCTAGCTTTCACTTTAACTAAATTTATGATTGTTGTCAACAAGTGATCTGACTAATGGTTTTGAATCCACGGAATGTAATCCGTTCTCAAGAAAAAAGAGTTCATGGGGTTAAACAACCATCCAATTTGGAGGCATTAGCAGGAAACAAGTCCTTGATCTAAAACATATCTGAAGTTATTGTGTCTAAATAGCATGTACAGAAAAGGATTCATTATTATGCTCTGGATAAGTGTAAGCACATTACAAAGATAAATAAGTTGTCGCCAACATATCTAAGATACTGTAGGAACCAATTATTTTGATGAAGTGTAATTTTCTCCCTATTTACACGATTTCCTCTAACTTGTTATTACAATAGCTGAAGTTTTTGAAGACACTGCTCCCCTGGCAACCTCAGTTCTAGATGGGTACAATGCTTGCATATTTGCCTATGGCCAGACAGGTACTGGCAAGACATTTACAATGGAGGGTACAGAAGAATCTCGTGGGGTCAATTACCGAACTCTTGAGGAGCTATTCCGCATTATTGAGGAGCGAAAGAATGCAGTTCGTTATGAAGTATCAGTGAGCGTCTTGGAAGTATACAATGAGCAGATTCGGGATTTGCTTGTTTCAGGATCTCAACAAGGCATGAAAAGGTAGCTATAAAATAATTGCTCACTTTGTTTACAAGCTAAAGGAGTTATACTTCAGAGAGTTGCCAAGCTATTAAGAACGAAGAGAACAATGTATCTTGTAAAATATGATTGTTTATCAGTTAACAATACTTGCATGGCTGAGAATAATTCCTGTGGTGGGCTACAGAAATTCGAGTCTAATCCTTAACTACCATATGACAGTTTCATGTTGGTTCCATGATTTCATTTTAGGCTTGAAATCAAGCAAGATGGAGAAGGAATGCATCATGTTCCTGGACTAGTTGAGGCCCACGTGAATAATATGAATGAGGTTTGGGAAGCTTTACGAACTGGTAGCAATGCGAGGGCAGTTGGATCAACCAATGCAAATGAGCACAGCAGCCGATCACATTGGTTTGTGCATCAAAATTTATGGTAGATTTTCTTTTGTTTACATAGTATGTCACTATTACTAATCAGGTATATTGTGTGTGTAGCATACATTGTGTAATGGTTAAGGGAGAGAATTTGCTAAACGGGGAATGCACAAGAAGCAAACTGTGGCTAATTGATCTAGCAGGAAGTGAGAGGATAGCTAAGACAGAAGTACAGGGGGAGAGGCTAAAAGAAACCCAAAATATAAACAGATCTCTTTCTGCCCTTGGAGATGTGATATCTTCACTTGCAACAAAAAGCGCACATATTCCATTCCGGTACTTGCAATATCTTGTGCACATTCTCTATATATTTGGTGATATCTTCCTTTCTGATGTTTGTTTTTTTCATCGTCTAATAGGAACTCGAAACTTACTCATTTGCTCCAAGACTCTCTTGGTATTTCTCTTTGATTTGCTTGATTCATGAACTTCAGAAGAAACTATAAACAACTAGGACCTGATAGGCTTTTATTTTACAGGAGGAGATTCAAAAACATTGATGTTTGTACAGATCAGTCCTAATGAGAATGACTTGAGTGAGACTCTTTGCTCATTAAATTTTGCAAGTCGAGTTCGAGGTATAGAGCTAGGTCCAGCAAAAAAGCAAGTGGACAGTGTGGAGCTTCTGAAATACAAACAGATGGTAGCATAAATTTCTGTTTCAAAATTTACATACTTTTTCTTGAAGTTTCCTCTAAACTCCAATCTCCCTGCTTTTCGGAAATTTTATTTACTTGTCAGGTCGAAAAGGGCAAACAAGATATGAAGAACAAAGATTTTCAGATTAAAAAGATGGAGGATACAGTTCATGGCTTGGATATTAAGTTGAAAGAAAAGGATATGAAAAACAAAAGCCTTCAGGACAAGGTTCGAATTCAAACTTTATTCAGATATGTGAAGTTTGAAATTATTACATACCGTATTTTAGCTGATTAGACTGTTAAATACGATGTGCAGATTAAAGAACTAGAATCACAACTTCTTGTAGAGAGAAAACTTGCTCGACAGCACGTTGACTCTAAAATTGCTGAACAGTTTCAGCAACAGCATATCAGACAACAGAATGAGGAGGAAGATGCAGCACCTACGAGGCTACCACTTGCCAGCAAAATTTCTGCTCTGAAGACTTGTGATGAAAACAAGTTTCCACTTAATATAACCCGACCACTAACTGAGAACAATTCCTACAAACTCTCGGTTCCTTCTGCTAATGTAGATTGTCCTTTGAAGCACAATGACCTGACAGAGAAAGAAAACAAGGAAAACAATCCAGATATTGATGAACAACCAGTTGTTCTAAAGAGGTTGGGAAGAGCTTCTATGTGTCCCATTGCACACAGGATTCTTCCTACACCTGCTCCACGTCGTAACTCTCTAATTCCTATACGCACTCTATCAGCTGTACCTAAGTTGCCTCCTCCACTTTTTCCATTGAGATCAATTCAATCAGAGGAGATGGAAGATGCTGACGGAGTTGATTCGAAATGCTTACCTGAACCAACTCCACAGGATAGTCCTAAAGAGCTTAAGACAGCCAGTAAGAAGCTCAACAGTGTCTTGCGACGAAGTCTTCAGAAGAAAATGCAGTTCAAGTCTCCTATGCAACAGAACATCAGAAGAGTTGGCGTCAACGTTGGAATGGAGAAAGTTAGGATCTCTATTGGTAGTAGGGGAAGAATGGCTCAAAGAGTGATGCTTGGTAATGCTAGAAGAGTTCCAAAAGAAAATCAGCAGAAGCAAAGATGGAATATTGGAACAGCCAACAAAGCTGTTCTATGATTCTGATTCTTTATTCTAATTGTTGTTTATTCTGAACTAACTAATTGAAGATGCTTCTTGCATGCATTGTGCAGCAACACACAAACTGAAAAAAAAAGAGGAAAAATGTTTTGTTGATTGTTCAACCTAAAGCCACTTTACACCTTGTTTGTGGATGGTTGTTACCCGTTGTATTGTATTGTCAGTTTTACATACAACGTTTGTTTTTAAATTCTATTCTACGTTTCGTTTAAATTCATCATTACAAGACTCATTTTATGTAACGATCAATTTGTTGTGATCACGTTGTTACCTTAATATTTTCTTCTCATTCTGTCAATATTTATAATTTAATAATTTTATTGTCCTTTATAGTACATTTTTATAGTTGCTTTACCCTGCACCTTACTTTTTTATTTATTTATAGATTTATCATTCAAATTATGAATATGTGACATTATATAACAACTAACAACAATACAATCTATCCAAAATTTAGGATATTGATTTGCTTTTGTATAAGAGCGAAAAAGGAACGAGAGATGGAGAGAGGCGAGTGAATTATAATTTTGAGGCGCAAATATTAAAGATCTCTCAAATGTGTAAATATTTGTGATGAATAATCCACTTAAATCCAGTTCAACTCATCCATTTAATATTCTTAAATTGAATTAGATGTTGAGTGAGTTATGATTTTATATATTTATTAATTCAATTTATTTTATGTCACTCAATTATAGCCCAATTTGCTGACACCACTAACGTCAAGAAAAAGCTTCAATATTCAATATTATACAAACAGTATCAAATGTCTATTATTCTTTTACTTTTCGTATTTCAAATAATTTTTTAAAAAATTGTTAATTTTTTTATCTTTATAAATATTTAATTTTTTATTTTACTTTTAATAAAATAATCTAAATTATATAAATATTTAAGACTTATTTTAGATTATAAATATTAGAAAAAATGAGCTATCTTAACTTTTATATCCAAAACAAATAATATCACGTACATTAAGACAAAAATAAATATAATAATGTAAGATCAAATCATTTTACCTGCCACTTTGTTTATTTGGATGAAGGTAAACTTATCATATTGATGGTTCAAGTTTCAAAGGGTTACACTGATAGTTAGAAATTTCTGATTCGAATTCTTGTCATAGAAAAGCATATTAAATAATATATTTTTAAAAAAAACATAAATCTTTCACAGTGTAAATTTAAATAAATTAAAAAAGTAATGCAGATATTAAACATCGACTAAAATTGTACCTTTTGGATCTCATTAAATCTTTGTAAAGCCAATAATGTTTTCTTGACCTCTCAAGAAAACATTTGGGATTTTTTCATGGAACAAATAATAAAGAATATTGTATTGGTAGTAAAGACAAAGCATATAAATCATATTATAACAAGTCTGATTGCATTAAATAAATGTAAAAGCACAAAAAAAAAAAAAAAAAAAAAAGAATAAAGAATGTCAAGATCAATTAGTGACCAAGGATTACAATAATATATCATAGGGAATTCTTACGAGTGAATATAATCTTTTACAATTTTTGATTTCTTACAGTATTTATAAATGGGAAAATGTAGAAGTACCCTTTCAATTTGTGTCTAAAATTTCAAAAACATACTTATACTATACTAAAGTCCTATTATCCCTGAATTTATGTTATAAATAATTTTCTACCCCTTTTCGACCTACGTGACACTAGTTTGAAGAAAAATATCAACACACGCTGAGCCTACAAGATAGTGCCACGTAAGCCGAAAGGGGTAAAAAGTTATTTATAAAATAAGTTAGGGGTAATAGGACCTTAATATAGTATAAGTGTGTCTCTGAGATTTCGAACATAAATTAAGGGGGTACTTGTGCATTATCCCTAAAAAAAGGAACGGAAAAGGGCCTAAAATACCCTCAAAGTATTGAAAATGGTACAAAATTACCCTCCATCCACCTATTGGCTCCAAAATGCCCTTTTCATCCACCTATTGGCTCCAAAATACCCTTGTCATCCACCCTTGGGTTCAAAATTGATCACTTCTTTAATTGTTTTAAAATTAAACTCTTTAAATATTTTTTAAAATACTTGGCGTTCAACTATTGGTTATAATTTAATTTATTAATATAATTTATAAATCAACCCACTACCCACTCATTACTAACTAAACCCCACCCAATTAATAATCCAATTATAATATCAAAATTGTCATAAACATTACTAAAACACGATGAAATTATAGATTCCTGAAAATGACATTCAAAATTATTTGAGTCCGAATCGAAGCCCCAATTAAATATAGGTTGAGCCGCTTATTTAGGAGGACACTTTCAATAGGATTCTCTTTCAAGATTGAATTAAAAATTTATGATTAAAGGTAAAGAAATAATACATCCCGAATTAATTCATGCACTTTTTTAAAATATAATTTTATAAATATTTATGATTTGTTTTAAAACCTTTAATATATTATTTTGAAAAAAAGTTAACTATAAAGTAACATAACATAATTGAGACGTAAGAATAATTAAGATGAACATAGTCAGACTTTTAAGTTTATCGGTAATTTTTATTTAGACACTTAACGTATGATAATTTACTTCTATAGATATTTTCGCCTCAAATTTTTAAAAACACTCAATTGACAGTAGCTTTTTTGTTGTTGCATTAATAATGTGACGGGTGTATTAATTTGGAGGGGTTTAATTAGTAATGGGTGGTTAGTTGATTGATTTATAAATTATACTAATAAGTTAAATTATAACATATAGTTGCGTGCCACGTATTTAAAAAAATATTTAAATAGTTTAAATATAAAACCGTTAAATAAGTGGTCAATTTTGAACCAAAAGGTGGATGACAAGGGTATTTTGGACCCAATAGGTGGGTGGGAAGGGTATTTTGGAGCCAATAGGTGGATGGAGGGTAATTTTGTACCATTTTCAATACTTTGAGGGTATTTTAGGCCTTTTTCCGAAAAAGGAATAACTAATATGAGACGGAAAAAATAGATAGAAATAAAATATTATCCAAAAACACATTAAAAAGACACAAAGTTAATTAATGTAGGATTAAATTTAATACTTTAAATGTTTAACCCAATATATTTGAAGCATAAATAATATAAAGTGATCTACCATTGAATGATCTCCAAAATCATATTGGAATGTTCTTAGTTTTGATAAATAATAATAAAAAATTGTACATTAGTCTAATATAATCTCAAATACTAGCTTATAAAGTGAAATTTATCGAAAACCGTACTAAGGATTGCAAAATCCACGTACATCCCATCGATATATGACTTTATTTTATACACAACCAGCATAAATAAATTTATATTATCAGATCATCAAAATAATATCTATAAATCAATCTTATTTAATATTTAAAAATAAAATACGTTAATCTAATATAATTTAAAAAGATCACTATAATATTATATAAAAATTATTTACACTGACGATGCATACATTACTCTTTATATATAGTGCCTCATATCAATAGTCAATACTCATCAATAATAACATTAGTATTCAATATATATTTTTAAAATCTCTAAAATAGAATGGAAGAAGAAATAATTTTATTAGATTTTTGGTGTAGTATGTATGGTATGAGGGCAAGAATTGCACTTGAAGAAAAAGGTGTAAAATATGAATACAAAGAAGAAGATTTGAAGAACAAAAGCCCTTTGCTTTTACAAATGAATCCAATTCACAAGAAAATTCCAGTATTAATTCACAATGGAAAATCAATTTGTGAATCACTTGTTATAATTCAATATATTGATGATGTTTGGAAGGGAATTGGACCTTTGTTAATTCCTAAAGATCCTTATGACAAAGCTCAAGCTTGGTTTTGGTCTGATTATATGGACAATACTGTAAGTTAAAAAAAAATATATTAAATTTATTTGCTTTTATTCGCGTTCGAACATAGAGATTTGATTTTGTAGTCCTTATTAACAATATAACTCTAGTTATAATATAATTTATTGACCTACGAATCTGCTATTACGCAACTCAACTCTTCTCCGCAAGCTATTTCAGTTGTTGGATGCGCAAAATAACCTGTCTTTGGGTAGCACCACTAGATCTTTTACAAGGTGGAAATTCTCGTATTCCGTATGTACATGTTCCTGGTTTTTAGAAGTGCAGATCAAAATTTGAAGGTTATATAAGTTAAAGATTTTAGTTTTTTTAAAGTTTTGATTTTAAAATGACCAATTTATACTATTCATATTTTAAAAGTGTAAAGCTTTCATGTCTGAATTTACGTTAGATAATACTAATGATTTTTTTAAAAAAGAGGATCAATATATAGTGTTTTCATCACTCATTTGTTTGACTTGAACTTTCAACCTACTGATTGATGGTAGAGATGCTGATCAACAATTTCAGCAAGACTTACTTATCGATTAATGTTTTCTTAAAAAAATATGTCTTTTTAAAAAAAGAGGATCAATATATAGTGTTTCCATCACTCTTTTGTTTGACTTGAATTGTCAACCTACTGATTGATGGTAGAGATGCTGATCAACCATTTGAGCAAAGCTTATCGATTAATATTTTCTTAAGAAATATGTTTTTTTTTTTAAAAAAGCTAAATAATTTCAATTGTGGAAAATATGAAGGTGCATGAATATGCAAGAAAGACATGGGCAACAAAAGGAGAAGAACAAGAGCAAGCAATCAAAGACTTTTTAAGTGGACTTAAATTGCTAGAAGGAGTACTTGGTGACAAACCATATTTTGGAGGTGACAATTTTGGGTTTCTTGATGTATCTTTGATTGGTTACTATAGTTGGTTTCTTGCCTATGAAACATTTGGAAAATTTAATGTTGAATTAGAATGTCCCAAATTGATTTCATGGGTGAAAAGGTGTTTGGAAAGGGATAGTGTTTCTAAGGTACTTCCTGATTCTAAGAAAGTTTGTGAGTTTGTCCTTCACCTTAGGAACAAGATTGGATTGGAATGATCAAGACACGAAAGTCGTCTTTATTAAGAAGTGTTAAGTCAGACTTAAATACGAGTATCGGATATCGAATGAAGATAAAAATAAAAAGAATGACATGAACATGTCTCTTGTTGGATTCCATTTTAATGTTTTTGTGGATTTCACTTATGTAATAAATGTTTCTCCTTTTATGATGAAAGAATGGATTTTTTGGCTTGTCTAGATTTCATTGCCAACAAGTAGAATGTAGTGGAAATTTATTAATTTGGAAGTGAGTGACACTCTTATTTTAGCAATTTCGAGGAGAGGATAAAATATACGTAGATAGATGAATGATTTTTAATTGTTAGTAAAAATTACCAATTAAGTTTGACATAGCAGTGTTGCGGAAGCCAAATATATAGAGAGTGATAGAATCACAACTGCTATATCTAAATGTAGCTAATAAATAGTAAATGAGACAACAACAAAAGGAACACCAAGAATTAACGAGGTTCGGCAAACTTTTGTTTTCTTTTGCCTAGTCCTCAGACACAACCAACCAATATTTATTTCACTCCAAAAGAGTACAAGTGAAATACTACAAGAGAGAAAGAAGAACAAATGCCTTTGGAGATGAGAAGACAAGTGAGAGGTGTGTTACAAATGAATTAGGAGCTACCTATTTATAGGAGTGAATTCTTCCTATTGATGTCATCCATGACATCACAATATGTCAAAAATGTCAAGATTTACCTTGTGAAACCAATTTATGGTTCACCTAAATTTCACCTACAAAAGATGCTATCTTGACTTTTCTACCAATGAAGAATTATCCTCCTAACTACCATATCTTCTCATTAATTCATTTTTGAATCTTGTCAAATTTAACAAATCTCCACCTTGGCAAGATTCTCCATTTTCAACTTTCTCTCAACAACAATTTTGATTGTGTCTTCAACCATAATCTTCAATGTTCAACAATGTTGATCAAGTTCAAACAATGTTGAAACTTGACCGCAGTCACCACTTTTGTCAACATATCGGCAGGATTATCCGTAGTATGAATTTTCTGTATTATGACTCCACCATCTTCTATGATTTCTCGTATGAAATGATATCGGACGTCAATGTGCTTCGTCCTTGCATGATAAACTTGGTTCTTTGCTAATTGAATAGCACTCTGACTATCACAAAATATTGTGATTTCTTCTTGTCCAATACCAAGCTCTCTAAGCAATCCTTGAAGCCAAATTGCTTCCTTCGCAGCCTCTGTAATTGCCATGTACTCTGCCTCAGTGGTAGACAAAGCAACTGTTGACTGCAAAGTAGACTTCCAACTAACTGGTGCATTTGCAATAGTAAAAACATAACCAGTAGTTGATCTTCGTTTGTCCAAATCACCTGCATAATCTGAGTCACAATATCCAACAAGATATTGACTATCTTTCTGCTCGAAAACCAAACCAACATCTACAGTATTATGAATATACCGTAGAATCCATTTTACAGCCTGCCAATGATCCTTTCCAGGATTGTGCATGTACCTGCTTACAACTCCAACAGCGTGTGAAATATCTGGCCTTGTGCAAACCATTGCATACATCAAGCTACCAATAGCATTCGCGTATGGTACTCTTGACATATATTCTCGTTCAGCTTCATTCTTAGGTGACATAGCATCACTAAGCTTAAAATGAGGAGCAAGCGGAGTGCTAACCGACTTCGTTTTTTCATTCATACCGAATCGGTTTAGTACTCTTTTCAAATATTCTTTCTGAGATAAATAAAGTTTCTTTGAATGTCTATCTCTTTTTATCTCCATGCCAAGAATCTTCTTTGCCTCACCCAAATCCTTCATCTCAAACTCCTTTCTCAGTTGAATCTTTAGCTTCTCAATTTCCTCTTGACTTTTAGAAGCTATCAACATATCATCAACATATAGGAGAAGATATATAAAGGAATTATCTTCAAGCTTGCGCAAATACACACAATGATCGTATTTGCTTCTTATGTACCTTTGCTGCAACATAAACTTGTCAAATCGTTTGTACCATTGTCTAGAAGATTGTTTCAATCCATACAACGATTTTTCAAGTTTGCACACCATATTTTCTTTTCCATCAACTTTGAATCCTTCTGGCTGAGTCATATAGATTTCCTCTTCCAAGTCTCCATGTAAAAAAGCAGTTTTTACATCCAACTGAACTAGTTCCAAATTCAACTGTGCTACCAAAGCCAACAAAACTCTAATGGAGGAGTGTTTCACAACTGGAGAAAATACCTCATTATAATCAATTCCCTCCTTTTGAGCATATCCTTTGGCCACCAATCTTGCTTTGTAGCGAACATCTTCTTGATTAGGAAATCCCTCTTTCTTTGCAAATACCATTTGCACCCAATTGCTTTCTTGCCCTCTGGGAGATTGGCCAATCTCCATGTATGATTCTGATGAAGAGATTGCATTTCTTCATCCATGGCATTCCTCCACTTATCTTTTGTGAACTTTGGACTGCGTCTTTATAAGTGGTAGGAATGTCATCGGCTGCAATTGAGTTAGCACAAGCCACCATATCTGTGAGTCGAGCAGGTTTTCTTATTGTCCTTTTTGGCTTGCTCGTTGCTATTGATTCAAGTTGTGGTTGAGGTTCTTGAGATGGAACCTCCTCTTCGACTGGCTCTCCTTCAAGAGGAAAATCTTCTGTTGTTTCCTCGTTTGATCCCTGTGTTGGGAAAATTATCTTTCCTTCAAACTCCACCTGCTTTGAAGCACCATCAATTTGTTTGGCTTCTTCAAGTGTTACCTTATTTGTCAAGGCAGATTCATCAAAGGTAACATCCCTGCTGAAAATAACTTTTCTTGTCTCTGGACACCATAAACGGTATCCTTTGACTCCAGAAGTAATTCCCATAAATAAAGCTTTCTTTGCTCTTGGGTCCAATTTTGACTCTCTTACATGATAATATGCAATTGAGCCAAATACATGTAAAGAACCATAATCTTCAGCAGGTTTTCCATACCATTTTTCAAATGGTGTCTTCCCACCAATAGCAGCAGATGGTAGACGATTAATGAGGTGGCACGCATATGTTATTGCCTCAGCCCAAAATTCTTTGCCCAAGCCAGCATTGGACAACATACACCGAACTTTCTCCAGCAAAGTTCGGTTCATGCGTTCTGCCACTCCATTTGTTGTGGTGTATTTCTGACGGTGAAATGTCTGACGATGCCATTTTCCTCACAAATTTTCTGAAAAAGATCATTTTTGTATTCTCCACCATTGTCTGTGCGAAGACACTTGATCTTTCTGCCACTTTGAGTTTCTATCATCGCCTTCCATTTGAGAAAAATTCCCAAAACTTCATCTTTTGTTTTCATCGTATACACCCACAATCTTCGAGAAAAGTCATCAACAAAGGTTACAAAATAGTGTTTCCCACCTAATGAAGGTGTTTTGGAAGCACCCCAAACATCCGAATGAACATAATCCAAAATACCTTTAGTATTATGGATAGCTGTTCCAAATTTAACCCTTGTTTGCTTTCCCTTGATACAATGCTCACAAAACTCCAAGTTGCAAGTTTTTACTCCTTTTAGCAATCCTTGATCTGATAAAGTTTTCAAGGATTTCCCTCCAGCATGTCCCAAGCGCATATGCCACAGCTTGGTCATTTCTGCCTCCTTCTCGTCATTGGATGTTGTTGCCGCTGTCCCAATAACTGTACTACCTTGATAGTGGTACATGTTATTATTTCTTCGAATTGCCTTCATTACCACCAGTGCACCAGAGCATATTCTCATCACGCCATTATCTGCAATGACTTTGAATCCCTTTGATTCTAGGGCTCCTACAGAAATGAGATTTTTCTTCAAATCTGGTACATATCGAACATCTGTAATGTTCTACTTAATCCATCATGGTTCCTTAATCGGATTGAACCAACACCATATGCGGTAAGAGGATTATTGTTTGCAGTGTGAATAACTCCACATTCTCCTTCTTGTAAATCAATAAACCAGTCCCGATTGGGACACATATGATAACTACAAGCTGAGTCCATCAACCATACATCAGATGATTTGGATGGATCTGTTGTAACTAGTGAGTAATCGGAGTCATCACAATCAGCCACATTTGAATCCATGACAGCCTTCCCATTATTTGGTTTGGCTTTGCTATTCAACTTTGGGCAGTCTTTCTTCCAATGCCCTTTTTCTCGGCAAAAGGCACATTCATCTTTGCTGAGTCTCGATCTTGACTTGGATCTCCCTTTCTTCGTTCTCATATGATTTTGAGAACGACCTCTCGCAACCAGTGCTTCTGCTTCTCCGCCTTTTTGTTTTTCTCTCTTTCTTTGTTCATAACTGTATAAGGCAGAACAAACTTCTTTGAGAGATACTTCATCATTCCCATGCAGTAGAGTCGTTTCAAGATGCTCGAACTCATCGGGAAGTGAACTTAACAACATTAAGGCCATATCTCCATCCGTAAAAGTCACATCCATATTCCGCAAATCTGTCGCCAACTTATTAAAGCTGGTGATATGATCATTCATTGTGCTACCAGGAATATAAGTGAAGCGTAACAGTCTTCTTTTCATGTAAAGTTTATTTTGACTGTTTTTCTTCAAGAATTTCTCCTCCAATGAATTCCATAATTTATTTGCAGATGTTTCCTTCGTGTATGGATACTTTTGTTCTCTTGCAAGGTAAGATCGAATGGTACCGCAAGCAACACGGTTGATAATCTTCCAATCTTCTTCTCCTACACCGTCTGGTTTCTTTTCTTCAATGGCAATATCTAGCCCTTGTTGAAAAAGAACATCAAGGACCTCGCCTTGCCACATTCCGAAATGTCCTGACCCGTCAAAAATTTCAACTGCAAATTTCGCATTTGACACAATTCTTGTCATAAGCGAAGATGCCAATGATGACGTATTATTGACACTTGATGTGGACTCATCATTTTTCTTGTCTTCCATTTTACTACAAATACTATTTACTAGCTAACAATGCAAAGACCAAAGTAAATCTTTTTCTGATGTGGAAGTTCAGACTATGCTGCAACCACAGAGCATACTCAGATAATACCTTGGCTCTGATACCAATTGTTGCGGAAGCCAAATATATAGAGAGTGATAGAATCACAACTGCTATATCTAAATGTAGCTAATAAATAGTAAATGAGACAACAACAAAAGGAACACCAAGAATTAACGAGGTTCGGCAAACTTTTGTTTTCTTTTGCCTAGTCCTCAGACACAACCAACCAATATTTATTTCACTCCAAAAGAGTACAAGTGAAATACTACAAGAGAGAAAGAAGAACAAATGCCTTTGGAGATGAGAAGACAAGTGAGAGGTGTGTTACAAATGAATTAGGAGCTACCTATTTATAGGAGTGAATTCTTCCTATTGATGTCATCCATGACATCACAATATGTCAAAAATGTCAAGATTTACCTTGTGAAACCAATTTATGGTTCACCTAAATTTCACCTACAAAAGATGCTATCTTGACTTTTCTACCAATGAAGAATTATCCTCCTAACTACCATATCTTCTCATTAATTCATTTTTGAATCTTGTCAAATTTAACAAGCAGAAGGTTCCTAAACCCCAAATTTACACAAAGTTTCATTATATTGAATAGAGATTTTAAATGACAACTTGAAGTGCTAAATTATATTTATCGTAATTCATTTTGATTTTACGCACCTCTTAAAAAATAATGACAATAAGTATATACCACACAGATTCAAAATACTATAGCTATATAGAACACATAAGAAGGATGGGTCGAATTGGTTTAAAAAAATTATTTGTAAATATAAAAATAGGTTCTACTTAGTTCAATTTTTTTTACACTTTTAATTTAAAATTTTTAATTTTAATCTAGAAGAAAATTGCAAAAACAAAAACAAACCAATAACTCTTGCAAGAGAGTATCCAATTAATAGATAATTTGCTAAAAAATATTACTTAATTACTACATGTTCTCTATTATTGATTGAATTAATTTTACCTTCAATATTCTTTGAGTTAGTTTTATATCTTAATTATCAAGTTCTATGATTAGTTTAGTTTGTTACAAATTAAAACAAACCTTCAAATTTTTAATCTACAAGAAATAATCCAAAATTTCTACTAAACAAACCATTTTTTGATGTTTCAGAGTCAATAAAATACAGCTCGAATCATATTCCAATAAAATAAAAAACACAAGAATAATAAAAAATTTATAATATAAGGAAAATGCGATCAAGAATATAAAATTTATATTCTAGCAAAAAAAAGAAACACTAGAATAATAAAAAATTTATAATATTATAAATCTCCTTTCTACCTAAAGTAGTTTTATTACACCAAAGCCATCCCTTAATAGGATATAGTAAAAACATTTATTCTTTACATGTATATAGATAACAACATTTATTCTATAACAAGTTTTCAAAAATAAAACATAACTACTAACTTAATAATATCTAAGTAGCTGAATATCTTCATAGCTTAACTTCATCAAGTCTGATTATACGAATAAAACGAAAAGACCATAATATAGAGCTTCTCCATATATTTCTTTATGGAATCTTTCATAGCTGAATATCTTCATATCTTAACTTCGTCAAGTCTGTTTATACGTTAAAACGAAAAGACCATAATATCGAACTTCTCCATATATTTCTCTATGGAAGGCCAAGGTGTTGTTTCATTTTTAACACATACTCGTAAACTTTATTTGGTTCCGCTATAGATTTGGAGACACTATCTTTATGAATACATTTGTTGGCCCATGCCACAAACTTTGGACACTCTTTCTCTATGTTAAAATTCCCAAATTTCTCAAAAGTTGGGAACCAACTATAGAAAGGAATTAAAGCCGAATCCACAAACCCAAAATTTTCTCCATTGAAATATGTCTTATCTCCTAATTCTCCTTCCAATAGTTTTAGGCATTCTATGAATTCTTTCTTGGCTGCCTCTTGATCTTCTCCTTTTGTAGCCCATATTCTCTTTCCACTATCATAGACCTGAAAATTAAACGTTGTCTATTAAGAATTTTTTCATTTTCGATTCTTAATAAAGCATAATTCTATCTGATCTCAATTTTAAAATATATATATAAAAAAACATATAATAATAATAATAATAATAATTTTAAAAATATTATTATTATTATTATTATTATATGAATTAAAATTACTTTTGCCCTATGTGGATGAACATCAAGTAAAAAAATTAAAATACAAATAAAATATTCGAACTTTTAATCTTTATGATTGAAGTTCAAGCGAAAACAATTAAATTTTATTCATGTATATCTGAACTTCAATTATTTTTTTCGTTTTTGATTTAAGTAAAGACGTATTTTTATGTAATCTCAATTTTAAAATATACAGAAAATGATATAACAATAATAATAATAATAATACGAATAAACACGACTTTACCCTATTTGGATGAACATCAAGTAAAAAATTGAAATACATGTAAAAATTCGTACTTTTAATCTTTATGATTGATGTTCAAGCAAAAACAACTAAATTTTATTCATATGTACCTGAACTTCAGTTATATAATTAAATTCATGAAGAAGAAAAAAAAACTCAATTTCAATTATATATATTTTAACTTCAGTTATATGAAATTTCAAAAACACTAATAGATGTCAATCATCAATTCATATGACTTAAACGGTAATCCCAAAATCAAACACACACTTCTTATTTAACTAATCAATATTATCGCACTCGACTATCTACAAACCTCTTAAAAGTAAAACTTTAAAATCTTTATATATGTATACACCAACTATTTTTTAGTAATAAAAGAAAATATATAATATATAAATGTAAATTGTATACCTTTTTATCAATAAAATCAGCCCAAAACCTAGCTTGAGCCCTCTTATAAGGATCAAAAGGCATCAAAGGAGATTTGTCCTTCCAAACTTCATCTATATACTCAACAATTATAAGTGACTCACAAATTGGTTTTCCATTATGAATTAACACTGGAATTTTCTTATAAATTGGATTCATTTGTAATAAAAGTGAACTTTTATTACTCAAATCTTCCTCTTTGTATTCATATTGAATCCCTTTTTCATGTAATGCAATTTTTACCCTCATACCAAACATACTCACATAAGCACTCAAAAGAACAACTTCATTACTCATTTTTGATAATTAAAAGTTATCCTAGATGAAATTAAAGTATATGTGATGAACATTTTAATTGAAAATTATGTCTATAAATAGAGTTTGTTGGTTGTACTATCAAAGAATGACTACATATTTCTAGGAACTTCTCTTATGAATCTAGAAAAAAAAATTTATTTAATTTTACATTTATGTTTGAGATAAAATGCTTATAACACAGAATAAATTTTTAAAATAAATTTAATTGATCATCATTATCTTAAAGATATGAATGACTTCATTACTATAAATAGAAATTATGATTAGTCATAGGTTGGTGAGGCTTTAATTTAATTTATTTTGTATTATCAAGAATGCCCTACATCTTTCTGGACCTTCTCTTTTAAAATCTGGAAAATAAAAATTAAAATTTTGATCATCATTATCCTTAGTTATTTTATTAATATATATGTGTTGTGTCATCAAAATCCTGAATAATAAGACAATTTGAATTAGTATTAAATAATTTAAATTAGTCTCTCAGATGGGGAGTCATTTTTATTTAGGGAAAAAGATCAAATATGCCTCTAAACTATTCGAAAAGATCTAGATATACCTTCCGTTTAAAGTTTGGTTCACTCATGCCCTCGCCGTCCAACTTTTAGTCTAAATATGCTTTTATGGGCGTTAGTTGTCATGTTGGACATATCCAACTCATTTTTCATTTCTTTAAATGTCACATGGAATTGTCATGTCATTTTGACCTTACCACATGATATTTATATGAAAATGGAAAGATATTCGGACTCATAAACACCTAATTCGACTCATAAATCAACTCCTTTTAAATACACTATCCGACCCATTTTTAACAAATTTATTAAATTTTATTTTTCGGTTAATCCCGAAAATGAGTAATTAATTAATAAAAAATAGGAAAAATAGGAAAAAAATATAAAATTAATTCCAAAAATTCACAAATAAATATAGTAACCTTAAATATAACATTTCAATATTTTTTTAAAATTTTTATTTTTTTCGTAAATCTCGAAAATGAGTAACTGATTAATAAAAAATATGAAAAGTATGAAAAAAAATATAATATTAACGTCAAAAGTTCACAAATAAATATAGTAACATTTCATTCAACAATTTCAACATTTTTTAAAATTGTATTTTTTTGACATATCCCGTAAATGAGTAATTTATTAATAAAAAATACGAAAATTATATTTTTTTCGTACTTTTCATATTTTTTATTAATCAATTATTCATTTTTGAGATTTACGGAAAAAATAAAAATTTTAAAAAAATATTGAAATGTTAGATTTAAGGTTACTATATTTATTTGTGAATTCTTGGCGTTAATTTTATATTTTTTTCATATTTTCCTATTTTCTATTAATCAATTATTCATTTTCGAGATTTATCGAAAAATAAAAATTCAATAAATTGTTAAAAATGGGTCGGATAGTGTATTTAAAAGAAGTTGATTATGGATCGAATTAGGTGTTTATGAGTCCGAATATCTTTCCATTTTCATATAAATATATGTGGTAAGGTCAAAATTAATGGCAATTCCATGTGGCATTTGAAGAAATGAAAAATGAGTTGGATATGTCAACATGGCAACTAACGCCAATAAGGGCATATTTGGACCAAAAGTTGAACGGCGAGGGCATGAGTGAACCAAACTTTAAACGGAGGGTATATCTAGACCTTTTCGAATAGTTTAGGGGCATATTTGACCCTTTTCCCTTTTATTTAAAAGGGAAAAGAATACCCCCAACTTTGATTTATTGTTTAATCACCATTAAAATGAAGTTAATTTTACCCCTCCAGTTATTAATTTCACCAAATTTATCCCCATTAGACGGATTGATCCGAATTTTTTTTTAAAAAAATCTGATTTCTTATTTTAACCCAATAACATAAGATTATGTAAGATTTTTCAATATAAATTTAAATTAAATTAAATTTCAATATGAATATCAAATGAAAAATAATATATATAACATAGAATTTAAATTTCGAAACTGTACAATTTACACTCGATAATCATTACATTATAAAACTTCTTGAGTATGGCCACATATATATTAAGTAGTTTTAAAAATATTTTTATTTATATATATAGAGCACTATCAATACATAGAATTATTGCTAGGAATATGAATACATAGGTGAACTCATGTTCCTTCATATAGATACACTCTTTATCAATTATTATACATATTTATCATTTACGTTACTTCAACATCTAAAAACATCGACTAATAGATAGGTGTTAAATCATTAGACTCTCTCACAACTCATTATATAGTCCCACCTCAAAATAGGTGATACATTCGATCATTAGCATATAAAATTCTGAATTCGTCTCGGTATTTATAAATCATGTGACCATCCTTTTTTAAAATCCAAATAAGCTTGGTAGACTTGATCTGAAGTAGGAAGAGACTTAGATACTGAGTCTCTATTCAAACACCTTTCTCCCCACATCACTAACTTGGGACATTCTATTTCAATTGTGTTGAAATTTGCAAAGGTCTTGAAGACAATGAACCAATTGTAGAAAGGAACAAGTACAATGTCTACAAATCCAAATACATCTCCTCCAAAATAAAATTTATCTCCAAGTTCTTCTTCCAATAACTTTGACCATTCTACAAGTTCTTTCTTACCATCTTCTTGCTCTTCATTTTGCCCCATCCATACCTTTACACTTGACTCATGTACCTAAAATTAATGCTTTGTAGGGTTATTTCTTTTTTATTTTCCTAAACTTTATATCGAGTCAAAAGACGAATAAATTAAAATAGAAGAAGTATTAATTTATGTAATACATTCTCCGTTTAAAAAAGAATGACCTAGTTTGACTTGAAACAGGATTTAAGAAAAAAAAGAAGACAATGTTTAATCTTGTAGTTCTAACTTAAAGTTATGTCAAATATACCAAAATGTTCTTTAATCTTATGGTCTTAAACATGCCACGTGAAAAGTTAAAGTGTTATCAAAAAAAGAATGGAGTTATTCTTTTTTAAACAAACTAAAATGAAAATAAGATCATTCTTTTTTAAACGAAGAAAATATATATACTGAATGACTAAATCCTGCATAACTACGTATAACTGATTTATATGATACTAATACACACATAACACTAACCACCGATAAAACAACCCCTAAGTCTATACAAGTTAATCAAATCACGCAAACATATATGAAATGAATTAAGGAAGAGTTAAAATGTCCTTTACCTTCTTATTGATAAAGTCAACCAAGAACCTAGCTTTAGCCCTTTGATAAGGTTCATAGGGCAATAAGGGAGAATTATTTTTCCAAATCTCATCAATATATTGAATAATGATATTTGATTCACAAATAGATTTACCCTTATGAACAAGAACCGGTATTTTGTGATGAACCGGGTTCATTTCCAAAAGCAAATGACTTTTATTAGACAAATCCTCAAATTTGTGGATGTAGTTGACTCCTTTTTCAACTAGGGCAATTCTTGCCATTGTTCCAAAAGGACTAGGCCAATAATCTAAAAGTACAACTTCTTCTTCTTCTTCTTCTTGTGTCATTTTTTTTTTTTTTTTGAAGTTTGGGATATATCAAAGGAATAGTACTATTAGTTGAAGACTTGTAAGAAGAAAGAGGTAATTGAGAGTGTGAGGGTTTGTGTGGTTCTTTTTTGTGGTGTGCTAGGAGTCATTAAGGAGAGATTTACCATTTGATTGACACAAGAAAGGGACAATTATGTAATCATTTGAATTTTTTTTACTAAGTGAGTCTTTTTAAAAAAAAAGATGTCATCATTCCTTGTGTTATACTAGGGTTATTTATTTGTGGCTTAACGAGATTTGAATCTGAATATATGATGGTGTACTTATTTATATTGAGAGCTGAGAACTTGTTTGATTTGAATAAAATTTTACTTGTTGAGATGTTGAAGAAAGTATTAATGTTATTTGGATATATTTTTATGTTATCATTCTATCCATATTTACTAGATATCATCACTAATCGCTTTTTATCATTACAACCAATATTATCATCAGTAACTATTAATTATAATCATCATCAACTATCTCCATCATTACGATCATTATTATCACAATATTGGATCTACTCCTACGACTTTTGTGAAGAGTTTGAATCCTATATTAACTAAAAATCTCACGGACAAGGAATAACTTAGTTTTAGTATGACTAGATCACCTAGGTCGTGTATAACTTATACTATTATTGTTATATATAAATATTGAAAAGCGACATAAATAACACATCAGTTCGTACTTTCTTTTGATGAATATCACGAACTGACAATCAATACTGTCAGTCGTTATTACACCTACCACCTTTATCATTATAATTATATATCATTGTCACCATCACCATCAGTAAGGTTATTCTTTAACATCAACTATATCCACCATCACGTGCAATTAAAAAGATTCAAAATTAAAAGACATAAATATTAACTAAAGTTAAATTAAAAAGTACGTTTATGTATTATATTAAAATTATAAATAATTTAATATAACTAGTATTGTTGATACCCCATCTACGAGGTAACCTCTTTTTACTTTTTTTTTTAAAAAAACCATGTGAAAAAAGTTATTAAATTTTTAATAATATATCAAATTTGACATGAAAATAATTCAATTATTCTGCCATTGGAGTCCAATTCAGTCAACTTGACAAAAAAAAAACCAACTGTTTGACCCGTGAAATTACAAATTGGGTCATTTCCTTTTCTAGCCAACTCCATTGTTTCACTTTCCCTTTGATCATCATCTTCATCATCAATCTTCAGCACTTTTTTTCGCCCAATTTTTTTTTTGGGGCCACGATGGGATCTCTTCTCCGGATGAATCGCCTTGTAAGTCTCATAAACCCTAACTAGTTTTTTTTTTTGGTTGCTAATTTTGACTTTTAATTGCTGAAAAATAGTCTTATTGAAGTGTTTTTTTAGGTTTACTTGTTGTTAATTAGCTTCACTTTTGATAATGTAATCAAAGTTCGTGATGAATCGTTTGAATGTTGAATTTCAGCTCATTTTTGTAGATTGTTTTGTTTATAATAACGATTGATTT
Organism: Solanum lycopersicoides; assembly: GCA_022817965.1. Taxonomy (NCBI): domain Eukaryota; kingdom Viridiplantae; phylum Streptophyta; class Magnoliopsida; order Solanales; family Solanaceae; genus Solanum; species Solanum lycopersicoides. The sequence continues at coordinate 5,426,561 of CM040629.1, forward strand.
TGGTGATTTAACTAGCTCGAATTGATTAATTTAGAATAAACTAAACTGAGTAATTGAAGTTTCTAGGCAGTACTGAGGTTTGGTTTTTCATGGAGCAAGGTTATTAGTTTATGGATAGTGGGGTTTGGGATGATTAATATGTAAATGAACTGAAATTGCAACCGATTAATAATTTTTAGAGTTTATTTTCTTTTGTTGTGATAATGTCTTCACAATTGTGATGGTGCTTTGATCATTTTTTTTGGAACATGTTCTTATGGTTTGAGTTTGTGGGATGAATGTAAAGTTCAGCTCTTTTTTGCATGTTCTTTTTATTTATTCTCGTAAGACTGATTCATGTTTAACTAGCTCAGATTAGTTAGTCTACAACTACATGCCAAGTGTTATCGGACAAATGGGATCTGGGGAGGGTAGAGTGTAAGCAGACCTTATCAGTTATCCCTACCTTACCACAAATGAGATTTGGGATAAGATGTGTATCCCTCATATCTAGTGGTTCACTATTTGAGGAATAGTTTATGGAAGAAGACTATAGTAAACACATTTGCTAAACATATCTCAGGATGGTCTCAAAGAAGAAATAAATGAAGATTAAAGGCATGCAAGAGTGTTGAAAAAAAAACCAAAAACTGTTAATGGAGAAGAGTGCAAATTGAGAAATAATTTCATGTGTTAAGTATGCACAAGGAAAATATGTCACATACGGTGAAAACTTTGCACTAACCGCATATGCCACAGTTTTCCCAAGTTAAGAAAATCTAATACTAGTAAAATATAACTCAAACTCAAACCTTCAGAAAATGCGGAAGTGAACATTTAAACGAATAATATCGAGGATGTAACGTACTAATGAAATGAGCATAATATTTGGATGATGAAATAATATCTTTTAAGTGCTGAATAATGATTGTCTGACTATAACTCTGAGGGAGCAAATTGTTCTGAAATGCACTATCACTGAAAGTGAATATGACATCATTGAAATTTGGAGGATCTAAGTAGATTCATGCTTTCTTACATCATATGTTCTTTTCTATTGCAATGATGGTTCCTATAGCATCATTATATTGATCAAATTTATTTCACAGTTCCTAACCACATAACCTATTTTCAGAATTTGTATTTGTTTTGTCCCACAAAATAATGAACATTCTGACCTAGCATGTGCATGTCATGTGTTCGGTAACGTGTACATTTTGCCTTTTTTCTTTTCTTTTTAAAGAGGTCATCATGAGCTTCGTCATTATTAGTACAATATGGACAAAGAAATGAATGATATGCTCTAGTAAATATGCTCCTCATTCACCATAGGTAGATCTAGTAACAATAGATGTTTAGAAGAGGGAACACATCAAACCAAGATATCAAGAAGAAAAAAGTGACCAAATCCGGCCCTAAATATTTTCTTTCTTTATTCTCTATATTTGTATATGTTTTATGACATCCAATAATAATAAATGTTAGCATAGATGGTCAAGACCTCATAATTTATTTTTGATGAAGAGACCTCATAATTTATCTTGTGAACACGATTTGTACGTTCTAGTATATTTAGCCATTAGTTGATGCATAGGACAAAAATTCTTGTTGTTTGTCGTTCACCACATGTGAAAATCAAATTATAGTTAATGAAAAGCAGCTTATAGATGCGAAACTATTAAACAGATGCAGAACTACGAAATAGATGTAAATATGTTTCTTTCTTTTTCATTATACTTATCCTCCATACATGCCATAAAAACCAAGTACTCAGTTCAAGTTCTTAAAATAAATCATTAGAAGTAGGAAAACATTACCTAGACTTATAAGTTTAAATTTCTGCTTCTTCTTGAAGGACTTAGTGTGGTGCTTCCATTGTTTTTTGTGAGAAATCTCCTGAAAATGAAGGTGATATTGGCATTGTTAATAATACCATGTTTAGGATACTTACAGGTGGCAACTATTCATTGGGAGAAATGATTGTCGAAGCGGTTTCTTTTCTTCCGTTGGCTGCATTAGGTGTCTTTTAAAGTAGGTTATTTAGGTTAGGGATGTGTAGGTAATTTGAATTTTATAGAGTATTTAGGTAATAACTTTTAAGTTTTTGAGTTCCTGCTTTCAATATAATATAGATCGGGCTAAAACCATATTTTGACTTGTGATCAAGCCATAGATACCGATAAGAAAAGAAATAGATGATAAAAAATGATAATGATGAATAATTTTGTGTAACAAGCTGTTCATTTCTATTTTTACTCGTAGAAAATTTATGTTGTTGGGAGTCCCTGATGGTTAAATACAACAAGATTTACCATGACTGCTACTTTACAGAAACACTTAAGTGAAAGCCTATAAAATTGCATCTTTAACTGGATACCAACATTGAAAACCATCTTTCACGCTTCGACTTTGATCATTTTGGACTAGCAGCACTGTCTTTGTATACTAGACAGGCTACTGTGATCATATTCTCTCTGCTATGATCAATAATGGGCTTGAAAAGGAGCTCTAATATTAACTGCAATAAACAAAACTTGCAATGTGTAGAGAGCAAAAGGTAAAGTTCATTTAATTGGCGAAATTGTGTAAAGCTCTCAGTACAATGAATCAAGAGGGAGATGATACAAGAGAAAGGGATTAAGAGGTAACTCCATCAATTGAGTGTTGTTTACCCAATGATCGATTTCATGCCAGAATGAATCGAGGAAACAAGGATGTCTACAATGTCAACAATCGCTCCACTCCTGCAGGAAGGTGAAAGGAGAGAAACTGGGAGAGGAAAAAAAGAGGAGCTTTACTACTCTTCTTTTCTAATCTATGTGAAGGTGTTTGACTGTGCTCGAAGTTTAAGAATGAAAGGAAGACTTTTGAGACTTGTTGTTCAAAGTAAGCCATTGTTAAGGGTAAAATGTGAAGTTTAAAGTTAAATTGTTACTAAATATAGAAATATGTCTCTTTTTGGGACTTATTTTAAAGGAAAGAGTGTCACATTAATTGGGACAGAGGGATGCATTATGTGACCAAACTTAAGAGGTATATCCTTAGATGCAAGTGGCACCATAGATCTGGAACTACCAAAAGGTATCCAATTAAACCATGCATGGCCTCTACTTACAATACCTGTAGGAAATAATTATTCTTTCAACCTCCACAACTAATTGTCAAACTATTTTATCTATTTTTATTCCCTTAAATATAAAACGAATTATGCAGAGTATTTGGTGCTACTTTTGCCCAAGATATAGTGAAGATCCCTAGTTTCTTATATTTGTGGGTAGCATTTGGAATTCGCTATAAGAACTATATCATGTTTGAAAACATTCTTATAATTTTCGACAAGTTTGTTGAAGGAGTGTCTTATCTTTTAATGTATTCTTGACTAGAGGGGTTTAATAAAAAGAAAATAGAAAGGAACAAAGGAATGTACAAGTGTATAAAAGGAGTTGGGGCAAAGACATCAGAAACATTTAGACCTACGATTTCATCCTACATGTTATGCTTTTAGTTCTTTAGAGGTTTTAACATATTAAATCAGCAAAGATGAAATTCACAATTTGCTGTTCTTTTGGTGCAAGGGAACTTTTTTTTACACTATAAGTTAGCTGTTGATTTCAATATTTGCTTCTTCTTCACCTTGTTGTTCTTGTGTATAATTCCATTATCACAAACATATGCCATAACTTATGCTGCAATTAACTATATTCAGGTTGTTTAACTCTTTTTTTTTTGAAATAGTATTCAGGTTGTTTAACTCTTGTTTGCTTGTTATTCTTCTGAGGCATATTTCCTTCTCCTTATTTGCTAACTTATGCTGCAGCTATCTTCCATCGTGGAGTCATGTAACTGCATCATCGACCCACAGTTGCCTGCTGACGACTTGCTAATGAAGTATCAGTACATTTCTGATTTTTTCATAGCACTTGCTTATTTCTCCATTCCAGTGGAGTTGATATACTTCGTTAAGAAGTCTGCTGTCTTTCCATATAGATGGGTTCTTGTGCAGTTCGGTGCTTTCATAGTTCTTTGTGGAGCAACCCATCTTATCAACTTATGGACATTTAATATGCATACAAGGAATGTGGCAATAGTAATGACTACTGCAAAGGCCTTGACTGCGCTGGTGTCATGTGTAACTGCTCTCATGCTTGTCCACATCATTCCTGATTTATTAAGTGTCAAAACTAGGGAACTGTTCTTGAAAAAGAAAGCTGCACAGCTTGACCGTGAAATGGGTATTATTCGGACTCAAGAGGAGACAGGTAGACATGTTAGAATGCTAACTCATGAAATCCGAAGCACTCTTGATAGACATACTATCTTAAAGACTACACTTGTTGAGCTAGGAAGAACATTGGCATTGGAAGAGTGTGCATTATGGATGCCAACACGTACTGGACTAGAGCTTCAGCTTTCTTACACTTTACGTCACCAAAATCCAGTTGGATTAACTGTACCCATTCAACTTCCTGTAATCAATCAAGTTTTTGGTACAAACCATGTTGTGAAAATATCACCAAATTCTCCTGTCGCAAGACTTCGACCTGCTGGGAAATACATGCCTGGTGAGGTGGTTGCTGTCAGGGTTCCACTTCTGCATCTGTCAAACTTTCAGATTAATGATTGGCCTGAACTTTCAACAAAGCGCTATGCTTTAATGGTTCTGATGCTTCCTTCAGACAGTGCAAGACAATGGCATGTTCATGAGCTGGAGCTCGTTGAAGTGGTAGCTGATCAGGTTTGATTTTTGTTATTAAAAATTCCTTAATATAATCCTTTAGAGTTGCTCTTTTATATATTTATGGATTGAACACAACCATGTTGACATACTTAGTTTTGGGTGTAAAATTAGACCTGGAGAAGAACAATTACAAAAATCTGAGAATTTGCAAGAAGAATCATATGGCTTAGTTATTCTTAGTTTATTGGTTTATCCATTCGAATTGCACTGAATTGTTATTACTGTTATTTTTGTTAAATTTTTCAAAGATGAATCAAAAGCTGAACTACAATGATTTTTTTTGCATACTTCGTCTGCTGATTGCTTTTTGGTGATTGAATAGTTAGACCGGGTTGCCGATGAGTGTATCATAGTAGATTTTCCGATAGGACCTTAACTCCTTGTTTTTTATTTTTATAGATGATCCCTTATATTAGAAGCACGGGGAATAGGATCGATTATATATAGAAATATTAGGAACAGCGTTTCTGAATTATTTGAATATTCCTTTCATGGAACATAGAACTTCTTGTAGTGTATGTAATTTTCTAAGTATTTCTATCATATGAAGTGAAAATTACGTCTGCGATAATGTATTTAAGTGTGTAAAAGTAAATACTACTGAGTTTTACAAAAATAGTTCTATAACGGAAGCCATTTAACTTTTTCATTCTGTCTCTGGTAGTGTACTGTTCTCTGATGAATGTAATTAGCTCACTAGCAAGTAGCACACCTAGTCATTGTTTGACTTGTTTAAAAATCATGTTGTATCATCAATTACGGTGAAGTGTCCAAGTTTTACTGCTTTTGCTATTTGCATTGCAGAGCCTTAAAAAAAATTCAGTTTTTCCTGGATTTCTCCTGTTTATCAATGGAAACTTCAACTTAATCAACTATGCCTCAATCAATTAGTTGGGGTCTTCAATATGAAACCTCTGTATCTAACCACTCCAACTGAGATCCAGAAATCAGATTTCAAAGAAATTCATCATAACTCAACTATAGGCTTGCTGTTAACCAACAGTAATCCTCATTTGTCTAGATAGGCCACCAGCTATTATGCTTTCATTATGGGAAAAATTGACAATTAAATAAAGAAAGGAACAACTGAAGAAAAGACATGCATGTCAGCTTCCTCTCCCCAACCCTTGCCCTGAATAAGACAAAAAGAAGTTTCTTGCGGAAAACTCTGAATATTGGAATCCGCCTCCTTTCTCCTAGTTTTGGATGTTCAGTTTCTAGGCATATAGGGAAATACTCTATTCTAGTGGTCAGTGTCTGGTTGCAACTAGTTTTAGGTGTTCATATGTCTTATTTGATTTAATAGGAGCTATCCTTGAGTGCCCAGTGTGATTTAATCTACGCCTCGGCATTTCAGGTTGCTGTTGCTCTGTCACATGCTGCTATTTTAGAAGAATCAATGAGGGCTAGGGATCTTCTTATGGAGCAGAATGTGGCTCTTGATCTGGCAAGAAGAGAAGCAGAAATGGCTGTTCGTGCACGTAATGATTTCTTGGCTGTTATGAATCATGAAATGAGAACTCCCATGCATGCGATAATTGCACTGTCTTCCTTACTACAAGAAACTGATCTAACTCCAGAGCAACGTCTGATGGTTGAAACAATCCTCAAAAGCAGCAACCTTTTAGCAACGCTCATCAATGATGTCTTGGATCTTTCAAGGCTAGAGGATGGAAGTCTTCAACTTGATATTGGCACTTTTAATCTCCATGCTCTATTTAGAGAGGTGCCCTCCATCACCCTCTTTTTTTTTAACTTGCAAATTCTAGATTACCTGTCAGGAAAAAAAGTGTCATTACTGATATTTTGCACTTCACTATGTTTGCTGGACCTACTGACTGATTTATGTGTCTGCTTATTGCTGTAGGTCCTTAGCTTAATCAAGCCTATTGCATCTGTGAAAAAGCTGTTCGTCACACTTAGTTTGTCTTCAGATTTGCCGGAATATGTAATTGGGGATGAAAAACGGTTAATGCAAATTCTCTTAAACGTTGTTGGCAATGCTGTAAAATTCTCAAAGGAAGGCAGCGTGTCAATCTCCGCTTTTGTTGCAAAATCAGACTCTTTAAGAGATCCTAGAGCCCCTGAATTTTTTGCTGTGCCTAGTGAAAATCACTTCTATTTACGGGTGCAGGTATAATTTTTACAAGCTTGATATACTTCCTTTGATAGGTTAAGGATAGTTACAAATTTGACATTTTAGACTTAAAACTGTCAGATGTTTTGTTCTTATTATTTTTAATATTCTAAGTAATACTTTCTGTAGATAAAAGATACGGGGATAGGAATTACACCGCAGGATATTCCCAACCTGTTTAGCAAGTTTACACAAACCCAAGCACTAGCAACTACAAATTCTGGTGGCACTGGACTTGGCCTTGCAATTTGTAAGAGGTACGGGGTACCCAGTTCCTTGGTGTTCTTTTCCGACTCTGATTTTCATTTTGCTATGTGAACTTGGTAACTGCTTCATACTCAATTCCTTTCCTCTTACTGTATTTAGTATTGACACATCTTCTAATGGGCCACAAAACAGGTTTGTGAATCTTATGGAAGGACATATTTGGATTGAAAGTGAAGGTCTTGGCAAGGGGTCTACTGCTATATTTATCATTAAACTTGGCATTCCTGGACGTGCAAATGAATCTAAGCTCCCCTTTGTGACCAAATTGCCAGCAAATCACATGCAGATGAGTTTTCAAGGATTAAAGGTTTTGGTGATGGATGAGAATGGGTGAGTACTATCTGGACCCTTTATCCTCTGCTCTTGTCTCGTCATGCTGTTTAATGATCCATCTAGTTCATGAGTTTCTCATCTTATATGTATTGAGCTGTCTTACGCACTCTTACTTGAGACTGAACATGTAAATACTTAATAAGAAGTTATCATGGCATGTCACATTTTGAAGAAGACCATTGCTTCTGCTAAGTCTACATAAGAGTACTGAAATTAGAATCTTAACTATATGTGGATGTGCTGGTGATATGTTCCTAAGAGTGTATGCCTTTTTCTGATGAAAAGAAGGAAAAGTGACGGAAAAGTTAAGGATTTACAGATATCAGGATCAGGAGAATGGAAGGAGAGATGACCAGCCTGACCCTAGAAGCTCACATCGTTATCTCTAGTTGGAAGAAGGGAGTGACCAACTGGAAGTAGTGCTTTCAAATCCAATGAAAGTGTATACTGCTCTTCAAGACGTAAGAAGATGGAGGAAGAAGTGACTTCATAAATGTCTTGATACAAGTCTTTGGTATATATGCATCAAATTTAAGGATGTCACAGAATCTGGTGCACCTTAATATATTTATGTTTTTTCCTGAGACTTCCTAGACTAGAGCCAGTTACAGATTGCCTTTTCTCTTGTTCTTTTATCGCTCCCCTCCCCCCCCCCCACACCCACACCCACACCCACACCACCCCCCTTCTACTTCTCTGTGATGGCCGATATTCATATCTTTAACCTAAGGTAGTTATAAATTGAAGGCAGTTGTTTATTGTTGGATACAAATTTGTGTGATTGGTGATCTTACGACTGTGTGATCGCTGATTTTCTTTTCTTTTTTCTATTTTACCTCCTCATTATTATTTTTTTTTTTTTATTATCTATCCTACCCGATTATATGATTAGTTGACATTAGTTATCAGAATTGTTTCTGTTTCTTATACTCCTTCATGCAGGGTTAGCAGGATGGTAACCAAGGGTCTGCTTACACACCTTGGATGTGATGTAACTACTGTTGGCTCACGCGATGAGTGCTTAAGAGTTGTTACACATGAACACAAGGTAGTTATCATGGATGTCAGCATGCAAGGTATAGACTGTTACGAAGTCGCTGTAGTGATACATGAAAGGTTTGGGAAACGTCACGGCAGGCCACTTATTGTGGCACTGACGGGGAACACAGACAGAGTTACGAAAGAAAACTGCATGAGAGTTGGTATGGATGGAGTTATTCTAAAACCTGTCTCAGTGGATAAAATGAGAAGTGTTTTATCTGAGCTCTTAGAACATGGAGTTGTACTTGAATCTTAGTGAATGTAGGAGGAAAATATGCAGCAACCATATGAAAAACTCACCCAAATGCACGAGGCGTTGTAAATAGTTCTCGTCTTTGGGTTCTTGGTGATAACACAGTATATCACTTAAAGAAGGTGTATGTAACGCGACGTTGCTCGAGGCATTCAACAAATTTGTAGAAAGGAGTTGATTTTTCCGCTACCAGAAGTGTTCATATTCCATGGAACTTTGTATAAGATCTGATATTTGACACAACCCTTCATTTACTTGAAACATTAGAAAAAACTTTATTGCCTTGGCTCAACATTTGGGGCAAAAACATGTTTGGTCAATAGATTATGTGTTTTTTTTATTGCCTTTTCAATATTCATAGTATTTTCTGACCTTACTATATATTATAACATAGAGCTTGAATTGAAGGGGTGTTTTGACTCTATGCATCACAGAAGCAACAGCAAATAACAAAACTAACTGGTCTTTCAAAAGTGGGAGGGGTTTTCTAGTTTGAAGTTATCAAAATATATTCTTTTTGGGGTTTAAGGTAGACTTATATATTTTTAATAATTATTATAAATGAGGAAATGGAAACGCGGAACGGGGAGTGGATTACAAGGTGGGGTATTAAATTCTCCAATAAAATGAAAGTTTAAGTAGTCGATCAATTCAGCTAACTGGACAACTAAGTAGGTGTCTCATCATATAGTTTAAATAGTCAACCAATTCAGCTAACTGGACTACTAAGTAGGTGTCTCATCATATATTTCAAAGATTTTTACTTTGTTCGGAATTTATGAAGTCGGAGTCGTGTTTGATTGTATTTTTAGCAAAGAATATTGGAATAATGTTTTGTAGTTAAATGCAACTTCAAAAGTGAAAAGTGGATGGAGCAAATAATAGTTTGTTTGTTTTTTAAATAATATAACTGAAATACAAATTGAAGTACCAACAATGGTTATGGTGGAGTATATGTATTTCTTAATCCTTAATCTGATATCTCGAATTTGAGTTCCTCCGAATAAAGAATCGTCTTTGTTAGGAAATGTTTTACCTTTAATGTAAAAATTTCAGCGCGAAATTTAATTTAATTATTGTCTTATATAAATATCAGATATCAATTAAAAATTTAATCGAATATTAATTGAATTTCATTATGAAACATCAATTTTCAAATAAAGGTAAAAATTATTTTGTGATGAAATGAATACTTTTTATAACCAAATGGGTACTAAAATGTTTCTAGATAAGGTCAATACTTTTTTTTGTGATGTAAAAAGGCATAAATATTGCATATAAGTGATGTAAGACATAGTTACATTGTTGAGGCTCGTCATTCAATATCAAATTGGTTGGAAGGTATATGGTGTACTATTAAAAATGCATGAATAACACCGCCAAAGGAATATATTCTATTCGTTTCGATTTGTTTGTTAAATTTTAGTTTTATGTAATTTTAAATAAAAAATATGTAGAATAATATATCAAAAATAATTTTAATGTTATAATTTTAAATATATCATATAAAAAGTTAAAGTTAATAATCGTCAAAAGAAATATTATATTTGTAACGAGCTTAAAGAATTAAAACAAAGAAATCGCGATCAAGAAAAAATAGTAGAACTCCCTTCCAATTTATGTGTTAGTATGTTTTTTAGCTTGTTTAAATAATTTCACTAATTTGTGTTTCAAGATGGTTCAGTTAGTTGGAGAGAGTGGCTAATCATACGGATAATTAGATCCCCTTCCATGCCGTTTGAGTTGAGTATGTCGAATATGGCTTGCTAATATAGTTTATATTTCTTGTATGGTTTATCGGCTATTCAAAGTGAAGAATTTACTCAATATGCATAAAGTGTTCATTTAACGGGTTGTGATAGAAGTTATAGTGACTACGAGATTTCTGAAAAAGGATTATTTTTTTTTACAAAAAGATCACATATTATCCTTAATAAATGATATATCACAAGTTTTGATTTTTATTTTTTTTTGAATTTTCTTAAATTAGGTGTATAGTTAAATAATATATTAAATTAGAAGGTATGGACTATGAAGTATCAATCATTATCACGTAACTCAACTTTAGGAGTTTGTTACATCAATTGTTTTGTTTGACTTGATAATGCATGTATTTCTTTCATTTTATATTATTTGATTTATGTTAATTTGATATATTGACTAATTTTTTAAAAATTAAGTTGTACTTAATATTTTTCATATTATCTGATCCTCGCTAATTTAATAGGGGCGGAACTACATATCATCGAAGCAAAATATTACATTATGTTGTATGATTCAATTCATTTCTATAAGATTTTATGCCGTTTGACTATACATGAACAATTAGAAAAATCTCTCAAATCAAAGTGGAAAAAAGAGAAAACATGAAGTATAAATATTGAGATTTTTTGGTAGCCGGTAAAGAAATAAGTTATATTTTTATTAATTTTTTATAATATATATATATATATATATATATACTAAAAATAAATATCTACAGTATTCTAATCAGCTACCAAACGATCAAATAGTTATTCCACTTTCATTTAATAATGCATATATTTTTTTGAAACTTATACATGTATAACAAGAGGTGAATCTACGATTTTTCTAGCATGGGTGCATCAAGAAAAATATATATCTTTAGTCTTCGATGTCAAAAGCTCAACGTTTAACCATGTGGACCAATTAGACTTCTTATAGTATGGGTGTAAGAATATAATATTACGCAATTTTCAGAAAATATATATATAAAATATCTAGTTTTACGAAGAGATCACGAGTTTCGGTGACCTATTTTTTGCCTCTAAGTTCGCCACTGCATATATTAATTATGTAGATTTCTAAATTGCAAACTAAACATCATATATATTAGTCCTCCTACATCTATATATAAACGTTGGTATATCAGAAATACGCAAGAAAAGCACTTCGAATTTTTATATATTAAAATCGTAACTCTCTAACTAATTACCAAATATCATATTACATATACAAAAATTAATATATACATAACTTATCTTACCAGCTACAAAAGAAAATAATTGTTATGAACCAAAAATCTAAACAGTCTGTAAAATTACCACTATTTATATATTTTCCTTCCCTAATCATGAAAATTGAAAAAGAGAAGAAAAAAATCAAAGTATAAAAAAAGAAATCTCCTAAAATCACTTTTTAAATAATTATATTGCTACTTTAATATTAGGGCACAGGTCAAAATATATAATAATTATTAGTAAGGAAAAAAAAAGTAAAAGAGAATTAAATCTCAAAGGATGCTCATGAAAAAGGCAGAGAATTAGATTCTTCATTGCCTAACACTTTCTTTTATAAGTATTCCGTCGAATTAAATTTAAATTTACATTAAAAAAAAACTTACCATATAATAAAATATTTCTTAGTCAACAAAAATATCATCGTATCGATATGACGATATATTTATCACTATACTGAAAACCTTATATCTATGTTTGTCCGTTCAATAGTGGCAACACTTTGGCATTTGAGAAAATAAATAAATAAGAATGTAATATGAAATTTATATGATAAGTTTATATATAATATAGCTAAAAGAGAGTGTTGGTGCATCACCAAAATTGTCTTTTATATGATAATTTTTTTATGAATTTTAAATCATAAAAGCATTAAATTATCAATATACTTTCATAAATTTTATGTGAATATAAATATTTTATATATCGAACTGTCATTTTTATCATAGTATACCTTTATTTTTATAGGTATATATATAGGAATTGAAGTCAAATGCATTATTCATGTGATCAAATGGTCATTATAGAAAAAACAACTCATATTTATTTTGCAATTATATTTTGTGTCACAAGGTATCTACTTTGGACCACACTAAAGAGAGCACACACCATGCCATATTTATTTATTACCCACCTTTTATTTGTTTTGATTACTTATTCGGTGTTCGAAATTTGTATATTGATCCAAAATACAAGTAAATATTATTGTAAAGATTATTGCAACCTGACTTATTCCGATTCACATAACTATATGTTATTAGTAGTGGAGACTTCATTGTCATTGAAGGGAGTCAAAATATACCAAAATAACTATATATCACATACAAAAATTCTAATTATATATATTATAAAATAATGAGAAAAAGCTCAAATATGTCATTGAACTTTCAGAAAAAGCTCATTTATGCCATCAGTTAAAAGTTTGGCTCATTTATGTCATTATCGTTAAAGAAAATGCTTATTCATGCTATTATTTTTTAACGGTGGTCTTGCAAAATCATTTTTGACACGTAGCCAATTATAACTAGGCTACATCATCAATTTTTTTAATAAAAAAAATCAAATTTTATTCAGAATTTTAGTTTTTTTTATTAAAAAAATTGATGACGTGACCACTTATAATTCGGTCATGTCATCAATTTATTTAATTAAAAAAATTAATTCAATTTTTTTTTCAGAATTATAATTTTTTTATTTAAAAATTTGATGACGTGACCGAATTATAATTGGCCACATGTCAAAAATGGTTTTGCAAAATCATCATTAAAAAATAATGGCATGAATGAACCTTTTCTTTAATGGTAATGACATAAATGAGCCAAACTTTTAACTGATGACATAAATAAGTCTTTTTTAAAAGTTCGATAACATATTTGAGCCTTTTCTCTAAAATAATTTAATTTTACATGGGTATTTTGGTTGGGTGAATCAAGAAAAGAGTAAAGAGACTTGGAAAAAGGTGAAAAAGGAACACAGAATTTTCTCTTTTATCTTTTAGCAAGTGGATATAAATCAAGATATCCATTATAATCTGAATTAATAATCTATTTAAATTATTTTTAAGGAACGTAGATAAATAAAAATATGACAAAGCAATTTTTATTTTTTTTTTGCCTAACTAGAAATAAAAAACTTTTTTTTTTTGAATTTTTCATTAAGAAAAAGTATCTTCATTTCCTCCATAAAAAAAACGTTTTTGAATTTTTTGATCTAGAAATATTATGACTTTGGAAAACGTGCCTATTATATAGCCTTAAATGACATGAAATTTAGACATTTTGGCCTCATTACAAGATTTTATATTATTTTGTGCCAATTATTTTTCCATGATGTGATATGAAAGTAAATAAAACTTACTTTTCCTCAAAATTTGTACATTTTAATGGTCATATTTTTCGTTTTTAGAATTAAATTATAAAAAAATTGATTATTATTTTTACGATATATTTTTTTATCATATTAATATATGAAAACTTATAATTTATAGTACTTCTTGTATATTGAATATCTAAATTTTTTATTTGAAGTATCGAATTAATGTAATCTAATTTAATTTTAAAAATTAGTTAAATTAACTTTTAAAAAACGCAACATAACAATTAAAAGTGAATGAGAAGGATACTATAGCAGTATAGATTTAGGAAAATCATGTGATCTCTTAATCTTAATTAAAGTACATGAAAGGAGTGCTACAATTTTAGGATATTGAAGAGTCAAAATACTTAATAATCTGAATTATTCGGTGCACGCGATTAAATTATTATCACTTATTTATTAAAACATATTTTAAATATCAATTATTTATTTTTCTATACGAATGATAGTGCTATTTTTGATAGAAAAAGAAAATAACTAATAGTTAATGTGAATTTTGATAAATAATTGATGATCATACATTAGAAAAAAATTAAAAATAATAATCTTAATATATATAAAAATTACTCAATTGGTCAAAAGTGCCCTCTTATGATTAATTTCAAACTTGCAATATTATAATTTCACCCTAAATTATGACTTATTTGACTATGTATTTTGATTTTATATAGAGATACTCCAACAACAATAATGTTCCTTTCAATTTATGACCAACTTTTTATTCTAATTCCAATGGGAATATTCTCATGCAATTTAATATATTTATTTAATGTCAATATCACACTAAATATCTTAATTGATAATAAATATTATTTTTTTAAATAAAAAAAAGGAAGTACAAGATTTTTTGAGAACAAATAGAAACAGAACTATCATACAAATTTTAAAAATAAATAAAAATTAAATAATCATATTTAAATTTTAAATAATATATCTATAAAAATTGAAAGAATCTAGAAAAAAGGAATAGTGAATGCACCATTGTTGTCACAAGAAGAACCATGACAATAGTATGTACAATCACTTTCACATTCCCCACCAACACATATTGCTTAAATACTCTCGTATCATAGAATAACTGAAAGTTTGAGATAAATAAAAATAAAAATATGAAATTAAATTGAAAATTGAAAATTTTATATATTAATTGATAAAAATATTACTTAAACTATTGATTATCAGTTAATCTACTAAAGAAATAATCAAATTATTAAAAATTGATAACTCGATAATTTTAAAAAAATTAAAATCGTTATCAAAACGGCTACATGAATCAATAATATTTAAAATTAATGAACTAATTTCAGTTCAATTTAAGAAATTTTATATAAAATAATTAAAATTTCAAGTTTATTTTAAGCGGCTATATATAAAATAATCAAATATTCACCAATCATCACGCATCCATTATGCGCAGTGCCACTAGTAATAAACTGAAATAGCAGAGAGAAAAAAACAAAAAAACTTTTTAATTTAAATATAATATAATAGAAAAAAAAAGGGAAAATATATAGGGACATTTGATTATGAAAATAAACAAAGTTGTTTAAATTTTTTGAGATAGGAGTTGAAATTGTATTTGATCGTATTTTTTTTATAATGGATTTTTAGATTTTAGATATACATTTTTAAATATGAATTTTATATTAAACTTCTAAAAACTAGCAATATCTTAATTTACTGAATGGTACAATCAAATTTTCTTAAAATAGATAATTATAAAATGTTATAGATTAGATTTCATGTGTGTGGTACTATATACTATTGCAAAATTTTCACTTTATTTTGAATTTTGAAATATGAAGGTATAATATTTGATTATAATTTTTGTAAATAATACTTGATTGTTTGAATTTCCTCTTCCTAAAAATATAAAGTATGATTGAAACATGAAAAGTAATTTAAATATAGTCATTTTATCAAAATAAACATTTTAGGATAAAATTTGAAAAAATAATAATATAGGAGTAGTAAAAATGAAAAAGAACAGAAAATGGTTTTAATATTTTCCAAGTTTCAGATAACTTGAAATTGTATTTAAAAATTTATTTCAAACATTGATTTTATAATAAAAATAAAAAAATAAAAAAAAAATTCATAATCATCTTATAAAATGCCAACAAACTTCATGTGAGAGACATATAATGATATGGATTGCAATATCCACTTTTTAGTTTTTAGGCAAGGTGACAAAAACAAGATTAAAATAGGTGGATTTAATTTTAAAATTAAGTTTTTTTTTTATAATAATTTTAATATAATAATAATAATAATAATAATAATAATAATAATAATAATAATAATAATAAAATTGAATGTATAGTTAAATATTACTAAGTATTTTAATGCATAATAATTTATAAAAAAAATCATTGTACTCTCATGGACTAATACATTATATTCCAAAGAAGAAAAAGAGTTTGGAGAAAAATACAAAGTGATATAATCAAATATTTTTTAATAATGCGAAAGTTTAAATAGCTAATCGATTAAATTATTAATTTTTTTTAGATTTGTTACTTTCAACTCGCTTGCTTACGATTTAATTTTAGAATATAACTTTGTAAAAATTCAATTTATGTAGTTACTATTAGTATTATTTTTTATGACTATTTTATAAATAAAATAAAATAGTTGTAATATATCATAAAAAAGAACTTCAACAATAAAATCTATAGATGATATGATAAAAGAATATTAAATCAATAGTCATTTGAATACTTCAATAAAAAAAATATACAATACATAATATTTATCAATTAATTTTAATGGATAAAATTTGCATGTAATCTAATCTATAGATGATATAATAAAAAAGATATTAAATCCATAGTTATTTGAAGACGTTAAATATTAAATACACAATACATAAATATTAAATTTATGGATAGACATTATATGTAATCTAATCTATATATAGTATGTTATAAAAAAAAAATTAAAGAATAAATGAATCTTTCTATCTAATAGTATATTATATTACATTTGTTAGTTAACCTATAATTAATTATAAAGTTGCCTAAAATAATGAAAATAGCAGCTGTATTTTTTATGAACTAGTAGAGATAACATTCAATTTCAGTTTCATTTGAATTATTTTAATCTCGATTTTTTTTTATCTTGTTATCTATTGAATCAATTTTTATGTCATTTTAAATATATTCATTTCTAATCGTATTTATTTTAGTATTTTCACATATTCATCTCAAGATTTTTATTTTTCAACGTGATAGTTCTTGATTGACTAGTACTCCGCCTACAACATAGTTGGTCTAATAATCACCCTGTAGAACTCAACTGTAAGTATTGATAGCTTCTTTTTGTCACACAAAACTCCAAATACAAGCCTTCATTTCACTGCACTAATACGATTTGTGACGTTATTATCAATATCTCATTTTACTTGAATAATAAATCTAAACTACATAAAATCGTCTCTCTTTTAAATGATCTATGTATCGAGCTTCACTTTCACTCTAACCTCATGTGCTATAGACTCTCTCTAAATATTTACTTTAGCAGAATTTCACCACGAATCTCAATAATCTAAATTATATGTTATCCGTAAATATAATACACCAAGATACTTCTTCTTGTATTTATCGAGTCAATATATCTATCATGAAAATAAATAATAATAATAATTCGAACCAAACTATTAACGAATGATATTTTTAATTAATTTTTTTTTCATAATTCCATCTTCCACCTAAATTTTCTCTCTCTACTGCATTTCCTCTGTTTTTTTCCACCAAAACTTCACTTCTCTCTACAAACAAAAACAAGAATACCACCAAATTCCTCTGCCTTCTGTTATTGAAATTTGTTGCTATATATAACAAAAACCCTATTGCTTTTTCACTTTCTCTCTCTTCTTTTCTCTCTCATCACCATCTTCCTAAATGAGTATTTATCAATAAAACCCATTGTACACTGTGAATTCCCCATTTGATTGATTTTTCATAAAGAATAATCAAATTGGTGAAAAGGGGTTGCTTTAATTTATTGAAATTGTAGAATTTTAGTGTTTTCTTGGTATTTCAGAAGCTTTTTCTGTTCTGGGTGTGTTTTATTTTTTTGTGGGTTTTGAGTATTTTCATCAATGGCTGCTGGTGCTAAAGAAGTGTCTGGTGAGACAACAGTGGTGGAAGCTCCTGCTGTTCAGTCTTTATCATCACCAAACACTGATAACACCAGCAATAATTCTGAATCTAATGGTGTTAAGGATTCATCCGATTCAATCGCAAATGCGAAATCGGAGTTTCATATGCATGATATTGCTGATATGTTGAAGAAACTTAAGCTGAATCCACAGGCTAAGGAGTTTTTTCCTTCTTCTTATAATCGTGGTACTGGTGGTGCTGGTGATCAGATGATTCTCAGTAACTTTGTACCAGCTAACAAGACTATGGGGGGTGATGGTTTTCAAAACAACAGAAGGGTATTGATTCATTTTTTCAATTCTCATTGATTTATTTTTTTTGTTTGATCGTTGAAAATTTCGATCTTTTTGCCTGTTTTGTTATTTTGGGTCGGTTGATGATTTTGCTATACTGTGACTAATTGTGGTGAAATTCATATTTGTTTTTTTTTCTGTGTTAATTTGTGTGTGTTTGTTTTTCTTTTTTGTGTGCAAGTTTTCCTTTTTAAGCATTTTGTCTTTTGGTTGAATTTGCTGTTTTTCTGGATATTATAGCAATGAAACTTTAACATTTCCTTGTTAAGAACTGATCTTTGGAGATTTTCAGTAATTTGTTTAGGTAATGATCATTTAAAGGAATATAATTACTGCTGAATGTATTAACTGGAGTTAGCAGTTTTCAAGGAAATGAAGGTTTTATGGTCAAAAATGGATTTTTAGACCTGGTTTATTAATTGGGGATTCCTGGCATTCCATTCACTAAAAGTGGAAATTTGGTATTCAGTTAGTTGAATGGGATCATTGAATTTTGGTCGTTACTGATACATAGATGGTAAAGTGCAGATGAGTATAATTTGTGTAATGTATGACGTTAAATTTGCCGTACTAGTGTGATTTGGACCTTTCGATAGCTTTGGTTTTTTGATGATACATAAATAGAACCTCTTGCTGTGTGTGGATGAAATAGGGGATATTTTGTTGTTTTCTGATACTTGTAGCCAAGTTTTTGTTAGTTCGTTAAATAAGCTGTAAAAAAGGAAGTAATCAAGTTTGGAGAAATGTTTTACTGAGCATACGTTATAGTGATGCATCTTTTCCCTTTTCATTCATCGTATATAACTTATGAAGACAGTAAAATCAATTTTGTGAAGTCAGGTACTACTAGTAGCTGCTACTTTTCTTTCTTTGTTTAAATTATGAAGAAGTTAAATAGTTCTTCACTAAGTTCGTTTGTTTTCTGCCAATTTGGATAGAAGAAAGTTTTGCATTGTGATTGGCATCAGTTGTCATGTAAAGAGATTGCTTGTGGGAAGCTAATGGCACCTTGAATTCGCGTCCGTCAATCTGGGAACAAAGTTCTAGAATAAACTGGCACATTCAGTTACCAGAAAGTAATATACAACAGAGAACTCATCTCACTGAAAATGAAGCTTACATCACTCTGTTGGAACTTGACTTCTGTACTTGTAGCATTCCA
The DNA here is from genome assembly GCA_022817965.1 of Solanum lycopersicoides. Lineage (NCBI taxonomy): Eukaryota > Viridiplantae > Streptophyta > Magnoliopsida > Solanales > Solanaceae > Solanum > Solanum lycopersicoides. The sequence goes on from CM040629.1 coordinate 5,446,059, forward strand.
TCACATTCAGTGCCATATTTATTTTTCTCATATCAGTATGGGGTTAACGGGTTTTAGTTGATTAGTTTAAATGTTAGTTTTGTTTGCTTGAGTCATAGAGTTTTCATCTCTATACTTTACTTGTTAGTTAAACTAGTGATATTGTTACTGTTTGATTTTTACTTCTCTTTGGTTAATGGTAATTTCCTAATTGGGAATGCTTATATGTATTCATGTTAGAGTTGGTTGTTGGTCACATTTCTTGAGAACATCAAGTTGATGACATACTTGACATTTCAGTTATATCTTTGCCTGGATCAATTTGGTCATATTTTATATGCTAACTAGAATAGTTGAATCATGGACAACCATCTCCTTTGACATTTCAGTTCTATCTTTGGTTGGATCAATTTGGTCTTATTTTATATGGTAACCAGAATATTTGAATCATGGACAACCATATCCGTTTTCTTGTTTTCCTTTTAGTATCTCCTAAACTTTCTTTTCTGTGTTTCCACAGAGAGGCAGCAACTTTAACCAGGGCAAAAGGAGAATGAACAATAGAGCTTATAAGGCTCAAAGAGAAGACAGCATCAGGCGAACAGTATATGTTTCTGAGATAGATAGCAATGTAAGGATACATTCTCACTTATGTTTTGTGATATTTTTTTATTAGTACTCATTTGGCATCTTTGGTTTTGCCTTCTCAATATCTAGGTCACCGAGGAGCAACTTGCTGCTTTGTTTTGTGCTTATGGACAAGTAAGTCGCTTTCTTCTTCTTCTTCTACTACTACTGCTACTACTACTACTTCATTGGAAAAGTCACTTTCTTCTTCTGAACATTGATGTGATTCACTATATTATATATTTGATGCTCTTACGTGCATGTGGTTTCAGTAATTTGGCATAACTACACTAGAAACAATGAATTCCTTTTCTCATCTGCTTGTGGAGTGGTAGCATGATACATAAGTATACATTTGTGTGCTACTTACTATCATACTTTAGCAGAACAAAATACTTTGCTTGGGAATCTGATTACCATATAAGTTTACTTCTTTTTTTGTCTTTGATTTGATTTTTATTTATCGTAATTGTGCATTATAGGGTCTCATAATACTTGACCATCAGATAATTAATAACCTGCTAATGAAATTGATGACATCATATATGCACTTGTTATCTGGTCTGTTAAGATAATGTCCTTGAAGAAATATTTTATCTTTCATAAGTTATATCAACAACATATTAAAGCTAGCAGAGGTGGATGTGGCATACCGATACCATGTTCATCTGAACCTAGTACTTTCGACGCAGAGTATAAGTTTATATGTAAAAGTCCACGAAGATTGTAACAAATGATAGATATGAACTCATAAATTCCTGACTTGAACATAAAGAGAGCCGGATGATTAAAACAATGAAAACAAAGACTCCAAAGTAAAAGTGCTTAGAGCATAATGAAACAAAAAAAAGCTTCAAGATGAACACATTGAACTCAATGTGATAGATATCTCTATTAAGCTGAAAAATAGGAAGTACTTAAAAGATGCAACTTTCTTACTCCTGCATGCTTACTCTGAACAACAGTGGAACTTTTATAGCTTGAGTTCTAGGATATTTGAGACTTAAAATATTTTTAAAAAAATTAAAGAAAAATCATGAAATTGACTTACTAAGGACCTATCAAGCAGACTTTCCCCATATACCCTTTGACCTAGAAATACATCAGATAACCTAAACCACCTAAACCTGGTTAGCAGCTTACTGATTGGAAAAACATTTAAATATGAACCAATAACCAGAGATGGCATTCATGATAACAATGTGACATAGGAATAAAATGACATTTGTAAATTTCTTACCTAATAAGAATACGTAAAACATTATATAATGGTGCATAAGTTTTCATTTTTCCTCATCGTATCCAGTGTACACATCTGCATGAAGACACCTATAGTGAATGTTGTTGACCATATTAAGGAGGGGGCTGGGATTTGTTGTGGATTACTGCATGACTATGGTTTCTGGTGAGTTATCACATGGGTCGTAATGTGTACAATACTGTACATAGCTTTCTGAAGCCAGCAACATTAGTTACACTTAAAATTTGTTAAAAAATAGAATCTCATTGGGCGTAAACTCTTGCCAAATAGGAAGCTTTGTCGCCTTTTCTAAAGGAGGAATCTTGCCCTGATGTTTAGTGAGGCTAAGGCGTGAATTGATATTTAATATAAGACGTGTAACATTTGATCAGAAAAATCCCCAATAGCCTCCTATCAAGAAAATTTATGTCATTGGTTCATGTGGTATGCTAACTTGTGTCAACTGACTTAAGAGCTAGTGTACAGTTTGGTCTGTGATTTAGGCACCAATATAATGTTTTATTATGCACTTAGTACTTTTATCATATAAGATGCATTTCAACTGGCTTCATGGTGTCTTTCGAAAGGTGCTTCTTGTGAGCGGTTATGTTTGCATACACCTGTTCAACTATTCATTGTGGGACCAAAATCTGCCATGAAGTCCTGAATGTGTGGGAGGGCATGGATCGAGCTTCTTGGCTTGGGACTGTGAATGTGTTGTAATGAAAGTCCATGATGTTTATATCTATTTTGTCAGCTAATATCTAAATTTTGTGTCATAAATCATTTACTTTCAAAATTACAAAGTCCGCCTCATAGCTACAGCAGATTTGTTAATCTAATCAGTCAATCAACCGGCTAAACTTCAAGGCCGCAAGCTTTTGCTTACTTACTTCGTTTACTTGTTATGCTCAATGTGAACGTTTCCTCTTTTCTCATTTTTGCTGCTACCTTTCTAGGTTGTTGACTGCCGAATTTGTGGTGATCCACATTCTCGTCTTCGTTTTGCTTTCGTGGAGTTCGCTGATGAGTGTAAGTTGGATGTTTTGGCTTGAAATGTTCTTAAGACAGCTGAATATTCAAAAGCTAACATGGAATCGATCCTAGCAGACTCTGCAAGAGCAGCACTTTGCCTTTGTGGGACAATTTTAGGTTTCTCTCAGTTGAAGGTCCTGCCTTCAAAAACTGCTATTCTACCCGTGAATCCTACATTCCTTCCAAGGGTACGGATAAATATTTTGCACTATGTTTTTTGTCCAAAAAAAAAAGAACTTTAACATTTTGATTTGCTAGTATGTGGATGATCTTGAGAAATAGTTTTATGTTGTTCTATATCATCCTTGTAGAATTGAGGTCATGGATCCAAATGCTTATTCTCAATTAAATGTTGATGTTTTGTGCAGTCAGAGGATGAGCGTGAGATGTGTGCCAGGACTGTCTATTGTACAAATATTGATAAGAAGGTAGACATTTTCATCATTGAGATCTATTAATTTTTTTTCCTTGTATGCATCGTTCTGTCGGGCGCTTGTTCTGATGCACATTGTAGTAGTTATTATGCTCTGGCTCATACTCAGTTGTTTGTTAATAAGTATTTTTCTTGTAGTTTCCATTTATTATAATTTTCACAACCAATTACTCTATTCTGAACAGGTTACTCAGGCTGATGTTAAGAATTTTTTTGAAACAAGATGTGGCGAGGTCAGTATGAAGTTTAAAAGTTTGAATGTTGGCTTAAGAAGTGTTATTGAACAACGCTCTTACTTTGCAGGTTTCTCGCCTGAGGCTTTTGGGAGATCACGTGCACTCGACCCGCATTGCTTTTGTTGAGTTTGTAATGGTATTGTTTTCTTATCTTTGATGGAAATGTAGGTGTTAGCCTTTTGCATTAATTACCCTTTTATTCCTTCACACATGCATTTTGTGTTTGTTCCCATGCTGTATATGTGACAGAGGATTAGATATTTTGCATGTACCTATGGATTCAAATGTCATGATACAACAACTCTCTCCTTTTTCCTTTTCTGTTTTTCTTTTTGCTGGTTACTTGTGTAATATAATTATTGAATGATGTGTAACTCAAAATTCCACTTGGTTGCCTCTGAATATACCTCTCTTCTCGTCTGCATTATTATTTGGCCACCCTTTTGTCCATGTGAGTGCTAGTGAAGAAAGGAAAGTTAATATATTACTCCTTCCGGTCCACCTTACTTATCGTCCTTACTAAAAATAGATGGTCCAAAATAGTTGTCATTTTAGAAAACCAAGATTTAATTGAGTACAATCTTCTCATCTTGCCCTTAGTAATAATTATTATTGGAAGTGTACTAAATATTGACTAAATTAGCATAAAAAATGTAAGTAAAAGAGCATATACACATACTCCAATATTGTGATTTCAATCTCTTCATTTATTTTTTTAACAATAATGAGGCTGTATAGGTACTTATCATTTACACCAACAATCTTTTTATTTATTGAGGAGAGATTAAATGAGAACATTTTTTGAAGAGCAATTAACATTCTAAATATTAAGGATATTAAATAAGGGTATGTTTGGCAAAACACATATTCCCTCTGGACCACTATACTAGTCCCATTTTTTATTTAGATGCCCCTTGAGAAACTGTGTTTTGAATGCTTACTGGCGTTTTAGAAGAGTCTCTTAATATGGATTGACATTTGAAAAAAATCTTATGTTTGCAAACTGCGCAGGCTGAGAGTGCAATTTTGGCTTTAGACTGTTGCGGTGAGGTATTGGGATCCCAACGCATCAGGTAAGCTTATTTACAAATGGCTATAGCCTCAGCTGATCCCCGCTAATTCTTTTCTGCAAAGTGTATTTCATTGTTCGTGTAGTATTTGATCTTTCTGAGATTGGTATATGCACCAAATCAGATCATGCACTCTTAACTCATTCCAGACTTGCCAAAACTTTTCCTTCTTTTTTTTTCAGTGTCCAAATTATTATTGCACCATTCCATTCTTTCTACCAATCTGATATCTGAAAATCGAATAGAGAAACAATGATTACGACCTAAAGATCAATAGTTGAGATGGGAAGTTAGTAGTTATTAAGTCTCTTAATTGTTTCTGTTGCTTATCCAGGAAAAAAAAAACCCGCTAATAGACATCAACCTGAGTTATCGTGAAATACACGGATATAACTTTTGTTTAACTTGGTGCTACTAGAATATGAATCCAGTTCCTCTTTCATCACCTGAGTATTTGAAAATGCAGTAGTTGGTCTTTTACAGTTATGGAAGATCGCTAACTTTTGTAAAATTCTTATGATTAAAATGTCAACATTCTTTAGTTTGTCTGTGTTCAATAGCATAACCTTCGTTTATGATGCACGTAGGTATGATGAAATCGCGATATGCAGATAATTGTTATCAATATTCAATAGCACTTCTAGTTATTACATTTCTATTAACAGAACACTTCTTAATAAGAGCCATCTCAATACTGAGCCTCATGCAGTTGATGACAATTGTTGAGAACTACAGGGCTTTGGATCTTCAGACAGTTCATTCTATCCATTAGTCTTTTTCTAACTTTGCAACTTTACTTATATGTTGTAGGGTGAGTCCCTCAAAAACACCAGTGAGGCCCCGACTTCCGCGTGCCATGATGCAGTAAGCCAATGTGTGTGCTCATGGACCTGGAAAGAGTTCAAAGACAAACCCCCCTCGGAAGACTTGAGGTCACCATGGGAAATCGAAACAAAACAGTAATCTCCATGTTCTTTCTTTTCATGTTCCTTTCTTTACTGCCTACAGTAACTTATGCTACCAAAAAACAACGTAGACATCGAGCCAACGATTTTTAAATTGGAATATCTGCACTTGTAGTACTTTTACCTTGATCGATCGTTCCTCTATGAATCTCTTGATGGTTGGAACGACAGTTCACAATTTGATCATTCGTCTCTGGATGTGCTTTTACATGTTTCTTATTGCTCTCAGAGTGCATCATTTCCGCACTCGGTCTTTAACTATAGGAACTCAACCATGGTTGAGTGCGATATTTGACGTGAGGTAAGTGTATGTAGAAGACGTGTATTATGTATTTATTGATTTGATATAAAGAACTCGAGCGATCAAATGTGATTGCAATCTTCAATAACCCTACAAAGAAGTCTTGGATCATTTCAGAGTTATTAAATAGGCATGCAGTTTGGGTAAGTTTAAGATTTACAATCACGATAAATATTTTTATTAAGGACGATAAATATTTTGAGACGGAAAGAATACCAAACTTTGGCCCAAAGTCATTATACTTTTTTGGTGATGAATGTAAATAAAATGTTTGGACTCCAAAAATGAAAATAGAAGAGAAAACAATATTTTAGTGTGCATTTTTTATTTTATTTTTGGCCGTTGGGGTTTGACTAATTGGGAATATGTACCCTTAATAATTAATTTCATTTGGGTATTAAACAAAAAATTATTCGAACCATATGTAGTGAAGTATACTAAATTTTGCTAGCTTTCAGATATTATTCCGTTTTTATATGTTATCTTTTAAATTTCAAAAGTCAAACAATTCTATCTTAGATTGTAAAGTTTTCATAGATCTTTTAAACATTTTGATATTAATTATTGTGACTCATAGTACGTTCTACATAATTTAAAAATATATAAATTTCATTTCAAGAAAACTGGAGATTTCATGTGTAAATTTTTTGTCAAATTTAAACTGTTTGACTCTCAAAAAATAAAAGGTGTCATATAAATTGAGACGGAAAGAGTAATTATTTAGATTTTTGTTTCTATTTTTTAAAAATATATTTTTTTATTCGTATCAAACACCCCCCTTAAACTTAAAAATGGTTGGTCACAATAGATAGTAGATGGAACATTTTAACTTCCAAGAATTGGTAGCCCAAAAGATTATAGTTTATTAAATATAGAAATATATATATTTCTTGATAGTTATTTGTTCAAAAGTATTACCTTTTTTTTATTAAAAAAGGTTAATATTCTTTTAATTAAAATATGGAAACGTTGATTAACTTGGAACCAGGAAGCTAACATAGTCAACATTATTGAATTATCTAAAAGGTGGAAATATTGAATATTGTCCTTGTTGTTGACCCCTTTTGTCAATTAATTATACTTTACTATACAAAAATTTAAAATTATCGAGATTGGACGTTGAGGGTGCTGATCATTGAAGTAATTAAACTTTTAATTATTTCTTCCGTTTCAATAGATGTGACACGTTAAGATTTTGAAAGTCAAAATATTAAATTCAAAGATATTTAATATCTTGAAATAAAATACATATACTTAAAAATTACATAAAAAGTTTATAAATTATACTAATAACTTAAACATTTAAAATATATGGAGTATATAAAAGTTTGAAATATCTTTTTAACTACTCATAAGAAATTAAGAACATTTGAATAGGGGAACATTTCGATGTTTACGATGGAGTGATGTGTACCTATTCACACCACATATATTTTCTGTACTTAATTCAAACTACAAGTACGACATAATATGTTGTGTTTTCGTTTTATATAATGATACGTAATTCTTCATCTTACGTTAGGAATTTTGAATTTGAAATTTGAATATAAAGTCATATTTAATAGAAAACATTTTGTTTATCAAAATCAGACTTTTCGACATGAATTCAGATTAATCAAACCTGAAGTGTGAACCAAAGTTCTTTTATATTGGGTTATGGTCAAGGGTCTACTAGTCAAAATTGTTATGTTAATTAAATAAAATTACCTTCAAACTCCAAAAAAGGTTTGAACATTTGTGTACTATATAGTATAATAATAACAAAAGGATGACTAATTATATACTATATCTAATTTCGATTACTCAAATATAATTTGTTTTGACTATTTATGAGTCATATTTTCTTTTTAGTTTAGGTTTTTGGAAAAGAACTATCCTAATTTTCTTGTTCAAATTTAAAAAAATATGACATATTCTTTATTTAGTAATAATTTAATTTTAAAATATTAATATTATCTTTAAATAGAATAATTTATAATCATGTTACATCTACGACTTGTTTTAACCACAATTTTAAAAAAATAATATATTTAAAATTTTATATTAAATTAAATAATATCATGTAAATTCGGAAGGAGGAGGAAAAAAAATACAAATAGAAGAAGATTAAAGTACTCCTATTTGCTTAGTTCCATGCATGTTGGCAACTTGTCCAATCAAACCAAATGCAATTTCCTGCTATGTGCATATTCGGATTCACGTCAACTCAGTAATTAGAGATTATTTCTCTCGACTTATATATATTTATAAAAATCTATTAATAATATCTATGAGTTCAATTTGAATTTTATTATTACAATAATATTAATTTATAAAATTTAAATTCTGAATTTGTCCGATCCCAAACTTTATTTCACAATTGCATTCTTTTGACTCTAACTTTGGTCCTAGTTGACTGCTTCAGTTGATTTAGATGGTCAACTCTTTCTTTTAACATATTCACCTATCTCAAATATTTTTAATTTCAAAATATTAGTGCTCCTACTATAAATATATCTACATATAAATCACTTATCCTCAATTACAACTAACATCAACCACTCCTTTTTTCCCCTCATAACCATATTCTTCGTTTTCGACGTTTCTATATTTATCGGTTTTATTCGATTTAATAGTCAGATAAAGCTTAATTATATCATTACGCTTATCAGCACAATCTTAGCTTAAGTTTGTATCTAGATTGATATTTTCAAAATTTACTGTCTTGACTAATTCAGAAGTATAGAAAACATGTCAACAGACAAAAACAACAAGGATAAGGTAAAGGTGGTGATAATCAACACGGAGTATATCAAGACCGATGCAAGGAATTTTAAATCAATAGTTCAGAAATTAACAGGCAAGGATGCAGGATCAGTGGAGCCTAATCATGTGAAAATGTCAAAGTTTAAGTCCAATAATCCTAGTACTAATCTTGATAACTTATTGAAATTAGAGTTGCCTTCTTTGGACAACCTATTTTGCCCTAATTATAGAGATGAAGTACATTTTTAGCGAGTTTGAGTTATATATATCGTTAATCTATGAAATTTATACATCGTTGAGTATTGTTAGTGAAATTCATCTCTTAGTTTTGTTACTTGATTTAATTTATTCATGAAGAAATAACTTATAATTGTTGATTCAATCGTTTAAATTAAAAATAACCGATAAACAAATATAAAGAAAAAAAGGTTGAGTTTAGATTTAGTCAACCTTTAAAGGAACTTGGTAAGACTTCCAAATGTCCAATAGAAAAATTATGTTGGAACCGTTGTCTTTAGAATGAGCCCTGTAATACGAGATTTGAATAAAAATTATGTTGGATGTGTTGCCTTCATAACGGGCCCTGCCAATCGGTGGTAAGGAAGGTCCAACAAAGTGTGATATGTGGATTTGATTCATCCTTAGTAATGACTGAGGGTCTCACACGAGGAAGACGAATGATAGGATAACTCTATTTTATTTAAAGCAAAAAAATGACCCCCTCTCCTTTCATAGCCAACCTAATTGGTAAACACGCTATTTGAATAATTCTATTACAGATATCGAATACTAATAAAAATAATTATTACCACTACCCATAATATAATATAATCAAACTTCACTATAATGACACAGTTTGAGATGATGTTAATTGTAAAGAATATATAATTTAACATAATATAAAAATCTAGACTATTAAAATTAAAATATTATTATAAAAGATGAAATATTATACAAACTGACCATACTAGCCTTGACTAGACAAAAGAGAAGAATTGTTATAAATTATGATAGAGAGAGAAATGTGTTCAAACCTCCCAATTGATAAATGAATCTTGAATGAGAAATTTGATAGTATGGTGGTAACTGTGGTTCCAAGATTGTAATGTTATGTCTAATATATCCATTCCACGTTATGTAAATGCGAATTTAAAATTTAAATTGATAAAATTTTAAAATAAACTATAAAAAAAAGTAGAACAAACAAACTGAAACGAAGAAAATACCAGACTAACATCAATTTTGGAACCACAATCACCAACAAACTACCATCTTCTTCTTGTGCTTCAATTTTGATTTGTGTAAATGCAATTTCGATTCCTTTTATTGAACACAAAAATGTTAGAAACTTTTTTAAAATAGAACGTACATTAAAAAAATTATAATTGTACTACTAGTGTACTATGAACTCATCAAAAGGACATTTACCCCTTGGAGTAGACAAGTTTTTAGAAAATGAATAAACCATTTAAAAAATGATTTTTTGTATTATTAACGACGTTTGATTGGTGGATTAAGAATAATAATTTTAAGATTTAATAACTAACCTAATTAAGCACATGAAGAAAAATTAATTCAAAAGGTTATTTTCCAAAAAAAAGTTAACTTATTATTTAAGGCATTGTAATTTCATCTTTATGATGTTGACGTACTACTAAGGTAAGGTCAATTTTTTTTTCTTGTTTAGTTACACACACTCATTGTACTACTACAAATGGTACTATCAAATATATTATTAGTCATAGACTCCTAGTGTAGTACTAAGGGCTCCCTTCGGTTCTTCAGTTCAGTTATATCAAATTTTGATTTAGTTTTTTGATTTTAAAAAAGTACGAATTGAATATCGAGTTGAACTAGTTTGGTTCGATCGGTTAGGTATTTTTAAAACGGTTTTACGGTGCGAATAAAAAATAAAATGAGGATAAAATCAAGTATAAGATATTTTAAAATTTAAAACCATGTTAAGTGATGATATGTCTCACAATGGAATACTTATTATGCTTAAAAGACTATATTTGTCTTTATCAAGAACATTCTGCCTCCAACTACTTTCCAAAAAAAAAAAGAAGGATGACAATTCCTTGGTTCCGTCTAATTTTTAATTTTATGATATTTATGCTCACCCCTACTTACAGGATCTCAAATCTCTCTCAATACCGAAGATTGTTTATATGTCGAGGTTTGGTTGGAAAAAGATATTCTAAGATTTTTATATTTCATTTTTAATATGAGATAGAAATAATGTTTCTATTATAATTTCAAATAAATTATCTACACTTTTATCCCAATAAAAGAATAAGATAAACTTATCGTAAAATTAATTCTAAAATTAATAATTTCTTAAATATACCTTGTGTCAAACCAGCCCTCAATTAGCCCACTTCATACTCATATGCAATGTGCGTCAAATATTATATAATAGGAGTACATAGACTATATATTATTGATAGTATTTCAAGGTTGATCAAAATATTACATGTTGATGATGATACTAATTTAGTAGATATCGGGCCAAAATCATCTGCGACCCCTTAAAGTTGTCCTCATCTTTCATTTAAACACCTTAATTTAACCGTTTACTTATTGAATACTTTTACTTATATAAAATTTTTCCTATTAGACACATTTTGATACTCAACAAAAAATGTCAAGTGTGTGTGACGCACTTGCGGTGATATGACAAACTAACTAATTAAAAGAAGTCACATATCTTTTAAAAAAATGATCTGTCTTTTGTGCTCCAAAATAATTATAATTAAAAAAAAAATCCTAAAGTATGTATGTTCCTGCCTCCGCTCAGACCTGCTGCCCCCCTCCCCCCCCCCCCAACTTCATCTTCTTCCTTCTTCTTCTTTTTTAAAAAAACACTTAAATCACCTAAGTTTTTCTACTATTTTTTTATATAATTAATTTTTTATTTTTAAACTTTGATTTGATTCATGTTTGAGTTGATTTGACATAAAGAAAAAGATGAGTGACAGTGTTTTCTAATGAACAAATTAAAACTTGTGATTGATTGTTTGAAAGGCTAAAAAGAAAAAAAATATTGACGATGATAAATTTGAAGGAAAAGTCGATGGCTGGTAAAAAAGGAGAATGAAGATGATGGTCTGGAAAAAAAAGGGAAGAAGATCACCGGAGAAAGAAAGGAAAAGAGAATTGTGGATACAGTGACACATATTTAATTAAAAAACAAGGTGGCATAGAGAAGAAGAATGATTGTAGCTCGAGAAAAAATGGGAATGAACTATAATTGTGGGACACCGGTGATTGCGGTGGTAAAAAGGTGGTTGCAATGGTGGTTGAGTCAAAGAAGAAGATGAAGAGATGCTAAATTTATTTTATTTTTTTTAAAAAAAAGAAAATATTTGTTTTTGGTTAATTGATGCCCTTTCACGCTCTTTTCACGCGTGTACTATACACATGCTGCCATGTCAGCACAAAATGTTTAATAGGTACAAATCTTTTACAATATAAGTGTTCAATAGGTATACAGTTAAATTGAGGTATCTAAATAAAATATGTGGACAAATTTAGGGAGCTGTGTATGACTTAGGTCTAGATATCAGGAGTTGACATGATAGTATATTGATCATGTATTGGCTGCTTGGATACTAATATTTAAATCAAAATTTAAATTTTAAATATGACAAGTATCGCTCATTACATTTAAGAAAATGAAGAAAAGGTATAATGAAAATCATATTTTACCGATTTTTATGTCTATAGTCAATGGATTTCTGGTGATTCAGACTTCCGAATTTGTTTAAGCCAAAAATTTTCATGGACGTCTGTTAGACCTTAGCAATGGAGTCAATTGATCCACAAGGGCTAACTGACCCATTTTCAAGTTTAAATAAGCCCCAAAGATGGTATAATCAGATTTTATTGATTTTCGTGTGCTATACTCCATGAATTTTTGTGATTCGAGATTCTGGATTTTTTTTTGAAATTTTTCATAGATGTCCGTTAAGAACTTAACAATGGAACTAGTTGGTCTCGAGGGGCAAATCGAATCATTTTCAAGTTCAAACGAGTCCCAAAGAAGGTATAACCGAATTTTATGATTTTCGTGTGCTATACTCTATGGATTTTTGGTGATTCAGGGTTTCAAATTTTTTTGGCCCAATGAACATTCGTTAAGACCTTAGCAGTGAAACCAGGTCAGTTGGTCCCGAGGGTTAATCCGACCCATTTTAAATTTCAAAGATCTCCAAAGCAAGTATAATAAGATTTTACCAATTTTCCTGTTAGTCCATGGATTTATGGTTATTTGGAACCAGTTGGTCTCGAGGGGCAAAGCAACCCATTTAAAGCTCAAACGAGCCCCAAAACAAGTATAACATCAATTTTTCTATGCTATACATAGTCCATAGATTTTTGGTGATTCAAGATTTCAAATTTTTTTTTTAAAACATTTTTCATGGACGTTTAATGGACGTCTAGATAAATTTTTGACAAAATGACGTTGAAATTTTGGATAACCAAAAAAGATGATGGACTATAGCACACAAAAATCGATAAAATAAAAGGTATACCTGCTTTGGGACTCGTTTGACCTATAACATGGGTCGTTTTGATCGTGGGTGACCAACTGGATCCATAGATAAGATCTTAATGGACGTCTATGCAAATTTTTGGTAAAACTCACGTTAAAATTCTAGATCACCAAAAATATCATGGACTATAGCACACGAAAATCAATAAAATTGGGGGTTTACTTGCTCTAGGGCTCATTTGACCTCTAAAATGGGTCGTTTTGGCCGTGGTGACCAACTAACTCCATAGCTAAGGTCTTAACCTGCTCTGGAACTCGTTTGACCTATAAAATGAGCCGTTTTGGTCGTCGTTACCAACTGGATACATAGATAAGGTCTTAACGGACGTCCATGTAAATTTTTGATAAAACCCACGTCAAAATTCCAGATCACCAAAAATACCATGGATTATAGCACACAAATATCAATAAAATTGGGGGTTTACTTGCTCTAGGGCTCGTTTGACCTCTAAAATGAGCCGTTTTAGCCGTGATGACCAACTGACTCCATAGCTAAGGTCTTAACCGGCGTCCATGTAAATTTTTGGTAAAATTAACATTAGAATTCTGAATCACAAAAAAAAATAGTGAACTATAGCTCACAAAAATCTATAAATTAGGGGATTTAGTTGCTCACGAGCTCATTTGACCTTGAAAAATGGCCGTTTTGACCGTGGTGACCAACTAGCTCCATATCTAAGGTTTTAATGGACGTCCATGTAATGTTTTGAAAAACATGATGTCGGAATTCTGGATCACCAAAAATTGATGGACTATAGTACACAAAAATTGGCAAAACAGGGACTTTACTCGCTCTGGGCTCGTTTGACCTTGAAAATGGATCGTTTTGGCCGTGGTGACCAACTGGACCATAGTTAAGTTCTTAGTGGACGTCCATGTAAATTTTTGACAAAAATGATGCCGGAATTTCAGAGCACCCCCATTTTTCTGATTTTTGTGTTATAGTCCATGGATTTTTGGTGATTCGGAATTCCAAATTCTTTTGGCTGAAATTTTTTCATGGACGTCTGCTAAGACCTTAGCAATGGGGCTAGTTGGTCCTTGGGGGCTAATCGTCCCATTTTCAAGTTTAAACAATCCTCAAAGCATGTATAACCAGATTTTATCGATTTCTTGTGCTATAGTCTATGGATTTTTGGTGATACTATATTCAAAAAAATATTGGCCGAAAGTTTTTTTATGAACGTCCGTTAAGATCTTAGTAATGGAACGACTTGGTCGAGGGGTTAACTGACCTATTATCAAGTTCAAACGAGCACCAAAGTTGGTGTGACCAAATTTTTCTGATTTTCGTGTGCTATAGTCCATGGATTTTTGGTGATTTCAATTTTTGGATTTTTTTTGACGAAATTTTCATGGACGTCCGTTAAGACCTTAGAAATGAAGTTAGTTGGTCCAGAGGGGCTAACTGACCCATTTTCAAGTTGAAACGATCGCCAAAGCTGGTATAACTAGATTTTACCGATTTGTTTGTACTGTAGTCTATTGATTTTAGGTGATTGGGGATTTCAGATTTTTTTGGCCGAAAATTTTTCATGGACGTCTGTTAAGACTTCAGAAATGAAGTTGTTTTATTTTGAGGGGCTAACTGACCCAAATTCAAGTTCAAACAAGTCCTAAAGCAGGTATAACAAGCTTTTATCTATTTTCGTGTGCTCTAGTCCATGTTTTTTTGTTGATTTCATATACCAAAATTTTTCAAAGACATCCGCTAATATTTTAGAAATGGAGTCAGTTCATCCCCAGGGCTACCCGACCCATTTTCATATTCAAACGAGCTCCAAAATAGTTATAGCCAATGAATTTTTGGTGATTCGAGGTTCTTGATTGTTTTGGCCATAATTTTTCATAGACGTCTGTTAAGACCTTAGCAATGAAGTCAGTTGGTCCCGGGGGTTAATCGGCCCATTTTTAAGTTTAAACGGTTTTCAAAATAGGTATAATCAAAGTTTACCGATGTGTGCTATAATCCATTAATTTTTTGTGTTTCAGGATTCCAGATTTTTTTGACCGAAACTTTATAACTGTAGTAAAGTGATATAAGTTTATGCAAATACATTCCATGCATTTATTTAATTTGGTAGAAATGTGGGTGTGATAATTTTTGTTTCCTATTTTCGATTGATATCTGAATTTCCTTCTTAATCTGATAAAAAAATGTCATTTTCTAGATTTAGTAACTTTAAAAATCCAACACTCCACTTGACAATTTGATACCACAAAAGTCAAGAAACATTTTGATAAATTAGGGTACATATTTTAAATTAATAATCATAAAAAAAAGTAAAAAAAAATAAAAATTTAATATCTAATCAAAATAAAAACACATAGAACATGACACATTTGGTCACTGATTCAAAGTTCAAGGTGTTTCTTCCTTTATTTTACTTGGGAGAAGTTCAAAGGTTAAATGCCTTCACTACTATCTATAAGCTCTGAGACACAATAACAGAGAAATAGAAAATAAACCGAGTAAAATTATCCTTCTTATTTATAATTTTTTTTTAAAACGTGTAAAGAGGAGAATAGTGAACACATATTATAAGACGGAGCACGTATAAATTTTAAAAACTACAAAACACTTCAATTATGAATATGTTGTCATGATTGTTTGAATACTAATTAAAAACCTCTTGAATCATAGAAATCACGATAAATAATCTGAGACGTAGGGAGTAACAAAGACATTTTTACCTTTTGTTTCCCCAAGAACATATTTTATAGTGTTCCCTGCCTTCTATGTTCAAAAAGTCCTTGTCCTACACACATACACTTGCAACTTCAAAATATTGCAAGGCCACCATCATTAATTCAAAACTTCAAATATTCAATTTCAAATCTTAAAAATGTGTCCTATAATATTCAATTCTCAAAAATCCTCTTTTTTTTTTTTTTTTTAATTATATACAATAGTATTCAAGGGCTTTGAAGAGGAACATCTAAGTAAACAAACAAGTAAGTTTACTATATATGTTCTCATTTTCTTGATTCAAGATTATCTCCTATCTTGCACATCGACTATTTCACTAGGTATTTGTTCATCGAGACTTAAGCAGATTGAAAAAAAAAATCACTTATTATAATGTTTGGATGTATATTTTAATGATATTGACATACGCATGAGGAAAAAGTTGTCAAGAAAATCTACTTTTGCTCTGCTCTATAAGCATGCTTCACCAGTATCTATCTATGTATTGTTTATGTGTCTTCTTTAAGCAGAAAACTCTTTCCTTTATCATTAACAAACAAAACATTTTCAACTTTCTATGTATAAAACTAATATGATGTTTGATTTGCAATTTAGAAACTCGCATAACAGATGGTATATTATCTTACGTGGGGATAGAGGGTGGAATAACTAATATCTGCATAATTCTAACTAGCTACCAGACGACTTGTTTTACAGAGATCAAGATTGAAGCTTTTGGAACCTTTGTTCAAACACTTCTATTAAGAAGTTGAAATGCCAAGATTAAGGTGAGTTCTTGGCATCATTTGAAGTTCCCTCACTGAGATTCAACTCATTGTTTTTTACAGCAAAGTTTTCCATTTCATGTCAAATAGGGGATCAGATATGATTCAAAGGCAATCACCTCGAGTCTCTTCTCAGCTCAGAACATCAAGTTCTGATTCTGATCAGAGAAGTCCTAAGTTAGGAGATCGTAAATCCCCACGAGGCGTTCAATCTGATCCAGTAAAACAGAATAAACTTGGTACAAGAATTGCAGATTTGGATACTCAACTTGGGCAAGCACAAGAAGAGCTGAAAGATCTTAAGGATCATTTAGCTTCAGTTGAAGCAGCAAAGAAAGCAGTTCAAGAACAGCTTGAGAAAACCAAGAAATCAACTGTCACAGAGACTGAGGAAATCCAAGAATCTAAGAGCAAATCAAAAGTTCAAGAAATCGATGTTTTCGAAGTCCCAAATGTTGAAATTAGCCACCCCACTAATGAGAAAATCACAACTTTATCAGTTGCTGAACCAGATAAACCATCACCTGAGGAGCTGGCTTTGAAGAATGAAGAAATAAGCTTGTTGAAAGCCAACTTGGCAGAGAAAGATCAAGAATTCCAAGCATTTTTTCAAGAAAATGAAAACCTGAAGAAGGAACTGAATGAAACGACTCGGGAAATTTTATCCACTAAGGCGAAAACAGAGGAACTGAACTTCAAGTTTAACCAAGCTACTCAAGAACTGGAAACAACTAAGAACAATGCTTCAACGCTAAATGAGGAGTTTGAAGCCACCGAAAAGGCAAAGGAGGAACTAGAAAGTGAGATGAAGAAACTCAGAGTCCAAACAGAACAATGGAAGAAAGCTGCAGATGCTGCTGCAGCTGTACTGGCAGGGGAAGTGGAGATGAATAAGAGAAGGCTCTCTGAGAGGAGTGGATCAATGGATTATAAGCGCTATGGCAATGTATTTGAGCCAACAGTTGGAGGATATGGTTGTTACATGGGTTCACCAGGACTTATCGATGACTCTGATGATGGTTTTGGACGTGTGAAGAGAAAGGGTTCTGGTATTAAGAAGCTTGGAGACCTGTGGAGAAAGAAGGGACACAAATAAGCTATTTCTGAAACTTACAAAGACTTATGTCAGTAATGGTGGCTCACCATTTCAATTTTCTTGGCTAACTTTTTGAATCTTCTTCATGACATCTAACCAAATATAATATGCTGCATTTAGATTTCTAGGTTAGTTTTTCTTGTATCCTAGTCTAGCTTGATGCAAGAGAGCAAAGGCCTGTCATTTAAGAGTAATTGGATCCAAAATCTGATATGTTGAAGCTTAGTAGCTTCTGTTGGAAACTATTCTTGAGGTTCAGCAGTCATGCATATTGGCAAATTTGTGCTAAATCTCACTTAGTCATTCCTCATTGTTACAAATGTAGTAGATGAAATGATAAATCTACGAGTCAACAACAAAATCATGAATGAACAGTTATTGTCTAGTAGAAAATATCCTCACAAAACAATCAAGTAACAGTACGGAACGTCATATGGGAGTTTCAAACCTTTCAACTGAAGAGGAAGCATAACACATACTACAAAGAAAGATAGCCATACTCCTGAAAGTTTCCAACAAAGGAATTTTGGAGTTCCAATCCTGAATTTACTCCACCAAAATGAATGAGCAAAAGTATCTGTTTTGAGCCACGTTAGAGCTTCATGTATTACTTATCTTGTTTCCTTTTTCTTTTCGAATAATATTGGACCAGCTAGTGACCGCCTTAACTACTCAATTGAGTATCTGTTACCTGCACTAATATAAGTACTGTTCTCCGGATAATCCTGCCCCATCAAGACTGAGGCAAATTGAGAGGAATCACCTAGAATTTGAACTATGGTCTCCAACATCTTTATTGCCACACCATTACATGTGGTTATCTTGTTTCTTATTACTCGTAAATGAGTATATCACCAGTCTTCCAACTAGGAGAGGAACTGTGCTGCAGCTGTTGTAATGGAATATACTAAAACAGATAAAACTTCAATAGACAAAGAGATGTGATTCTAGTACCTTCTGTTTCCAATAGCATTACTATTTGCATTACAGTAACTTCGAATCAGCCAAAAAGCTTCATGACCCATGGTCAAATTTTGTATCTAAGGTTAGCAGAAAATAGGATTCTATGACAACGACAATGCAAATGAAGAATGTTATAATGCATATGGTGCTGCACAAATGATGAATCAAATCAAGTAAAATATGGAAGATATCGGATGTAAAGACAACATTGCTATTCCAACTTATAATGCACATTTCCTGTCATAGGATTTCAGCAATAGCTGGAATAACAACTTTAAACATTCAGGGGGAAAAGAAAGGAACATTCAGTTACTTTGCCAACATCATTAGCTGTACATTCGATTCCTAGAGAATCTAAAACCAAAATAACTGCAAAAGTTCATGGATCAGTATATTAAGATCATACCAACTATGACACTTGATCAGAACTTTCTTTTCCCTCATCAATAACGGACTTCTGCTTATCAGGATGAGCTATATCATATGTTGCATGGACACCAACAAGCACGTAGTAAATTAGCATCACAGCACTGCATATGAAGAATCGATAAAATGCCGCCTTACCCAAAGAACCTATCAAAAATATATTCATCCCAATTGACAATGATGGTACCCATGGCACAAGAGGTACACCCCAAACTTTAGGAATTCTTTGTTTTGGAAGTAGCGCCATCCCTGAAGTGCCCAACAACCAGAAAACGCCAGTTACAGCATACCCAACCCAACCTTTTACATCAGTACTCCAAAGAACTGTTGCCCCAATAGATGAACCAATTACAATGAACAAACACAGAAGAAATTTACCCAAATCCTGCTTCAAAGTAACATCGGTAACGTAGTATCGCCTAACAAGCAATGCAACAGCCATAAGCATGAAAATGGAAAGTGTACTAAATGAGAACACACTTGACAAGACATCCAAGCTCGTGAAGAGAGCAAGAATGCAACTAGTTATAGTTGTCAAGAGCGTAGCATAAATCGGTGTTCCAGTTTTCGGGTGAACCAAAGCAAACCACGGGGGAATCATATGTGCTCTTGCGATCTGAGTTGTATATCGAGATTGTCCCAATGACCCAACAAGCATACTAGTAGTCATTCCCTTAAGTGCACAAATCCCCACCAAATACTTTGCCCAATACATACCTATACCTTCAAATGCAACTGAATAAGCTGCATTAACATCCACCTGAGTGTATTTAACCATCATTGCCAACGCCAACGCCATCAAACAATAAACAACAGTAATCATAGACATCGAACCAAGCAACCCTAACGGTATATCCCTCGATGGCCTCTTTGTCTCCTCAGCCATATTCGCAACCATATCAAAACCAGTATACGACCAATACACAACTGCTGCAGCTCTAAACACCCCTCCAGCCCCAAAAGGAAAAAAAGGCACCAAATTTGAAGTCTTCCCATTAACAAACCCAACAATTATAATAAAAACAATCACCCCAGCACTAACTATAGAACTTATCCAATTCAAAGTTGATGTCATCTTTGTCCCAGTAATAGCAACCCCATTAGCAAGTGCAAGAACCACAACAGCAATTGGATCCAACAAATTAAACCCTTCTACAAAAGAATCAATCTTTATCCTCAAAAAATCCGGGTTATTCTTAATAATACTAGCAAAATAAGATGACCATGAACGTCCTAACCCAGCAGCACCCACCATAGCCTCTAATAGTATATTAGCAGCAGCTATAAATGCAACAAAATCACCCAATTCAATTCTCAAAAACGAAAAAGACCCACCAGCAACAGGAATATCAACAGAAAATTCAGTATAACAAAACACAGAAAGTAAAGCAGATAAACCAGATATTGCATAGGAAAGAACAATAGCAGGTCCAGCATCATTTCGGGTTTCTTGACCCGTAATACTAAAAATCCCTGAACCAACAACAGATCCAAATCCAAGCCAAATTAAATCCCACCAAGTCAAACACAATTTCATTTCATTTTCCGATTCTTTCTTAAGCTCAATCAATTCACTGTTATCTGATGAACGAGAAAAAAGACGATTCTTGAGACGATTTGGGGTTTGAGAAAGGGCATTTTTGTAGGTTCCCAAATTGTGAAAAGAGGGTTCAGGGAAGAAATCTTGTTTGCTAAAACGCCAATAACGCTTATGGGGTTGTTGGGTTTTTGGTAAAGACTCCATTTTTGTTGAGGTTGAAGGAGGAGGAGAAGGAGTGAGACTGAATTTTTTGGAAGAATTTAAGGGAATTTTGAGTTGTTGAGAATGTTCTGAGATTGTCATCTTAGTATGAATCGAATCAGACCAATTTCGTTGGAATTCCAAGATTTGTGGAGCTATGAATTTTCCTTAATTAGAGGTAAAGTTTAATGATCAAAATGTATTTGGACAAACATGTTGGCATAATAGACAATAAAATAATTTACAAGATCATGTATTGATGTACATTAATTAATCTGTCCGTTTTATTTGTTCACTATAGTAAAAACAATTGATCAACTATTTTTTCCGTCAACTTTTAATTGTCATGATTTATTTTTAAGAGGTAAATGATAAGAACTTTGATTAATATTGTACGATTTATTTTTTCATCTTATACAAAAAAAAATTGAAATTTATAATATTTTTCGTATAATTTTTGAATATCTAGATACTTAAAAAAAATATTAAATTAATTTAATTTTGAAAATTAGTTAAATTGATTTTTAAAACACAGAACATGACAATTAAAAGTGGACGAAAGGAGTATAAAAATCAATAGATAATTGACTATTTGCCATGTTTGTTGGGATTTTGGAGAATTTTTTAATATTTATTCTTCATTTAATAAGACTCTTTAATAATTTTATATTTTTTTAGGAGATTAATACATAATAATTAAAAAATAAGTGGAAAATTATGTCCTTAAATATTTTTTAAATATGTCATATCCCAATAATTTAATTCAGATGAACCAGGAGTATTTTATTATTATTTTACTTTTATTATTGAAGATTGATTATTTTTAATATTTAAATGAGTTTTAATTAATAGAGATGATTATCAAATTGTTTATTTATTTATTTATTATTTTCTAAGAGTCTGTCAATTAAAGGTAAAACGAAAAAAAAGAATTACATTATTTAACAAAAAAAATTATTAAAAGAACAAACGAGTTACACGACGGTTCTTTATTTAATTTAAAATTGCTAACTTTTATGGTTGTACCACATTTTCCAATAGAAAATTAAAGTCACATCACACATGAATCTGGATTTAAACATGTTGAATCGAAAAGATCTTTTATCGAAAAGATACAAAAAGATCTTTTTCATATTTTATATATATATAATATAATTTATTTTATCGAGGGGTCAATCTTTCGATATAGGTCAAAGTCATATGCATGTCTTTAAAGTTATCTGTATATTTCATGTAGACATTTTAACTATGACTGTTACCTATTGAGCACCTAAATAATTCAAAAAGTATACCTATTAACACAAAATGTTGATGTGGCAAAAAAAATATTTTTCACTTCTGTTAAGCACGTGAAAAACTTTAAATATTATTTTATTTTAATTTTTAGAAAAAAATTTTGATTTTTTAAAGGGAAGTCATTTTTCTTAATTTTGAAAAAAATGAGTTGATTTGGAAAATATTTTCCAAAATTTTTGTTCCAACCAAACACACCCTTAATATCAATTGTTAAAAAAAAATAAAAATACCCCTCCCTTTTCAAGTCGTCTTCTTCACCAAAGAGAAGAAGACCTGCACACTATTTTATTTTATTTTTGTTCTTTTTTTTTTTCCTTCTATTCTATATCTTTCTAATATTTATTAAAAACAATAAAAATTGAATCGATCAAGTGAATTTGAAGGGGGGAAAGAAGAGAGGATATCGGATCAAAAAAATTAGCCGATCGACGTTCATCTGGATCACATTCGAATAAATATTATCATCCAAATTAAAATGTGAACCCATTAAAATTATCAAAAAAATCAGATTGTTCAATAAAAATAATTTAGGCCCTCTCGATTAATCTTTTCTATCGATTTCAAGACAATTGAAAGACTCTGTTTCTTTATCACTCTTGTATCACTCTTTGAATATCTTTTTCACTCACGTAGGAATAAAAAATAATTATAAAAGCAATTAACAAAGATATTGAATTTTATCGTTTGAGAAAAAAAATCTTGTTAGAAAGAAGATGAAGAAGAATAGGGGCTCGGTAGGGTTGGGCTTCTCATTTATTTATTTTTTTAAAATAGATGGAAAAAATTATTTGAAATAGTTTTCATTCTTTTTAACATAAAGTTCATTTTTTCTATAATTGTTGGACCCTATGCCATATGTTATCTTTTAATTCGTCATTTTTCCATAACACGGCAAGTGCATTACACACACTTTATTTTTTTACTTATTATCAAAAAATAACTAATAGGAACAAATATGAATAGAGAAAAGTGTTCAATAGGTACTAGCCTTATTTGAGGTGTCTAAGTGAATTATGCAGACGACTTTAAGGGGCTGCAGATGACTTAAGTCTATTTATAACTTTTATTCTAATAATATTGATTAACTCATATTCTTAATAATTTTCATTTCACGTGTCTAAATTTTTAATTGATTACAGCTTACAAGTAAAAATATCGATAGATATAAATTAGAATAAGAAAAGTAAGTTTTCATCTATAATTTAAGGTAAAGATGACAAACTTGAAAGAAAATTTCATTATTTGCTAAGTGATTTCGATATCTATATTTTTATTTACTAAAAAGGTTGCAATTAAATTGATCAAAACTCTCTTCTGATTGTTATCATTAATATATTTCAATTCTTTTTATCCTGAAAATGTTTTCTTTCTTAATTTATTCCCCATCCTACCAATATGTTTTCTTTCATTTTTCAATTTCTTATTATTTATTTTTATTTTTGTTCTACTAACATGCTTTCTTTCATTTTTCAGTTAATTTTTTTTTATATTGGTTTAGAACTCAATGTAATTTATTAATTGTAAAATTCTATTGAAAATGTTGCCTCTCAAAATAAATCTATTAGTCAAATTTCAATATCACATGAGATAGCTAATGATCAGACACACTAAAAAGTTGATAATTAAGATTACAACATTACAAAATACTTTTGTGTACTCTAATTTCTATTTTTTTTCCCACCCGATCCGGTACCCACATTAAAGCTCGACTAAATCCGGGGTACCCCAATTAAATCCGGATTTGCTTCAGGAAGTCTCACATTGGGGGTAAAGCGCTCCCTAACAAAGGAGGCTCGAACCCGAGACCTCTTGGCCGTTAAGAATGAAGGAGTACTTACCACTCCACCACAACCCTTGTTGATTTATATATATCTGTTGTTAAAGTCAAACAAACTAATTGAAACGAATTGGAGATAATAGAAAAGACCTCAATTTTTGTTGACTTTAACTTTTGTGTTATAAATTAAGTTTTCTGAAATAGAAAGGCAATTATTCTCTTCCAATTCAATTTTTTTTTTAAAAATGGAAGCAGCAATCAGTATTATTGTGCCATCATTGTGTTGGCTATGTGTTTTTCACAACATGTAAGTTATTATGCTGCGTATGTGCGGGTCGAGGAAGAGGTAGGACGAAGAAGTCATTCAACGTATGAAAAGACCACCACTAACGTCGATAGTCGTGTCATATGGGACGAGAATATGATTGTTTTAGCTGAAGCAGGTAGTGCGGTAGTTGACACAAATAATTCTGGTACGAATCACGAGTGTTATTGTGATGATGATGGTGGTTATGATGGATGTGGAGGTTAATAGTTAGCTTTCGATTTGGACGCTAGCCATGTTATATATTTTTAATATTTTTTTATGGTTGATAATGTAAGTTTTTAAATTTTATTTATTTTGTGTATGTTCTTTTACTTAAGTATGTGTACATGGTTAACGCTGAAAATAGATAGGAGCAGTGTTGTACCAATTATGTCATCTTTGTAGAAATTTTTGAATATTTTCTTAATAATATATATTAAGATTTTGTTGTAAATCTTAATTATCGGTATTTTATTTATAAATGATTGTAGAATTAATTATTAGAATAAATACACTTAATAGTTAAGATTCACATAAAAAAAAAATTAATAATTAATTTTAAGATCTTCTTAATTAAGTACAACAAATGACCCTTTTGCATCATAGTATTGAAAGGTTTTCTTCACCAACGAGGATGATCGAGTTAGTTAAATATGTGATTTCTAAAATAGAGGTCACAAATTTAAAACTTTTTACATATTTTCTCGATCGAATTTGTCTTATAAAATTTGCCTAGTTGACATCCAAAGTAAATTTCAAGAAAGTCAACAAAGACTCAAACTCAAGTTGGATTAATATTCCCAAATCAAATAAATGTTTAAACCAATGAGCCATCAAGTTATTTGTGATCATGGGTTCCTTTAGTTGTTATTTGTTATATTTTGCGAATTATATAAGTAGATATATCAAATTTTGTCAAATGACCATGAATTTAGGTGATCTATTTTTTAAAACTTAAATTTGCACATGTTAGTGATGATTATAAATGATAATTAATGAAGGGCGATAATAAACTTATGTGATTGACAGAAATAATAGTAATAATTGTGAATAATGATAGTAGTAATAATTAAGGTGAAATAGGATATAACAAATGACGATTCTTCTATTAAATAGAAAATATAGAGAGATTAAAAGAGTAAAATCTCATTTTAGAATGACAAAAAAATATGTCAAAGTAATATTATACATTGATCAATATTATTCATTTTTTAAATAAGATGAACAATTTGAGAATCATCCACAAAAAGGCTTGTTGGATTCTTAAACTTTTTTAAAAAAAAATCAACTAGAGAGTAATAATATGACTGCAAAAGACTAATCAAATATCCATACTATGACTGCAACGAGCTCGATTTTGATCGTTTGATTGATGAGATAAAGATAAATTTTGAAATATGAAATTTATGTGATTATCTTATCTTGTATTTGGTAATAAATATTATTTTTGTTTTAATTTATTCATCTAATTTTTCTTGATACGAAGTTTAAGAAAGTAACTTTTTAAAAAAATAAATAAATTACAATTTCAAATTAAAAATATATAGATGTACCAAAAAATTCATTTATCTTGTGATTTTAAATATATAGATTGAAATTTTCCACTCAAAAATATTCAATGGCTTTTCCCACACACTAATTTTGATTGAAGCCGTGAACAAAGAAAAAATGTATTGTTTTCATAAAAAAAAATCAGAAAGTTTCTTAGTATTTCAGTGAATTTTTTTTTTCACCAAATATTTTGTTGATGACCTAATTCAATAAAAAAACCTTTGTTTTATAACAAATATTTACATTAATTCACTATAAGAAAAAATTCTATTACAAATAATTGACAAACAAAATGTTAATCTTATACCCCTCTGTCTCATTCTATATGAGTTAGTTTGACTCGGCACAAAATTTAAGAAAGAAAGGAAGACTTTTAAACATTGTGATCCAAAATAAATCACAAAAATTTGTAAGACCGACTAAAAAAAGAAAATAAGTCGCATTAATTGAGACTGAGGAGATGAAAAAATAAGTTAATAAAAAATAAACACATCCGATAAATATCTCAAATTTCAACCTACAAAATATCTTCATTATCCATCCCACCAATCAAACGACCCCATATGATCCCAATAATGTAGGTTATAAAATTTAAGAGCCTAATAAAATGAGACTAAGGAGCCCCATCAATAGTATTTCTCATCTTATCTTAAATTGAAAGAAATTGCTTGGAAACCTCTATACACATTAATATTGTTGACTTTTTTCTAGTTTTTTTTCCTTTCAACTACAATGATCTTTATCAACCAACAACCATATCATACGAATCTGAAAATGAATTGAAGTGAAATGGTTGAGATTTTTCTATTATTAATTAGACGTTTAGAATTTAAATCTTTAGAATTAAAAATATTATCTCTAAAAATAAACATTGCAATACATTGATTAGTCAAACTGCAATATAATATCGAATGAAAAAGGACCTGTCATGGTTGAC
The DNA here is from genome assembly GCA_022817965.1 of Solanum lycopersicoides. Taxonomy (NCBI): domain Eukaryota; kingdom Viridiplantae; phylum Streptophyta; class Magnoliopsida; order Solanales; family Solanaceae; genus Solanum; species Solanum lycopersicoides. The sequence continues at coordinate 5,472,816 of CM040629.1, forward strand.
TTTTGACTTCATGAATGTAGCCAAATGGAAAATTAAGAATAAAGAAAAAAGAAGCAAAAGAGCATAATGTTTTGAATAGTAGCAAATGAATTGATCTAAGAATTAATTAAGAGTAATTCCCAAGTTACTTAATTTCAGGTGAACAAAACGTTTTCCTTTATCAATTAAAAAAAATAACTTTCAGCGATAATAAATAGATATACATTAATAAAGAGTGGTAAAATTTTTATCGGCATTAGTTAAAGTGTCATTAGATCAAATATTGCTATAGCATTTAGGGACATATACAATAAATGCTAATTGCCGCTAAAAGTATATATTTAGCAGCAATTGCTAATTAATTAGTGTATATATAAGTTAAATCCAAACTATAATGTTCTCTTCGTTCTAATTTATGTTATAACGGTAAGTCCACAAAATAACTTTACACTTTTTTAATTTAGTAACCAATCAAACTTACAATAAAAGGCTAGAAATGGAATGAATAAATTAGCTTTACTCCCTCCATTCAAATTTATTTGCCTTTTTGTTTTTTGATCGGTTTAAAAAAAAATCTTGATATTCAATTCTTTGCATAGACTTTCTATTTTAAAATCTATTATGATTTTTTACGGGACATGTTTTAGATAAAAAAAAAATATATTTTAATTTTTATATATTTTTAATTTAAAATCATTAAAGTCAAAATCAAACAAATTAATTGGAATGGAATAAATAAAAAAGACCTCAATTATTGTTGACTTTAACGTTTGTGTTATAAAAGTTTTTTCAAATAGAAAGGCAATTATTGTCTTCCAACTCAAACAAAGGAGAAAATGGATGTAGTTGGTATTGTGTTCATTGTGTTGGCTTCTGTGCTTTTCATAAGTTGTAATTTATTATGCTGCTTATGCGCAGGCCGAGGTAGAGGTAGGTTGAAGAAGTCACCTGACATCGAAAAAGGTAGGAAAAAGACCACCACTAGCATTGGTAGTCGTGCCACACGAGATGGAAATATGGTTGTTTTGGCTGGAGCGGGTGGTGCGGTAGTTGGCACAGCTATTGCTAGTGGTGTCATGACTAGTAAAGATAAACGTGATCGTGATAATAAGGATGGTAATAGTAATAATGGTGATGGTTGTGGAGTTGTAGTTGGAGGAGGCGGTGATGGTGGTACAGATTCAGGTACGAATCACGGGTGTTGTTGTGGCGGTGGTGGTTGTGGTGGTGGTGGTTGCGGAGGTGGTTGTGGTGGATGTGGAGGATAGTTAATTTTCCATTTGGACGCTACCCATGTTATACACACCAAAGTATGTTTACCTATACCAACAAGGATGATAAAGTTGTAAGTATTCAATCATCCTTAATCAAAGGTTTCAAGTTCAAAGTCGCCTTTGTTTGGAGCTAGGAGCGCGGGAGAAACCAAAAAGATAAAGTTTGTTTACATATGAAATTATAAATGATTGCATGTACGATCCATATATAAAAATTTATAATTTGATCTCTTGTACTATTATTTCTTTGTCATGTATAATAATTTAGTTCTTTGTATTGACATTTTAGTTTTGTTCAAGTGTGCTAAAAGCTTAAGAACACTTAATTGTATTTTCAATGCGTCTTTTTATGTGCGTATCTGTTTTTTTTTATGGATTAAGTATGATAAAATTCTTTTTTAATTTGAGTGGTGGTGGACTCGATACGCCCTCTCATATCGTGTCTGATTCTTTTTCATGGGTCAAGCACGTTTAAATTTATTTTTTATTTGAGTAGCGCGGTGAGATTCGATCCTAAGACCTCTGTCTGCTCTGATATCATATTGAAGTGTGAAACCATCTCATCTAAAAGTTTAATGGTATTCTTAACAAGTTTGATTAGGTCCTCTGCCTGCTCTGGAATAATTTATTAATGGGAAAAGGGTAAAGAAATGTTCTTAAACTATATGAAAGGAACCAAAATGCTCTTCGTTTATAGTTTGGCTCAAAAATGTCCTTATCGTCAATATTCTGGTTCAAAAATGCCCTTAAACTATGCGAAAGGAATAAAAATGCCCCGGTTGATAGTTTGATAAAAAATGTTCTTGTCGTCAATACATTGTTCCAAAAATGTCCTAAATGTTATTTAATGGGTCAAAAAAAATCATTTTCCAAATAAATATATCATTATTTTCTTTTTGACACATTCTTTTTCAATTAATGTTTTTTTTAAAAAAATTAGCATATGTATATCTTACTTTAATTCATAAAAAAAATAATTTTTTTTTATAATATCATCCTTATATTTTATCATTATATAAATATAAATTAATGATAGGTATATTATGATCTTATGTATATGATATATATTATCTAACAAAAGGATACATGAAATTATTTTATTTTAATTGATAAAATGAGATTAAGAAAGAAAAAAATTTCCTACATTTTTATTTGTTAAAGTGATTTTACAAGAAAAGAAAACAAATATAGTGTTTCTTAATAATATTTTAATTAGGAAGAATATGTGTTTAAAAAGAAAAAAATAATATGTATATTCGGAAAAAGGGCATTTTTGATCATTTTGTAACTATAGAGACATTTACGGACCAAAGTATTGACTGCAGGGGTATTTTTGAGCCAAATTATTGATGGTAAGGACATTTTTGAACCAAATTATAAATGAGGGTCATTTTAGTTTCTTTCGCATAGTTTAAGAGTATTTTTGAACCAAAATATTAACGATAAGTGTATTTTTTAAGCAAAACTATAAACGAAGGACATTTTTATTCCTTTCACATATTTAAAGAACATTTTTAACCCCTTTCCATTTTCTTAAATCGAAAGAAATTGCTTTAAAAACTCTATTATCCAAATCTCATTAATTAGTGTTTGACTTCTTTCTGATCTTTTTCCATTTAACAACAATGATATATCCCCTACTTGTACTTGAAAATCATAGCCATGTCATAGGGATCTGTCATGGTTGACTTTGACTTCATAATATGAAACCAAATTTGGGGGGGGGGGGGTTGGGGGTGTATGCAAAATAGCATAATATTTTTAATAGGTCAAATTAAATTAATTGATTTAAGAATTAAGGATAATTTTCAAATTAAAGTTATTATATTCCCACGATAGATAATAGAGTTTAACGAACCTGGCTCCTTTCCATTTCTCTTCTATCCCATTTTTTTAAATTTTTGCTTGGATTGGAGACACATGACTAAGATTTAGTTGATTAAAATAAGATTTTAATTATAATTTAGATAATTAATATTACATAGAAATTAGAAATGAAGCAATATAATATCTTGTTCATAAGTATATTATAAATCTTTAATTTAATCCTTTTTAACTTTATTTTTCCTACGAGTATATTATCTTCTTTTTTAAAAAAAAAGATATTACGATAATTTTAGACTGCAATTTTGGACTCAAATTTCTCTTTAAAAATAGTTATATCACATATAATTAGTAGCAAAAGTTCTCGCAGGACAAATAGTTAGAGAAAAAGAGAAAAATTTATTATATATTTATGAAGAAAAAAAAGAAGACAGAAGATATAATACTATAGTAGGAAAAAAATTTAGAAAAAGAGATTATTTTTGTTTAACAATATACGTATGGACTAGATAATATATTGCTTGTGGCATTGTCATTTTGTATGAAATATTATTTATTCAATTATAATTGGGAAAACGACATTTTTAGTCCCTGTGTTAAGACTATATTCTTATTTTAGTCCTCGTGTTATCTAACTAAGCATTATTAACCTTCAGTTATATCAAGTAAGTGATTTTAGTCCTTCAACTTACAAATTCAAAAAAAATTAACAGAGAATTCAGTGCTAAAAGGGGTAGTTCGGGTATTTCCTTTTTAATTCTCTCTCTTTGAAGAACAAGCTAAGTCTTCCCTATCTCTATCAAGAAGAACAAGCCCGTCGATTTGAGCTACAATTTCAAAAACCAACTTGATAGGCATTAACCCTCCCGCTCACACCGATGAACGATAAATTATGCAACGAATGATTTTCTTAAAAAAAGATTTTCTGTTTTCAAGCAATTACTTTAAAATATCCGAATTATCCCTTTTAGCAGTGACTCTCTGTTAGTTGAAGGATTAAAATCGCTCACTTGATATAATTAAAGGTTAGTAGTGCTAAATTAAATAACACAAGAACTAAAATAAGAAATTAGCCTTAACATAAGGACTAAAAGTGTCATTTCCCCATTATAATTAGAATCCTATTTTAATAAACTAAATCTTAGTGATTAATTTTCATCTATGCCATATATCTCCAATTCAAGCAATAGGAACGAAGAGAAATGAAGTGGAGCCGAATCTAAGTTTAACCTGTGATATTCATGTATTAATTATTTCACACCATTAGGTTAACTAAGTAGTTGTCTATACTCAACAATAATATATAGAATATAGGGAAAATGCACAAATATCCCTCTAGACTATGATCGGAATTTCACATACACACCTTAACTATTCTAAGGTCCTATTAGCCCCTCTAGACTTATTGTTTTTGTAAATTTGTACACCTTTTTTGTTTACGTGGCATTCAAATATCTCCCACGCGTCTCAATTGCGTGGAATTATGGAGTGTGCCACGTTAGACAAAAGGTGTATAAAATCATAAAAAAGATATGTTCAAGGTGGTAATAAGACCTTAGTTTAGTTAAGGTGTGTCTCTGAGATTTTGATCATAGTCTAGGGGTTACTTAGGCATATTCCCTGAATATATATAACTATTGTGTTATTTAACATGTTTAAATACATATATAAGTTAAATTTAAATTATAATATCTTCTTTATCTCAATTTTGTAATGACGTTTAAGTTAAGTTAACATATATTATTCCCTCTGTTTCAATTTGTATGGTTTTGACTTGATAATGAATTAAAGAAAGTAATGATTTTTTTGTAACTTTGATTTCTTAAAAAGAAATGTAGAATGCATCAATATATTTAAATCTTGTAATCTTAAAACATATCATATGAAAAGTGGGAATTAAAGAACTACCAAAATAAAGAAAGAGATATTCTTTTACGAAAAGAATTAAAAAGAAAATTAAGACAAATATAGTATTCGATAATAATATTAAATGTTATTTTGAATCTATACAAATTACGAGTTGTAATAATATAGAGAGCATGCAATTATTGTCTTCCGAATCAAAGGAGGAGTCCATTGTGTTGGCTTCTATCTTTTTCATAACTTTGTAATTTATTATCCTATGTGCGGTAGAGGTGGAGGTAGGACGAAGAAGCCAATCGACTAAGAAAAAGGTATTTAAAATATCACCACTAGCATTGATAGTCGTGCCACACGGGATGGGAGTATGGTTGTTTTGGCTGGAGCGGGTGGTGCGGTAGTTGGCACGGCTATAGCTAGTGGTGTCATGACAAGTAATAATAAACGTGATTGTGATAATAAGGGTGGTAATAGTATTATTAGTGGTGATTGTGGAGTTGTAGTTGGAAGTGGTGGTGGTGGTGGTACGGATAATTCGGGCACGAATTGTTGTGGCGGTGACGGTGGTGATGGTTGTGGTGGTTAATTAAATTTTTATTATGGTTGACAATTGTAAGATGTAATGCACATTGGATTTTTCCTCTTGTTGTAGTTTTGTTTTCCTTTTGTTGTTTTTTGATTTATTTATTTTTGATGTGTATATTCTCTTACTTAAATATGTGTATCGGTGAAAATAGATGGAATAGCAATATATACATTTCATGATCTTTGGAGAAACTTTTGAATATCTTCGTTTGTAATAATTTATTAATTATGAATGATTGTATGATTATAAGATCAATAATTATATTTAATAATTAAGATTTAGATTTAAAAAATAAATAAATTTAACGATTGATATATGAATAATTAATTGTAAGATCTTCTTAACTAAATACATAAAATGAGGCCTTGATTTGTTAATGAATTAAAAAATGTTTGACATGTCTCAAAAATGTTTAGACATGATTTGTTAATGAATTAAAAATAAATCATAGTATTGAAAGGTTGTCTTCATCTACGAAGTTGATCGAGTTAATTGAACTGGTAATTTTTCAGGTCACAAGTTGTGAAACTTTCCGTATATTTTCTCAATCGAACTTGTCACATTTGACATCAAGAAAGTCAACGAAGACTCAAAACTCAAGTTGGATTAATATTCCCAAATCAAATAAATGTGCAAACACATGCCTTAGCTGTTGGGAAAACGCGGACAAGCACAACAATATATATGGTAAAAGTAATGGAAATAAAATGGGAAAATAACGACACCAAGAATTTTACGTGGAAACCCTTCTAAATAAGGGAAAAAACCACGGCCAAGAGGAGCAACTGATATTACTATAGTAAGGAATTTTACACTGTGTAGTCACGAATACAATACTCAAAGTGACTACTACACACTCAAAAGAAACAACACTCTTTTGGTTTCCGTCTTACTAAAATATCGCTCACACTCTATTTTTCTTCACAGACTATTCTTTTGTATAGTCTATGGAATACCTCACTTTGCTCTCAAAATGGTTTTTCTCTCTAACTTGGTGTGTTCTACAAATGAGCAAGAATGCTCTATTTATAGAAGGATAAAACCATGCCTATGTCACTAATGACATAGGTAAAATAACAAAGTCAAAAATGGTTTGCAAATCTTACCAATTTGCCAACTACCAAGTCTTAATTTTCAACTCCAATTACTATTCCTTTTTAACAATTGCTTGTACCAATTGAATAGCTAAAGTTGACCAAAAAATGGGATGGATTCAACAAATCTCCCCCTCCAGTCCCATTTACTGGAAGAAGGTATCTTCATCTTCTTTAGAGAGAGCTCATACCCACAAGTTCTTTGCATAAATCGAACTTGTCTTTCGGTATCGTCTTGGTCAGCATATCTGCAGGATTTTCACTTGTGTGGATCTTTTTGATGTGAAATGATTCACTCTCCACTTCCTCGCGAATCCAATGATATCTGACGTCGATGTGTTTTGTTCTTGCATGGTACATGGAGTTCTTGCTCAAGTCTATTGCACTTTGGCTATCACAATAGACAATATACTCCATTTGATTCAAACCAAGCTCTTGAAGAAATCGCTTTAGCCATATCATCTCCTTGCCGGCTTCAGTAGCCGCAATATACTCAGCTTCAGTTGTAGAGAGTGCAACACACTTCTGCAACTTTGACTGCCATGATATAGCTCCCCCTGAAAAAGTAAACAAATATCCAGTAGTGGATTTTCTGTTATCAAGGTCACCTGCCATATCAGAATCTGTATAGCCTTTCAAGATTGGATTTGATGCTCCAAAACACAAACATTCATCTGAGCTTCCTCTAAGATACCTGAGTATCCACTTCACAGCTTCCCAATGCTCTTTTCCCGGATTTTCGAGAAATCTGCTCACAACACCAACTGCGTGAGCAATATCAGGTCTAGTGCACACCATTGCATACATTAGACTTCCGACGACGGAGGAATATGGAACTTTGGCCATGTTCTCTTTTTCCTCCCTAGCTGTAGGACACATCTTCTTGCTCAACTTCATATGACCAGCAAGAGGTGTACTAACAGGCTTAGCATTCTTCATATTGAAGCGCTCCAGTACACGTTCAATGTACTTCTTCTGGGACAAATAAATCTTTCTTTTATCTCTAAGACGAGTAATTCTCATGCCCAAAATTTGCTTGGCATGACCCAAGTCTTTCATAGAAAAAGACTTACACAACTCTTTCTTCAGCTCGTCAATCTTGGAAGTATTCTTGCCCACAATCAACATATCATCCACATACAACAGGAGGATGATAAAATCATTGTCAGAAAATTTTTGTACAAATACGCAATGATCTGAAGAAGTCTTCTTATAGCCTTGCTCCCCCATAACAGATTCAAACTTCTTGTACCACTGTCTAGGAGCTTGTTTTAGGCCATAAAGACTCTTTTTGAGTTTGCACACAAAATTTTCTTTACCTTCTACTTTGAAGCCCTCAGGTTGTTCCATATAAATCTCTTCTTCTAGGTCACCGTGAAGGAAAGCCGTCTTCACATCCATTTGCTCAATCTCTAAATTAAGACTAGCAGCCAAACCTAGAACTGTGCGAATCGAGGACATTTTCACAACAGGAGAAAATATTTCATCAAAGTCAATACCCTTCCTTTGACCGAATCCCTTAACAACCAATCTAGCTTTGTACCTGGGCTTCAAGTTGTGTTCTTCAAGTTTAACTTTGAACACCCACTTGTTCTTCAAAGCTCTCATGCCCTTGGGCAATTTTACCAACTCATAAGTGTGGTTCTCATGCAAAGACTTCATCTCATCTTGCATGGCTTCAATCCATTGATCCTTGTGCTCATCTTCCATGGCCTCCTCATAACATTCAGGTTCTCCCCCGTCAGTGAGTAACACATACTCATTGGATGAATAACGGGAGGAAGGAAACCGCTGTCTTGTGGACCTCCAAAGCGGAATATTTGATTCGTCCACAACTTCATGAGCAACAGGATCATCAATAACAATATCATTGTTATTATCAACATCAACATGTTGATTTGATACATGATTCTGGGCGTCACTATGATTATCAAGCCCAACAACATCATGCACACTTGTGTGAGGAACGTCATCATGATGAATTATACCATCAAAACTTGAAGATTCTACCTTCTCCTCTTTGTCAATATCTTCAATTGTTTGATTCTCCATGAAAATAATATCGCGGCTTCTCACAAGTTTCTTTTCAATTGGATCATATAGCCTGTAACCAAATTCATCTAGGCCATATCCAATGAAGATGCATTGCCTTGTCTTGGCATCTAACTTTGACCTCTCATCTTTCGGCACATGTACAAAAGCTTTGCAACCAAATACTCTCAAATGGTCATAGGAAACATCCTTTCCATACCAAACACTATTTGGTACATCACTTTGCAAAGCAACAGCAGGAGATAGATTAATAACATGTGCAGCGGTCAATAAAGCCTCACCCCAAAATGAGTTCGGCAACTTTGCTTCAGAAAGCAAACATCTAACTCTTTCCATCAAGGTCCTGTTCATCCTCTCAGCCAAACCATTAAGCTGAGGAGTCTTGGGAGGAGTCTTCTGGTGTCTAATACCTTGATGCTTGCAGTATTCGTCAAATGGTCCACAATATTCACCACCATTATCAGTACGAATGCATTTCAGTTTCTTTCCAGTTTCTCTTTCAACTGAAGCCTGAAACTGCTTGAAGACACCTAACACTTGGTCTTTAGTCTTCAAGACATAGACCCAAAGTTTTCTCGAGCAATCATCAATGAAAGTGACAAAGTAGAGTGCACCACCTAATGTCTTTGTCTTCATTGGACCACATAAATCAGAGTGCACCAACTCAAGCAACTCTGTCTTTCTCGAAGGAGGGTAGGACTTAAAGGAAACTCTATTTTGTTTACCAGCCAAACAGTGCTCACAGTTTTCTAATTTAGCACTTTTGAAATTTGACAAAAATTTCTTTTTGGCTAGAACATTAAGTCCTTTCTCGCTGATGTGGCTAAGCCTCTTGTGCCATAATGTTGAAGAGCTATCGCTCTCAACTGCATTCACCATATCAACACAAACAGAGGTCGTAGTCCAGTATAGACCACGACGTTTGTTACCACGAGCCACAACCAAGGAACCCTTGATGAGCTTCCATTTTCCATCACCGTTGGTACTAACATATCCTTCATCATCTAAAACACCAACAGAAATTAGGTGCAGACGAACATCAGGAGCATGTTTCACATTGTTCAAAACTAGTTTAGTTCCAACACTAGTTTCTAAACAAATTGTACCAATACCAACCACCCTAGAAACAGTCTCATTACCCATACTCAAGGTTCCAAAATCACCAGGAGTATAGGAAGAGAAAAAATCCTTCCTTGATGTCACATGAGATGCGGCACCAGTGTCCACAACCCAGCTTGACTCATCACAAGCAATATTTATCATGTTTGCATCAAGAACGGTAACAAGATCTTCGGTGGTGACGGTGGCTAGGCAATTTTCATTGCCATCTTCTTTAGTTTCCTCTTTGTTTTTGTTCTCCCTCTTCAACTTCCTGCAGAACTTCTTTGTGTGCCCTTTCATACCACAATGATAGCACTCAATATCCTTAAGTCTGCCTCTGGATTTGCTCTTATTTTGTTCTCTATTCTGAGAACCACGAGTTTTGTTTCTCCCCCTGGGGCCAGTTATCAGGACATCCGACGAAGAGGAAACTTGAGTTTTTCTTCTCATCTCTTCGTTCAAGACACTACTCTTGGCGGAATCCATAGAGATTACACCATCCGGAGCAGAATTTGACAATGACGTTCTAAATGTTTCCCAAGAGTCTGGTAGGGAACCAAGTAGAAGCAAGCCTTGAATTTCTTCATCAAATTTGATGCCCATAGCAGATAATTGGTTCATGATCCCCTGAAAATTATTCAGATGGTCTGTCATTGGAGAACCATCATGATACTTCAAACTCAACATCTGCTTTATTAAGAACATTTTGTTGTTGCCAGTCTTCCGAGCATACAAACTTTCAAGATGCTCCCATAGGGTTCGAGCATGTGTTTCCCAGAAATATGGTTCAACACATTATCGTCGACCCATTGCCTAATGAATCCACAAACCTGTCTGTGCAACAGATTCCACTCTTCATCTGTTTTATTATCAGGCTTTACAGTGGTAAATACTGGTTTGTAAAAATTCTTAACATAAAGCAGATCTTCCATTTTTCCCTTCCAAATGGCATAATTAACACCATTCAAAGTAACCATTCTACTTGTGTTGGCTTCCATTGTTTTCCCCAAAAAATATAGTTATCGCAAATCAAAGTAAATCTTTTCTGATGTGGAAGTTCAGACTGTGCTGCAACCACAGAGCATACTCAGATAAAACCTTGGCTCTGATACCAGTTTGTTGGGAAAACGCGGACAAGCACAACAATATATATGGTAAAAGTAATGGAAATAAAATGGGAAAATAACGACACCAAGAATTTTACGTGGAAACCCTTCTAAATAAGGGAAAAAACCACGGCCAAGAGGAGCAACTGATATTACTATAGTAAGGAATTTTACACTGTGTAGTCACGAATACAATACTCAAAGTGACTACTACACACTCAAAAGAAACAACACTCTTTTGGTTTCCGTCTTACTAAAATATCGCTCACACTCTATTTTTCTTCACAGACTATTCTTTTGTATAGTCTATGGAATACCTCACTTTGCTCTCAAAATGGTTTTTCTCTCTAACTTGGTGTGTTCTACAAATGAGCAAGAATGCTCTATTTATAGAAGGATAAAACCATGCCTATGTCACTAATGACATAGGTAAAATAACAAAGTCAAAAATGGTTTGCAAATCTTACCAATTTGCCAACTACCAAGTCTTAATTTTCAACTCCAATTACTATTCCTTTTTAACAATTGCTTGTACCAATTGAATAGCTAAAGTTGACCAAAAAATGGGATGGATTCAACATTAGCTTCACAAGTATATAACACACAAAAGTCGTCTTTGAAGTTCCTAAATACAATCATATTTTCCTTTGTTTCTTCGCTCTGAAATATATACACTCATCGTATTCTTATCCAAACAAGTACAAATTTTCTATACTTAAACTTCGAAAAGCATAAATTTCTTAAGGACGTACAATATTTGCAAATAGTTATGCTAATATGGATAATGAATCTATTATGGTACTATATTTGGTTCTAGGTATAATTGTGGCATTTGTTATGTCATTTATTTGTTGCATTTGTTGTAGCAAGATGTTGAAGAATATTGAGACTATTCCTGGTGGTGGAATATTGAATGCAAGCCAAACAAGTAGAGTTTCTGGTGGAAGAAGGAACAATAATATGGATGGTGTTGGTATTGGCGTTGGTGTTCTTGCTATGGCTAGTTTAACAAGCATAACGTGTGATACAAGTAATACGTACGGAGGTTTTCAATGTGACGGTGGTGGTGGTGGTGGTTGGGGTGGAGGAGGAGGAGGTGGTGGTGGTGGTGGATTTTGAATAGGTCAATGTCATGTTATTACTGTTCTTTAGTACTTAAATATTTCAAATTGCTATAATGTATGTATATATATGTTACTCCACGCTCATGTTATATTATATAAGTTAGGAGTACTAGTTTATTTCTCGTATAGCTATTCAACTAATAAGTTATTATCGGCGTCTATCTCTTTAGTTTTTTTATTCTACTTTTCTTCGAGTAACTTTATGAAATAATAACTATTAAATACTGTATTATTTTGTGTTACGTGTCCGATTGGACAATGTAGTAGAAAAATAGGTTTCAAGAAACTTAAAAGAGATTCTTGAAAGTTGAATATGTGTGTATAATTTTTGAATTTTCCACCTTAGAGTAGCATAAAGATTTACAAAATTACACTCACTAATTCTGGATGACAATCACGTTAATTATATGTATGTAGTCTATCTCTTTCATGTTTATAGATGTTAATTCCTATATACAAGCTTTCGGGATGATTATAGTGATTATCGTAATGATGATTGATGGTGATGATTAATTCTAATTTGTAAATAGTGATTAATGGTGGTGAAACAAACTTATATAATTGATTAAAAGCTATATGTTGCAAAAGCGGATTCACCCAATAATAACTTTGAGAAAAAAATCATGTCAGTATAGATATATATTTATCTTGAGAAACAGGCATATATTAGGATATAGATAATCGTGCATCCATGAAGGGTGTAGATTTGATATTGCGTTATTGGTACAAGTTCGAAGAATCACCCATTAGACCTAGGTTTGTATCTAGCTACAATGCTATTTTTATTTTTTTAAGTTTATCTTAGAGCTCATATTTGAGCTAAGGTAATATTAGTGCATTCGAAGTCTTCAAATCCTGGGTTAAAAGAAGCGTGTGGGACGTAGAAATTGTGTGGAGATTTGCTCTAATATCATGTTAAAGTGTATGATCATCTAATCTAAAAATATATACGAATTAAAATAACACTTTTTTATTATTTAATTATATTCTCAAATCGACGACTTATGAAAATGTCCTTTTGAATCTTTCTTCTCACGTCACTTTAATTTTGACATGATCTGTTAATAAATAATATTAAAAGGTTGTTCTTTCCCATGTTGTGATATTCAAAGTAAATTTCAATATAACGTCAATGAAGACTCAACACAAGTTGGATTAATATTCTCAATTTTTCATGTGCAAACACATGTCTTCATGCAGAAATTACGTAAATTTTAATAAACCAAAACACCTCAATATATATATATATAACACATTAAAGTCATGTTGAAGTGTACCATTTAAAGTTCTTGTTGTGTTTATCTTAATACAATCACATTATTTTCCTTTATTTCTTCGCTCTGATTAATATTCTCATCGTGTTATATAGTAGGAGTTTAAATTTCTTAAAAACAGTATAATTATGCGTCTTAGTCTTCTATTTTTTTGACATGGAGGAAGTTGTTATCGTACTCCTTATGGCCTTACCTGTGGCTGTGGCTATGGTTCTTATCGTTCTTATTATCGCGTTTTCCAGCAAGACAAAGAAGAACAATGAGAGTCCTGCTGGTATTAATAATGCAACCCAAAGAAGTATACACTCTGGTGGAATAGGGAACAATCATAGCATAGGTGATGGTGCTATTGGCATAGCAACTCTAACCAGCATAACATGTAGTGGTGGCGGTTGTGGTTTTGGTGGTTGTGGTTTTGGTGGTGGTGGGGGTGGTGGAGGGGGTGGAGGAGGAGGAGGAGGGGGTGGTGGATGTTGATTTGGTAAAAAATGTAACTACTATTCTATAGTACTAAAATGTTTTTATATCAAAGTTGTAATTTCCTTCATATATCATTATTTTTAAATCTTGTTGGTGTTGATAGAAATGTCAATGTTGAGATACTATATGAAGTGTTTGTTTGGACCATATATGGAGAAAATTAATTGAAAGACAAGGCAGTCTGGTGCACTAAGCATTTCTAGTCATAGTTGGGGTAGACACTCTACCGTAACACAAACATTAATGCTTGTTTTCACAATTCGAATTCGTGATCTATTGGTCATATAAAGATTACGTCTTTTTCAACTTACAGAATTTTTATATGTACAACTGTTATTCACACAAGTGTAAAAGGTAATATTAATATCGAACTAGTCTTGGGAGTAATAGGAACCTGCAAAGTTAGAGTGGTGTAGTTGGAAAGATGGGAGAATGCAAGGAGAGGTAGTTATTTGTTATCTCAGTTACAAATTGACACATTAATTTTTACATGGGAATTAAACTACATGCAAGTAAAAAAGAATTAAAAAATGTGCATGGCATTTATACAAATAAAAAATTTATCTAATTATGATAAATGATAATTTCCAATTATTTATTTTAGACCTTTTCTTTCCAATACTTTTTTTCCCGGTAATGTTCCAATAGCGTATTAAAGTGGGATTACTATATACTCTAATAATTTATTTGACTTGAAAACAAAAGTCAATGTTTAACAATAAAATTCATTTTTTCATGTCATTATATCTTTTTATATTATTATAACTTTAATTATCTTAACCTATTTTTAAGAAAACATTCCTTGGTAAATTTCCAAATAAAAGAGGTCTTACATAAATTAAATTTTCATGAATTTATCTAAGCTTAATCTGCAAGTAACTTTATCGTGATTTTTCTTGCAAACTAGAATTTAGAAATTTCATATTTCGGCTCGAAAATTCATTAGAAATTCTTGTAGACGCGTCTTGAAGTTGTTGTTTTTGACACATTTTCCTTTATTTCTTTGGTTTGAATATTACTCATCATGTTGTTGTCGAAATATATACAATATATATGTAGGAGCATAAATTCCTTAGGATAGTCATAGAAATTATTAACATGAAGGTAGGTACTATCATACTCCTTACGTTCCTAACTTTGTTTATGATGTTTGTTTTCTTCAGTATCTTCTATGTAATTATTCCCAGCAAGAAGAAAAAGAAAAAGAGTCTTGTGAGTGGAGGAGGAGGAAACATTCATAGTATAGGTGATGGTGCTATTGGCATGGCTACTCTCACTAGCATAACATGTAGTGGAGGTGGTGATGGTCATTTAAGTGGAGGAAGGGGTAATGGTGGTGGTTTTGTTGGACGAGGCGGTGGTGGTGGCGGAGGAGGAGGTGGTGGTGGTTTTGGTGGAGGAGGGTGGTGGTGGTGGTGGTGATGGTTGTGGAGGTGGTGGTGGTTTTGGTGGAGGAAGGGGTGGTGATGGTGGTGGCGTAGGAGGAGGTGGAAGTGGTGATGGCGGAGGAGGAGGTGGTGGTGGAGGAGGAGGAGGTGGCGGTGGTGGAGGCGGAGGAGGAGGAGGTGGTGATGGCGGCGGCGGAGGAGGTGGTGATGGTGGCGGAGGAGGTGGTGGTGGAGGTGGTGGTGGATGTTGAATTGGTTAAATTGTGTAACTACTATTCTTTAGTACTTCAATCATTTGATTTGAAGTTGTAATTTTCTTCATGTTTTTTTATTAAAGCTTTGTTGGTATGGATAGACATGTCAATATTGAGATACTATGTTAACTCTCCATTTGGGCCATATATGGAAGAAAATTATTGAAAGAAAAGGGCGTCTGGTGAACCAAGCATCCTGCGTTAGCAAGGGTAGACAACCTATCCTAACACAAGCATTAGTGCTTCGTTCCACAGATCCAACCTATGACCTATAGCTCACATAGAGACAACTTGTTTTTCATCTCACGCACTTCTTGTATGTGCAAACACTATCTACATGAGCATAATATGATTCGAACTAGTCTAGGGAGTGGTGTAGTTAGAAAGATAGGCTTACTTTGAGAGGTAGTTATTTATTATCTCAAGAACAAATTGATACATGAACTTATTATTGCTAAATTAATACAATAGTACTTGAGCATTCTTCTTAAACTACTTACATGGCTAGATAAGAGACATGCCAAGTAGTATTTTTTGATAGTCACCGTTAATTTTAAAGTCCGTTTTGTTTGTTGGACCAAAGGTGCTCCAATTTAACAAATTTTAGTAGACAGAGTTACCTGGTATCTATGTTGGTAGGAGGTAGCAAGTACCAGGAGGACCTTGCAAGAAATTATAGCTAGAAATACTTTTCGATGGGTACATCATCTCATGATTCAATATGTCCGGATGGCAAAAGTTTCTTTACTTTCTTTAAATTCCGTGTCAATCAAATTGAAACGGAGAGAGTAACATCTTTTATAGTGATAACAAGTCATGGTCTATGCAACTTACTTGTTTCGTGTCATCCATAATCGTCCACAATGTGCAGCTGATCTCATCAAAGTTCAAATGGGACTGATCTCCAGAGAGAAATAAACCAATATTGTTCTTCAAAAAAACCCAACTGCAACCTGGAATTTTCTTTATTCTTTTCAATTTCTTTGCCAGCCTAACTCGTTCCTCGTCTTTCTTCTTTCCGACAATACAATAAAGGTCTGACAAGACCACGTACGGAGCTGCACTACTAGGTTCCAAGTCCAAAATCTTTTGAGATGCAAACTTTGCAAGATCAAGGCGCAAGTGAGTCTTGCTGGCACCAAGAAGAGCACCCCAAACCCCAGAATGTGTCTTGAATGGCATTGAATTGATTAGACTAACTGCTTCATCGAGTAAACCAGCTCGTCCTAGAATATCAACCATGCTAGTATAATGATCAGGCTCTGGTTCAATGTTGTATAATGATTTCATGGATTTGAAGTAGTTCCATCCTTCTTCTACGAGCCCCGCATGCATACAGGCCGAAAGAACCCCTAGAAAAGTGATGCCATTAGGTTGCTCACCTTCATTCTGCAACTGGTGAAACAACCTTAGAGCTTTTTTGCCATAGCCATTTTGGGCAAATCCAGTAATCATTGCATTGAAAGAAACAATATTCGGGTAATTTATGTATTTAAAGATCCTATAGGCATCATCTAAACTTCCACACTTCGAATACATTGAGATAAGAGAAGTTTGGATAGACAAATCTAACTCCATATCCATTTTCAAAACAAGAGCATGAATTTGCAGTCCTTGATTCAACATGGCCATACCAGCTGAAGCACTGAGCATGCTACTTAAAGTTAGAGGATTTGGTCTAACTGCACTTTGAAGCATTTTAACAAACCAGCGAAAAGCCTCCTCATATTCCCCTTTATTAACAAAACTAGAGATGAGAGCTGTCCATGCAACATCATCTTTCTCGGGAATCATTTTAAATAGCTCGACACAAATTTCAGTCAACCCCTTTTCAGAAAACCCTGTAATCATGGCTGTCCACGAAACAACATCCTTTTCCGGAGCTCTTTTGAAAACCTCATATCCCTCTTCAAGCTTTCCAGCTTGAACAAAACCACTAATAAGTGAATTCCATGAAATAACGTCTTTCCTTAACATCGAATCAAACACACTTTTAGCTGCATTTACACAACCAAATCTAGAGTACATTGTGATCAATGAATTACCCAAGAAAACATCAAATTCAAATCCCAAACGAGAAACCAATCCATGGACTTGATAACCTTGTTGATGCTTACTAAATCTTCCACAAGCTTCTAAAACGATTGTTAGTATAGTAGGCTCCAGTCTCACATCACCTTCTCTTCTCATTCTTAGAAACAAATCAAACCCATCCTCGAAACAACAAACTTTCATATACCCATCAATCATAGCACCCCAAGTTACCTCATTTCTCTCCTTCATCGTATTAAACAACTCCTGAGCCTCAATAACTCTCCCATTCTTGGAATACCCATCAATCATTGCACTACAAGAAACAATATCTTTCCGCACCATACCATTAAAAACACGAACTGCATCATCTAACTTCCCAACTTTCAAGTACCCATTAATCAATACATTTGAACAAACAGGTTCCCGAAAAACCATAGGAGTCCGATTATACAAATCCTCTGCCATATCAACCCTCCCTGCATTAACAAAACTAGTAATCATCGCAGCAAAAGACACCGAATTTCTCTCTGGCATAAGCTGAAAGAAACTAAAAATCTCACTAATCTCAACTCTATTCCTCATATAAGCAGTCAGCATTGCATTCCACGAAGCAACACTCCTCTCAGGCATTTTATCAAACACTTCACGTGCATTCTTGAGTTGTCTGTTTTGTGAGTATGCAGTGAGCATTGCCGTCCAAGAAACGATATTTTTGCTGGGCATACTGTAGAAAATGGATTCAGCTTCTTTAATGTCTCCGTTACGGCCATTTTCTGCGATTTGGGTGTTGCAGTAAATCAAGAATTTGTTCGTTTTAGTGCCAGCGTTGAAAAGGGTCTTCGAAGAAGTTGAGTATTTAAGGTTGGAAAGTGAAAATTCTGAGAAAGACAGAAGAAGTGAGCCATGTAAAGTGTTCAGCTTTGATATCATTACTGAGAATCCAATAAAGCTTCCATTAAGAACACTTTGAACTTTGAAGGAGAAAGGAAAGCGCGAAGGTTTTTTCAAATCTTTATAACTTTCGTATTTGAAGGTGTTTCTATCTGAACTATCACTCGATAGTTAGCGAAAATACATAAATTCTAATTTCGGATGATGTGTGTAAATTCTCTCTTTTGTTTAAGAAATTATGCCACATGACACTCATCGTTGTAAATTCAAATAAAATTAAAAGTTAAAGGTTAAAACTATCATCGTATAAATTAATTTATTCTGACATTCATCATCTTCTTCGTGGTCTCGTCTCTATTGTGGTATTGATATCTTTGACTTGAAGGAGAGAGTTTAGAGTTTTAAAGAAGTCAATTTAAAATATATTTTAGGGATAAGGTCAAGTACTTCCTTAGACTATAACTGAAATTTCAGAGATACACCTTAACTAAATTAAGGTCATATCATCCTCTGGATTCATCTTTTTTGTAGACATCCAAATATTTTTCACACGCCTCAGCTGCGAGGAATCACGAATATCACATAAATCAAAAGGTGTACAAAATTTACAAAAAAAGAATAAGTTCAAAGGTAATATGACCTTAATTTTAGTTAAGATGAGTCTCTAAGATTTCAATCATAGTGTAGGAGGTACTTGTGCTTTATCGTCATATTTTCAAAAATTATTGTATCAGCTAATAAGGTCATTATATATGTTGGTGGATGGAGATTTTAGGGACAAACGCGCCTAAAATATTTTTAGACAAATATTTGGTTTAATGAACGTTAAGATGTATTTCGATAATCATTGAATGATATTTCACATAGGAAACTACACTCTCAATAGTCCAGATAAGAAACTCGATAAAGTGGAATAATTTAGGTGTGTGTTTTTTTACCTTTAACTCAATTATTAATAGTAATAGTAATTTGACTAAGACATTGTTTAATTTTGTATCAATTGATATTTATGTCTTTTAAATTTAAATGTGTATAATTATGTATCTAAATTTATTTAAAATTAAATAAATAGATATATCCATCCTACGTAATATTCTCTTAGATACATTTAAATTGATTTGTAACCGACCTTCGCGAAATTAAAGAGCACACAATCTTCAATTAATTTAAAAGACATTTAACCAACTATTAAATGAGTAGTTTGACTAACGAGTTTATGTGAAAATTTTACTATCATATCAAAATTCATGGGTATATATTGAGGTTGACATAATACAATATTGTCTTTGCATTATGCGAAATAGATTATTTATATTCTTCGTTATAACTTATATTTTAGGATAAAAATTATCCTCATAGTTATCTTAAGAGACAACAAATACGCTCAAAAGTTAATATTTCAATTTTTTAGTGATATGACAAACCACATAAGATTAATCCCTCCACCTAAGTAATGTCAATTAGGATTCAGTATAAAAGAACTAGATCTTTAGCAGCGACACAAGTTGCCACAAAAGTCCAGAAGTCACTAAAGATTTTAACGTATTTTTAACATTAAATTCTAATTTTGTGCTTTTTTCTTCATTAATTTAGAAATCACAAAGGATATTGATCAAGGATGAGTTTGAAGAGACTACTTGATTTACTTTTATGTAATATGTAAATGCATAAAATGTATAATGATGTATTATGTAGTAGGAGATTTGAATCCAAAAGTAATTTTGATGATTTCCGTAATAATATCTTATGTTTTTTATATTAATAATGCATGTTATTTATTTTAGAAAATTAGGTTGCAATCGAAAATTTATTATCATACTTTTTTGTTGAAAAAAAATATGTTATACTAGGGAATGGTCGTTGCAGCCTTAGTCGTCACTAAGAATCACGTATAACCTTTAGTGACAATATTTTGGGATTTTGTGGCGACCTTTATCGCCTCCAAAGGTCTAGTTTTTTTTATATTGAGTCCAAGTTGATAATGCTTAAGTGGAGAGATTAGTCTCATGTGGCTTGTCACATCACTAAAAATTGAATTATTAAATCTTGAGAATATTTATGATCTCTTATGATAACAACGAGGTAATTTTGATCTCAAAATATAATGGAGGATATAATCTATTATGCATAGTTCAGAAATATTTTTAACTCTATTCCGTTAGTACAATATTGAATTTTTTTGAATTGTGAAACAGAAATTGATCTTCTTTATTATTGATAGACATATTTTTTAAAAACAGAATCAATGCTTTTTTATCTTATTTTAATTTTTTTGGATTCCGGAACTTGCAATTTGTCAAACACCCTTCTTCCCCTACGTGTTTTTGGAGTAATTCAATACCTTTATAGAATTGATGATTTAATTTTTGTGTATTTTAAAATGGTTTACACTAAATCATCTATTATTATAAAAATAAATGGTCACATAAACAAATAAATCATCTATTATTTTTTTATTAAAATGAATAAAATAATTATCTATAATAAATATTGTACCTGAACACATAATTAATACTATATCTTAATGCATTATTAAAGGTATACATAGACCTTAATAATCTCTCACTTAGGCATTTAACATTGACCCTTTTTAATTAGAAATAGTTTAAAATTTTCATTCTTCCATCTATTGAATCAAATTTACCGACTCTTTCTTTCACTTATTGAGTAAAAAATATTCTTGACATATTAGAAATTATTCAAATTTGATTGAATAGGTAGAATGGGGAGGGGCAAATCTAAACAACTTCTAATAGGCAAGGATATTTTGTTTTACCTAATAGGTGGAAGGAGGGGCAAATTTGAACTAATTGGTGGAAGGACATTTTTGAACCGTTTTTAATATATTGATGACATTTTTGAACTTTTCCCATTGTTAAAATATTATGTCTAAATACATTATTAATAGTATATACTCTAACATGAATTTATAATTAATTATAGTTTGAGGAATTAATTGATAATTATGTTATTAGTAATTTTTATTAAAATATCATTTTATAATTTTTAAATAATATATTATCTAATTCATTTTTATAAAATGATGATTTTATATCAAACTTAATATATTTTAAATAATTTTTAGAATCTATAATCAAACGCTAGCTTTAGGATTTCACTGCAATTAGCTATTTACCCATCATTTTTCATGTCCACCTTATTATCCTTCTTCATCTTATTGTTAGAGTCGTGAAAACAATCATTTACTTTTGTATCAAAGCCGGGATAGATTGTCTCTGCATCATATCTCTTGGGGTGCAGTTCTCCAAATCTTACTAATACGACATGCTTTGTACATCGATCTTGTCCTTTGATTAGCTTATTATTGTTGGTTATACATATCAGTTTAGTTTTGAAGTCTCGTACAATTAAAACATAGGCTTAGGTGTACACATTTATTTTTTATGTTTTTCCATCGGGTATTTGGTATTTATATTGGAGCTTGCAGTTATATCTGCATTCGTGTCATGTAGGGTCTCATTCGAAGAAAAATGTTTTCTACTAAAGATTTTTTCATACTCAAGACTCGTATTCGAAGTCTTTAATTAATAAAGGAATAATCTCATTCACCGCATCATATCTTTCGACGAAAACGTACATATTTATATATTCAAGCTCCCTTTTATTTTAGCTTTGATTGATTGATCTATAAAACTATTGAAATACAGTTAACTTGATTAATAAAATTGTGTGATTAATTTGACGATTTCGAATAAACACAAGAAAGTGGAAGTGGAGGAATCTTTTTTTCCCATCTTTTCTAAGTCTTTCTTGGACCATCCATGGTTAGATCTTATTGCCATTATTCTTATTCTAATTCTTATATTTATTCTTTTTTTCTATATAAGGGTGTGAACTCTCAATTTCTAATTTCAATGAAGCTAGATACTCCTAATATATTGTTTTTTTTTAAAAATCTCAAAGATAATCTTCGACTGCTATAATTTATATGACATTCTTTATCCTTTAAATATAGTAGCATATAAATCACGGAAAAAATATAAATAACACTAGACAAATTCTATGCGACCGAATCGATTCATAAGCATTGAGATTTGAGGGGATAGATCTTGGATTCATTCGTATAAATAATCATCATTGATCCAAACCAGTTGAGTCATCCTATTTAAAAAAGGAAAAAAAATCCTCAAAAGTATTTTTGAAAACTTGACCACAAATTATTGTTTTAAAATTGATTAAAAAAAATATTTTAAAAATTAATTAGTCAAACACAAAAATAATTACGAAAATAAAGATTCTTCAATATATTGAAATGCACGTGTGACCATAGTTGATGAAGTTGAGTGGCATTTACTTTAATAAAATCACCAAAAGTTGACTATTATTGGTTGCTTAGGTTTCCATTAATATGAATGGAGGAGCACCAATGACCACTTCTTCCACTTTCTTTTTACTCCGTCTTTTTTATATTATTTGACTCATGTTAATCTGATAGTGTAACTTAATTAAAATTTTATGCTAGTTAACTAATTTTATTAACAATGTTTTAGAATTATTTTTATATTGTTATTAGATACAAAATGTAATTAAAAAATATAATCAGAATTTAAATAATCCGAATATTTTTTAATATATAGGTCAAATAATATAAAATCAGCAAATAGTCCCTTGGTTCCTTTTATATCCCATGAGGTTTAGACTATAATGATCAAATTAATACTTAATTTTCATGATTAAAAATATATTTCATTACTCAAATAATAATAATAACAATAATAATACACTAAATAGAATTGGGAGTGAGTACTTATTCAAATAATAATATATTTGCATGGAATTATAGGGCGAGTTAAATAGTACTAAATATTAAAAGATAGTTAAAGCAAAGCTCATACACTCAACACATATATGGTACCAATGGATATAATGCGAGCTGTTTTTCTTGAGGTTTCGAATTTAAATTTCAATTATAGAAAGTCTTCGATAGGAAGAGTCCCCCTCCCCTCCTCCGAATGAGGCTCTACACTACGTGAATTTAAATTAATTAAATTTTAATATAAATATCAACAAAATTAATACAACATATATACATATATGGTGGCATTAATTAATAGTAGATCACATAATAATCTCTAGTTGGATCATCAAAAAACTTAGAGGTGGCAAACAATATTTCTCTCCACTTTCATCTGCTGACCTAGACCACTCTTAACTTTGTTAAAGTCAATTTTAGGAATCAAAAATTTTATTTTAAATTTTTTTAAAATAAATAAATATATCCAAAATTAAAGAGATTTGAAACCTATTTTATATACATAAAGATAAATTTATGTATATATAATATATCATTTTTAATAAATAGAATAAATAAATAAATAATCGGCTAGCTCTGCCCCTGAGTAGTTTAATCGTATCTTAAAATTAGGCATTATAAATTTTGAGTTAAAAAGATCAATTTAAATACGTCTATAATATACTTTTTTTAGAAATATATAATAAATTATACTTTTAAGATATTGAATTCTATTGAATCGGTGAGCCCATGATTGTATCTGCCACTTTTAAAGCCATTACTGGGTACACATGTCCAATCCTTTACCCACCAAAATGCATCACCATTTTTGCCTTGGTAGACCATGTGGCTATGATATTTCTCTATCTCCATGACTCGACTAATGAATTTAGAGTATTATCGTAAAAAATAATAATTTTAATTTTATATAAAAAATTACTAAATATATACATATATTATTAATTTGATATTATTGACAATATGAAAATTATAAATTTTAAATTTTGATTTCGCCGTTTCTTTAACTACAATACTTGTTCTTTGAATATATATTTGCACCATGTAATTTTTTCACATAAAGTCTAAAGTACACAATTGGTATTGGACAATTTCAAACTTGACTTTATTCTGAAAGCTAAGTTTATTAGATAAAAAAAAATGTAAAAAGAATAAAAGGTTTGGATAGGTAAGATAGTGAAATTTTAAATGATTCCATTTCCTTGTGGTTTGGATTGTATTTGATTATAAAAAAAAAAAAGGGAAAATGCTATATACTTGTATGATACTATTTTCTTTTACTATAGTTCCTTTTCAAAAGGAATGTTATACCTTTTTTAGTGAAAAGTATTATATATATATAAATATTAAAATATTTTTAAGACTATGTACATCTTGAAATTTTCATAATTACATAAATAAATATTATAGTACATTTAAAATTACAAACTAAGTATGCTCGAATCTCTATATAATGGTATTGTTTGTTCAAATGTTTTTGACTGATAATCTGTTATAGCAATATATTGTTATAACTTATAGAAACCCTAGCTCCATCCCGATTTAAATATCTTATTTTTCTTTTTAATCTGACTTAAAAGGAGTATCTCTTTATATATTGTATCAAGCTTTCCAGCTCCAACATTCTACATGACAAACTTAAGAGCATAAGATATATTCAAATGATTTCACATATATTTAATTTAAGTTCACAATATTAAAAATTTCCTTTATATTTTATGCTTCGTACTCAGTCAAATTAATTAAAACACTTCAATTAGAATAAAGAAAGCGATACAACATGATATGAATATTGAATTAAAAAAATTGATCGTTATAATAAAATATTATTATTAATTATAGTTATTATATTCCTATTCTTCCCATTAATCTATGGAATCCTTTTCTCCTAAAGATTTTATAAGACTTGTATACTATATTCTATCTTCTTTTTTTTAAAGCTAAGTGATTGATGCCTCCACATGAGTTCAAACATACTATTCTTAAAAATCAAACATGTCTGGGACTATGATATCTAAAATTTATTCCTTGAATCACTCATCATGTTGATGAGTAATCAAACACACACACACACACATAATATATATATATATATATATATATATATATATATATATTGATCAACTTAAATAAATTTATTATAAGTGGTCCTATAGGGATAAATTCCCCCTTCCACTTACCAATTTTCCCATTTGATCTTATATTATCTTCATATATATATGTCTTCTCATATGGTTGTGGTTTCATCCACCTTTTTTGCTTTATGATCCCATCATACTATGATATTATAAAGATTTTTTTTACACAATTATTATATATATTTATTTTGTTGTCTATTTTACCAAATTAAGATTATGTGTTGCCTTGCATGTCACTTTACATAGCACACAATACAAGAGCTATTGTGACTTAGTAATCAACGAAATGAGTAAGAAATCATGAGTTCTCATATTTGAATTTTAACAAATGATAATTTATTTCTCAAAAGATAGTTAATTATTATATTCTCAAAAAAAAAAAGAAATACTTATTATAGAAGGGTAATATTATAAATTAAAGAGCTTATCGTTTAGAGATAGTTATTATTGTTATAGATGAAAAGTCGTTATATAAAAGATAAAATTTAACATAAAAAGTCTATTTCGAGAAAAACTTGATAATTACATTCATGTAAGGTTATTTGGTTTAGAGATTTTTTTCGTTTTATTATAAATTAAAAAGACGATTCCGATGTTTGAGGCGGTTATACTCTGAAACAAAAGTTCACAATTTTATTTTAAAAAATACTCCATATAAATTGATTCGATACAATTAGGTTCAATCAATTTTTCATATTCTTTTCAAATTCCTAGATAGCGTTATATAAAAATATTGTTATAATGAATTCTGACCATATAAACTCACTTGTGCATAGCATAATAATATAGGATCTTATTGAATAGGTGTTGTACATATAGGGCAATTTTTTCAACTTTTATCTTTGTTCATGACAAGGGCATTTAACAGAATATTAATTGCCTAGTATCAACTATTGTATTCAATTATTTTTTTAATAACCATATTATCGGTTGATTTAGTACTCACTTTTTTTTATATTGATTTATTTAGTGGGTGACTATGGACCATGTGAAAATGTGCCACTTGTATACATTTTTTTTGGGGGGGGGGGGTGAGGATTCTATGAGATATGATAGCTTTTTAGCATTTATTTAGTTTGTGGGGCTCAATGGTTTCTTGGGCTATTTAAAGGTATGATAATTTTCTTGAGAAACCATTGTGAGTTTTTAGTAGTTTAAGTGTTTTGAGTTTTGAGTTTTTTTTCAATCAAACAATATTATGGCAACTTTAGTACCTGAGGTTGACAATAGGGCATGTATCAATGGGTGCAATAATGATTTGACCAATTTTGATCACTCTCAAATAGATTGCTCCTTTCTCATGTCATTGCTTGATGACTCGCAAAGCGTAGACGATATTGATCATGACAATGAGAGATTATCGAGTGTGATTAGATCTCTCGAGGCGGAAATTGATGATCAACACCTGATAAACGTTGATCACGATTCATTTCAGAATACTCATCAAGGGAATACTATCAACGATGAAGATCGACAGTCGTAGGAATCTGGTCAAAGTCAAAGTCAAAGTCAAAGTCAAGATTTTTTCGAATCGGACTGTCTTGATTTGAATTGGATGGATGTAGAGATGGAGATTGCTCCTTCTAATACCATTAGTGATGACATCATGAACTTTTGGTACATGGACAATAGTTATGGACAAGATCATGATGTGTATGAATATGGTTATGGTACTTTTTCCTTGGAGGAAAATGATCACAATTCATCAGCTTTAACAACACAAGGCTAAGTCGGAGTTTTAATATGGACTTCGAAAATTTTAAAAAAAAACACAAGGGTAAAGTTTGTTCCAAAAATTGTAACTTCTATTGTAATTGATTAGCTAGAGGTTAATTGTACTTGAAATTAGATGTATTAGTGAGGGGGCAATCAATAAAATGACAACACTTATCATGCTCCTAAACCTTGGATGTCAATGTTAATATTGGTGTTTGATTGGTATAGAGTTCAAAAAATAAATAAATTAGTACATACAAAAGGTAACCTAAAAAACAACTAATTTTTCGAAGGGGTGTATATGGATCAGTTTGGTTTGAGTTTTTTATTTATTGAATTAAATATATTATGTTGATTTGCTATAGACAGTGGGCTAATATTGTTAGATCAATTCTAGTGTTACAATATTGGGAGTTGTTCGATATATGGAATATAGTTAATAATGTTTGAAATAAATTTTATCATGTGTTTAATTTGGGATATTAATTAATTCTAGAATAATGTTTATATCGAACTGATGAAGTTAACTATCCCATATAGAAGGTGAGATGGCTAATCTCATAGAATATCGTTTGATATACCATAAGAAATAAAAACTAAAGATTAAATTAAGGAAATTAAGTATCTATAAATTATATATTAAAATGTTTTTAGGTGTAGAATAATATTATAGTTACATATGATATTGGATTGGTTTGATATATGTATAGTAACTAATTAAGTACAATTATATTTCTATTTGTAGGAGATCTATGAAGGGTATTCACTTGTCATCGTTTATAAAAATTGTGATAGTGAAATTTGATGCGATCGTAAAATAGAAAAGAGATGTATATTATTTAAAAATTATGTAAAGTAAATTATAACTTAAAATATCTAAAAATTATTTTGAAAAATGATTTGACTTTTAAAGATTTATAGTGTCATATAAATTAAAATAAAAAAATAATATATATTAGGTTCATGTTAACACGGATCAGTATTTAGTATTTTTATGGAGAAAATACATATAAGAAAAAACTTGAACTTGGCAGCAAAACTTACTTTAGCATTTAAACTATACGGGCGTTTAAATTATCCCCTTAACATCTTTGAAGTGATTTTTTTCAACCCTAATACTACAATATCAGTCTCACAATGACAAGTGTGTTACACAGGCGTCATTTCACGTCAGCGTCACGTCATTGCCACGCGAGCGCCACATTGAAAATTATAAATTTTGAGTTTTTTTAATTCTTTTTTGTTTATTTTTATTTATACAAATTTAGAAAGGTAAAAATAGGAACAAAAATTGAGAATTAATCATGATTATAAAAATAAAATCAAACTCTAACATATTCAAGACTAGAAAACATTCAATTTTTGAAACACATTATCGAATAAATAAATAAATAATATAAATTAAATAACTAATTTGAGATGAAAAAATTATAAATATTTTATTAAAAAAAGTTTCGAGTTCATCATAATCAACAACCCTTCCATATGTAAGATCTTGAAGCAACAACCAGTTGTTGGATTTTTTATTTTTTCTTATTCATCACTTCTCAGAACAAGCAAGAATAATTTTAAATGAAGAAATAGGTGGGGGTGTTTCGAAGAAGAAGAAAGAAGGTGGCGGGGAGGGAAGCTCGTTGAAGAAGAAGAAAGGGGTGAGACAAATATGAGTGGCGGCGGGGTTCAAAATAGAAGAAAGAAGGGTGCAGGTTGGGGGTTCGAAGAACAAAAGGGTGGGTTTGTTGGTGAATAAAGGTGATGGGATGGTGGGGTGAAAGGAAGATGAAACTTTATTGATTGGAAAGAAAAAAAGGGATCTATTTATTTTATTTTATTTACATTTTCACTCGCTTTTTATTTTTTTTTATTTGTCTCATCAGCTTTTTGGGTGGATTTTAATTCACTTGAAATGAGATTAAAGAGGTGAATAATTATTTGTAAAATTAAAGTACTATAAGTAATTTTTGCAGACAAGTTCAGTTTTTTTTTTTTTTTTTTATGTATTTTCCTATTTGTATATGTTGGATCTTTTTACTTGCTCAAAAAGATCTTAGATAGGTAAACAATGAATATTTGAGGTCCAAAGAAACGAAAATGATCATCTTTATGTCATTTCTTTTTAAAAAATATATATATATTTGAGAATAGAGTAATTATGAACTTGAATCAATGAGAAAGAGTATGAAGATGAAGTGAGAGATATGAAAACCCCCAAAGGATACACAAAAAAAGTATTGCATACTTTTAAGCAAATCATACTGACTTTGCTTCAAAGCAGACAATGTCACACCACGAAATAATGATATATAAAAACCCAAAGGCATACACCAACAAAAGCATACACAAAAAAAGTATTACATACTTTTAAACAAATCATTCAGACTTTGCTCTGAGCAGACAATATCGCACCATGTCAGAAATTTCACTAACATGTACAAACAAAAGCCAATATGAAACTATTACATGACATATATTCATGTACAAGTAAAAGGTATAACAGTAACTCTGCATTAAAGAAAATGTACAACAAACATATTCAAAGGTTAGAAACTTTTGGACTTACTGAATTCATAGCTTTATCATGAACTACTTCCTCACTAGTTTTCATGTTTCCCTTATCACTTACCAATTCACTACTCTTCACTGTGTTGCCATTGGGATTCTCAGTGCCAATGCTGGCGATGAAACGACCGCTCACTGAACGGCCTAGAGGTGAACCAACTAAGGGAGTAAACTCGTCGGAGGAGGAGTCAGATTCCACAGATAGATCTCTCTCTGATGATGTTGGTTCTAACTCACCTTTAGATTTTCGTGATGACTTCCGAGATACATGTCTTAAGATATTCTTCGCCTTGTCGCGCACTCTGCTCTTGTTGGAGCTACTACATTGAACATTTCCCTCATGAGCTTCTTTACTATCATCTCGGGGAGTTGTTTCCACTGAATCGTTCATAATAAGATTCACACCGATCCCCTTTGCGCTCACTGCCTTTAGATTAGCTTGCGGAGATGGAACATGATCTCCGAGATTTATAGACCTGTCCTCGCTTTTCTGACTTTTGTGGAAAATGGCCCCGATCTTATTTATACTCCGGTTGATTAGATTCGACTTCTTAGATCCACTGCCTTCATCAGAATCATCACCCCGAGTAGATCCTCCCCCTCTTAACTTGAAACTTCCTCCCATGGAATCAGCATCAGAACCATGAACTTCTCCATCGATAACTCGACTCTTTCCCTTTCTCTGTTCCCAAACTTGTGGTACTTCACTGCCAGGGTGGTGTACCCACATGCCAGTCTCCTTCTGCCCTTCTATGTTAATTGGTTCATATGTATCTGCAACTTTTGACGATTGCTTATCCATCTCGGTAGGTAAGGACCCTCCTTCGGCTGTATCCATCTCATCAGAATGGCTGTCCTGTTTGATGTCCGTTTTTGCCTGCTCGGATGACTGCTCTGTACACTGAAAATTAATACACATGAATATTCAACCATCTATACTTTCGTCAGTAAAAATATATGGCCTACTTGTCACTAGACCGGCATCAGCTGGAAAACAGCATAATATGAAGTTGAATCATTTCCAGAAGCAATTAACAGTGATCTCATGAGAAGTGTTGGCTTCATGACAGCCTAAGTACTTGTTTACAGTAACTTGCAGTAAAGAAGTATGTACCTTTTCGCTGCCTTCAACTACGGTTATGGCAAGACGTAGTCTCCCCATTTTAACATTATGAAGAGACAACCATATATCATGCCTCTGGCCATCCCTATAATCACAGACGTTTACGGAATAATCTCTGCCAAAAAGAAACATGTTGAGTTAATAAAGTGCACAGCATTTGCATTTACTTAGGAACATTTTGCATAACATTCAAGAGAAGAGAAGATGCTCAAAGGATTCTTCAAAAGGGCAAAAAAGAAAATGGTAGCAAATAGATTATGTAAGTTTTATTCATCACGCGGCCAGTGAAGATCCTACTTTCATCTTCAAATACAAAAAGAACTCAAGATATGAACAGGGACGAGAAACACAAAAGACAGCAAAATCTATCTCTGCTTGTCCAAGTCATAATAATACCTCAGTAGATAGGAATATGATGTTACTACGAGTATTAGCTATGCAGGAGATAGATGAAGCATAAAGATACGCACAATACAAGCTGGAATCAATCGTTGTGGAAAAAGGAACTTAAAGCAAGAGATAACTCGCAAAGAGCAATAGAAGCCACCTAAAAATGGAAATTTCTCAGCATAACCCAACCCTTACGTGGTTGGAGTTAACAACTCACTCCTAGTCTATCCTTTTCCCCCCCTTTTTTTTGGATGATAATGATGTCTCGGCCATTGGAGGGGAGCCTTGGTGTAACTAATAAAGTTGTAGTCATGTTACCAGGAGGTTCGGGTCCAAGCTGTGGAAACCACCACCTCCAAAAATGCAGGGCAAGGATGCGTGCCTGCGTTCATTGGACCCAAGTGGGTCCAGCCCATCTCTGAACCTCGCACTTAATGGAAGCTTAGTGCACCAAGCTGCCCTCTCTTTCTTTTTCATGGTGTCTGGGCCATAATATATCCTAACATCCTATTATTAGTCTATGACTCTATGCTCCTGCAGTAAAAGGTAGAAGAGAATAGAACAGACCCCAATGTTTCATCCGCAGAAAAATGGTCTCTGTCACAAACATCTATGTTGAGCATATCGTTAGGAGACTCCCATGAACAGACTGGAATCTTGAACTCCTCTTGCCACTGTGGAGCTAGTGTCTTCTTCTGAGTCCTAGTCTTGAATCTGTAGGGCCCAAGATGCCCCTTAACATATGGATCAGACAGTCCTGAAAATGATCTCTCAGGTATTTAGCATGTTCTTGTTTGATAGATTACAGGAAGAGGCTTTTCGGCTAACCATTTAAATCTGCTGGCTTTAAGTCCTCCGCTTCAAGGACTTCCAAAATAACATGGGCAATGGGCTCCTTGGCATCGATAGAAAACCAGCTTTCGTCTGAAGAGAAAACAAACGATATGGAATTAAGTAGCAGAAATAAAACTTAATTATCCCAAACTGAAGCCAACCAACTCTTATTCCCATACATTTCCATCCAAACAAGTTATGAATAAATCGGTAATTAATTACAGTAGTATAAACAATGTGAATGAACAGGATTCTTGAAAATTCTCCGCAAGAAGATTTGATGTTCATGTTCCAATTCTGTGAATACTTAATACCTCTACATACAAAATGATTTTAAATATCCGTTCATGTGTTGTGGTTTAGGACATCATTCACACTAATCCATCATTAATTTGGGTCTGATAATATTGAGCAACGAGAAAAGAGAGAGCGAGAAAGACAGGTTAGAGTAACTGTTACCTTGTTGGGGTGAGACAAATTTCTCCATATCAACTACCAGCATATTGGGCTGCAAAATGTTATCCAGACTTTAGTCTAAAAGCTCCTTATGAATAATTAATTAGGACTTTTTGGTAACCATAGTACCAGTTGGTGAACTATGCACACCATTTGAGCAAGTGCAAGAAAAGGCCGAGAGTTGATACCCGAGAGTATATTAATGTGAAACATTTATTACTATATAAAGAGGATCAAATAAAAAAAAAAACACTTATACTCCAAGCATGACGGAGGAATATAGTAAAGAAGACAATGGGAACCGCACCTCAACAAGTGTCTGCTCAAATGCAACAGAAAGAAGATTATCCTGAAAAGAAGGCAAAACAAATTTAGAGGAAGTGCACAACTGCCGAGTCATTTACCGAGATACTTAGCGAGATCAATTTTAACTAACCAGCCATCCAGCAACTCCAGGAAGTTCTGTCACATCAATCCCGTGTGTAAAAATCGGTTTTACAGTCATCTGAAAGTAAGGAGGCTCAGCAAAGCACACCCGCATACGACCAAGAAATGGCCACTTCCTTAGGAACTTCACACCAAACAAGACCTACATGGCAAAAGTTAGCCCCAAAGAAATTTATTTTGCAATAGCTGGGAGCAAAATATGACCATCCATCACATCAATGATAAATCATCAGATTGAGAATGATAAACAAAATTTAGCAAAGCTCTAAATATTTCAACCTCAGAGTGGCTAAACTACAACCGGCAGAAAACTTTCTAAAATTTCCATAAGAGAATTAGCATACAACTCCATGATTAGAACTAGAATTTATAAATCTATGATTCTTTTACTAGCCACAACATCAAACAATACTAAAGGATGAGCCAGAACATGCTCATGGCATGCTAAACATCCGGAAAAAGCTGCTTTCCAATAATATAAAGAATCATGGTGCATATAGTGAATCTATCGGTACCATTTTGAAATTACTGTAAATATTTAATCCAACCCCGTCACTGCTTGATAATACTATCACGCAATTCCATATTTACGTAAATCGAACTCATCTGATATACTAATATCAAGAGTCTAGATTTTTCAATCATCAAAATGTTTCTTTAGGCCCCTTTAAACAATCCTCATACAAGTCTTCTAACAAAAGACAACATCAACATCTGAGCTCTTTGATCTCGACTGGGAAAGAAAAAGAACATGTAAGGAACAACGCGTAAGTTCTAGAACATTAAAATAGCCTTTTAATTAACTATTCAGCTAAATGTGCCAAAGTAAGTAAGATCCGTAATGCACTTGTATTGTAAGTAAAAAGGCAGTCATGCAAAATCTAAGGTTACATCTAGTTAAGATTTTAAGTAGTATTTTAGTACTAATGAATCTCATAATAGAGTTGTAAAAGATATACCGATACTCCTAATCTGCCCCCTTCACATCTATCAGTTGGCATTAGTTATTTACCTTTCCCTCGATGTGCATTCCCAACAGATGCAACTTTGTCACCATCCCAAATCCCAACCTCTTCTTCAGCTTCGCAGCAAGAATCGCACTCATGTCATCTGCAGAACGAAAATTCATCCCCAGCTCCAATACCTGCACTCAATATATCTTAGCAGATAAGCAAAAGTCGAGCAGAACCATACTGATGGAATAGAACAACTTTTTTAAGTCAGGATTACATACAAGGTGATCATCTCCAGTAGATTCACGAAGAACCCTCATTTCCGTGAACATAGGTGGGCTTCTTCCCAAGTAGAGAGACTGCACTGCAATGTCTTTCTGTAGGTTAACAGAAAAGCATCCTAGTAACTTATCTTGCAGAACAAATTAATCCTCATACTGAAGTTATGAAAATTGCTGATGATATTACAATTATTAACAACTAATGCATTTAACACAGAAGCCAACAATTAAACCTAAAATAACTATAATTCAAAGCACATCGAAGAGGGGAAAATCAAAATCAAAACCAAAACCATTTTACATTTAAATGGTAATTGGTACATAAGTATCCCTACCACAGTCCACGGTTTGTATTTCTGCATAAACCACGGAATGATAGGGAGGAGAATTTTCTGTGAAACGATATTCTCCATGCATACAGGCCAAATCTTTTCAAGAGCATGGTTTAACCACCTGACTGTTTCAGAATCAGAAAGCACCTGAGAAAAGCCCAAAAAAAAGATACAAAAATTAACAAAAATGTATTGACTCAAATACCACATCTATAGCAAGTGACTACCATTATCATCAGTATTCAAGCTTAAGAAATCTAATTTGCTTGGCATAATCTAACAACAACAACAACAACAAAATAACGAGTGTAATGGGGAGGGATGAGTGTACACAATCCTTATCCCTACCTTGTGCAAGTAGAGAGGTTGTTCCCAATAGACCCTTGGCTCAAGAAGGCAAAAACACAACATTTATGGAAACATAGGCAGAAACAACAGCAGGATAGTACGAAAACCAAGGCATAAGAGACAACAAGTAGTATTAGAAAACTAAAAACGAGAAATGCAGAAATAATAAAATAATAAAAATACCAGAAATAATACTAATACTACTAGTAGGAAAAGCAAGATACAAAACTATTACTACTACCCTTCTACCCGAATCCTCCACCTCCCCTCCGTTAAGCATGTCCTCGGTAAGCAGAAGGTTTGTCATGTCGTATCTGATCACTTCTCCACAAGTTCATTTTAATGACTTTTGTAAAGTAGTACAGATTCTGGTGTAAAGATGCTACTCATGAGACCTAATTAACTATTCAACCTAATTTGGCATAAAGAATCATAGTGCAAAAGAAAATGAACATTCTGGGACCCTTCAACTAAAATGTAAAGCTTGGGACTTTTAACAACTACAAGAAAACAGAATCCTCCATATTTCACTGATAAAGCCAAAAAATCTCTCTCTGCAACTTTTTGAATCTTGGAATTTTTTATACTTTTTGTCCACCAATATTCTTTGTGGACCTGTGAAATCAAACAACATAAGAAACACATAAAGATATTACAAATTCTGCTGCCAAATACTCACTCGTCGTTGATTCGACTGTCTTTTTTCCTCAAACTGCAATTTCTTCTTTAATCTAGTTACATACTGCTCATTAACCTTCAAAAATTCCAACAACAAAAGCCTAAATTAACATCATAAGACCACAAAACCTTAAAGAACAGAAAGAAAAAAAAACAGAATCTTGTAATACATACCAGATAAAGATAGATTAGGGAGATGAAATAAACCAAAGGGTGACCATAATTGAAGGAATTAAGCAACCATAATACAATTAACACAATGCACACATGATGTAGAATTGTAACCTCTGTTATACTTGCCATTTCTTAAAATCTCCCCACCCCCCCAAAAAAAAAAACTCCCTTTTTATTCCAAATTTACAGTCTTTCATCAAAAATAAACACACCCATCACCAAATCTTGACAAAAAAAAACTCTTTTTTGATTCCTATATACAGTCACTTATCAAAAAATAAACACACCCATCATGAAATCCTGAAAAAAAAAACTCTTTTTTTGTCAATATTTACAATTACTGATCAAAAATAAACACACCCATCATCAAATCTTGAAAAAAAAAACTCTTTTTTGAGTCACTGATCAAAATTAAACACACCCATTAAGAAATCTTGAAAAAAAAACTCTTTTTTTGTTTATTAATTACAGTTATTAATGACACCCTAACTTTTTAATGCATTGTTGTTTAACCATTAATTTGGTTTTCCACTCTTTTACACGTAAGTTAAAGTAGTGTAGTAACTGATTTTGAAAGCAATTGAAAATGTCAAAACGGGTCGGGTCGGGTCGGGTTGGGTGGATTTTTCAAGAAATCTTTTGTAATAACATGGCGATAGAATTGGAGAGTTGCTGGAGATCCGTATTTTTGAAGTTTTCGTTTCAGTTTTGTATTGACATTTGTAGGGTGGCACGTAGAATACACATGTCTGAAAGAGACTAATGAATAATGTAGGTAGTTTGGTATTGATTACGCATCTTCGATCCTATTCTTTATTTTACTCTCCAAATAAAGAGTTTTATATTTTTTTTAGACAACCAACTCTAATTTAATTTTTTATTTTACTCTCTAGAAAAAACATTTTTCTCTCTTTTTAATATTATATTATTATTTTTATTTTATTCTTGTTTTTTTATTTTTTTAACATAAATCGCTTATTTCTTTTTTCAATAATTACGTTATATATAATATTTTTTAAATTTTTTTATTTAATATAAAATGATATTTTATTCTATATTTTTAAAAAATATAAATTTCAAGAAAATATGCTATAATATACAAATTAATGGATAAGATTGAAATATGATTACTTAAGCAATCAATTTTTGAATTATTACTATGCTTCTATAAATGCTATGTTAATACATACTGAGTTCAAAATGAGCATTATTGTTCTTAAATTTTTTTTTTATGTATAGCTAAAAATTGTTTAAATAGGAGATATTCATCTATCACCATTTCCGTCGTTAGAGTTGGAACCTCTACGACATCGTGAATTGGTGCATTAAGATCATGTTCACCCTCAAATTATCATGTTGTGTAGTATAATACATGTAGTTATTACTCATGTAGCACTTCATTTCCTTTAAAATGTGATGGTCCTATAATAATTGTAAAACGTAATTGTGAAACTCCGAATTAATTATTATGTTATGTATTGTATTTTATCTTGTATTTAAATTATAATGTTATGTGTTGTATTATTTTGTATTTAAATTATTTATTTTATTTTCAAATTAAAATTTTCATCTTATCATTTTTTATTGTGTTTAATCTTCATAGTGAAAATTAATAATAAAATCACATTATATCATTGATGAAAATTATAAAAAATTAAAATACTATTAATTCGGAATGAAAGTACTATATATTAAATAATATTTTAAAAAATATATATATTACATTTAAAAAGAAGTATGAATATTAGATGTTTAATTAATCACATTATATCTAAAATAATATGTTAATTAGAAAGTAATAGAAAAATAATAAAATGGTCAAAAAGTAAAATAGAGAGTGTGACTAATAATTCTCAAAATTTGAAGAATTACTATCCACCGGAGAGTAAAATAGAGGTGAATTGGAGATGGTCTAAGACAAAATAAGAATATAAATTGCATAACTCTAATATTGCTTAATTGAACCGATAATAGTTTTTGTGTAAATTTTTCATGTGCTAGATGTTTGTTTCTATCAACGTAAGTTTTCAAAAAAAAATTATTACTTTCATATCGAATAAATAAATAAAAAACTAAACTAAATCGAAATAAATCGACAATAACCACATCGACGATTTCATTTGATTAAAATTTATTTTAATGTTTTTAAAAAAATTAACTAAATTAGTCAACTACGGACGCCCTATCCATCAGTAATATCAAAATTCCTTTGTGCATAGTTTAGTGTACTAAACTAGGTAGATTTTTTTTTTGTAACAATAAGACTTGACAAAAATAAGAATATAAACATTAAATTTTTTTTCCAAATATATAAATGTCATAATCTCTTTTTAAGTACTAGAAAAAGAGTAACAAAACAAGAATTAGAAAATTTAATCTTTTTATCTATTTGAGTTAAAAAGTAAAGTTATATTTTAATCAATAATCAAACGTGGAGGCAACTTAAAAAGGTAATACTCCCTCCATCGAACGAGTTAATTTAATTTGACTCGTAATTTTAAAAAAAAAAATCTAATTTCGTGAATTGTATCACATTTTAAAAAAATATTTTTTTAATTTTATGATAAAAGATGAAATGATTTAGACACTTCTAGTATCCAATATAATCAATATTTTCTATTTCTAGTCAATTTTAAAAAAATATATTATTTTACTATAATTAAAAATAATTTAATTTTAATATCTGTATTTCTTAAATATCATATCATATCATATCATATCAAATCAAATCAAATAAAATTGTAAAGAATGTTACAGGTGGCGTGACCTTTCGTGTTAAGCACTAAATATTGTCAAAATCACTATCAATTGCATATTTAATTAGAATTTGACATATTTACTATTAAATTTCCTTTTTCTTCTGAAATTTATTTTCACATTTTCATCATAATATAAAATTATTTACTAATGTTTTTTCATTTTTCTTCATCTTCATTTTCTAGCTTCTCCATTTTATTGCCAAAACCCCATATTTTTCTTCCTTTTAAATCTTATACGACGTCGTTTTCAGCACAAATCATGCCTTGTAAACTTATTTTTCGTCAATTATTCGAGAAGGAATCATCTACCTATACTTACCTTCTTGCTGATTCATTGCATCCTGATAAACCAGCACTGGTAATTTTTTTTTTTTTTTTTTTATATTTAGTTCAATTTCTAATTTGTATAATCCTGCAAATGTGTATTTCGATATACTGGTGGGAGGTAGCAGGTATCCGTAGAATTAATCTATGCGCACGTGTTTGCAGTAAATTTTAAAGTGATTGGAAATTGACCACAAATGTTGTAGGTTTTATTAATGAATTATTATTGCTTAATATTTGATGTTTTGATCTCTTTGTAAATATATACCTAAAATTTTATGGAATATTCGAGATGTTGTTCAATAGAATGTGTTAACTCCCATTTTTAAGGTGTGAGATAGACCTAGGAGTTTGAAGCTGGATCGGAATCATGTTCTAGAATGTTGGGATCCGGTAAAATTTCAATGTCTACGACATGCTAGGTGGTTCAGACACCGTGATTATTAGAAAAATAGATAGAGTTATATATGGTACTTGTGTTGATGAAAGGTAGCATGTATCCCATGGAATTAGTCGCACAAGCATGGGCGTAGCTAAACTCATGTCAGAATGTTCAATTGGACACCTTTCGTCAGAAAATTATATTGTATATACAAGTTAAATAATAAACGAAGTAGTTAAATTACATATTCTGGACAACCGTGACACAACAATGTGATGTAACCCAGTGATTTCAAGCGCCTTGAAAGAGCTAGGACACGCACACTTGTGTTTGAATCTCACTAGTAGAAGCTCTTTTTTTCACCTTTTTAA
The DNA here is from genome assembly GCA_022817965.1 of Solanum lycopersicoides. Classification (NCBI taxonomy): domain Eukaryota; kingdom Viridiplantae; phylum Streptophyta; class Magnoliopsida; order Solanales; family Solanaceae; genus Solanum; species Solanum lycopersicoides. Next base: position 5,512,173 of record CM040629.1, read on the forward strand.
GAAGAGCAGACTCACTTTAGCAAGCTAAAAAGATGGATTTAGAAAGCAAAAAGAAATAAGAATTGTATAACTTTAATGATCAAAATATGAATTGTATAACTCTTAATGATCAACATTACTTTAGCCTTTTGAACGGAAGGCGTAGAGATTCATTGGTTTGCTTAGTTCAATTTATGGTAACATATAATCCAACTGCAGTTGATTGACCCCGTGGACAGAACAGTGGATCGTGATCTTGCACTTGTTAAAGAATTGGGATTGAAACTTATATACGCTATAAACACGCATGTTCATGCTGATCATGTCACTGGCTCTAGCTTGATTAAGGTCGGACATTATTTTCTTTGAACATAATACTTCATTTGCCTACATTTTTTCAAAACTGTCCCTCTTCTGTTTTCCGGTGCTTAATAATTGTTTTCCGTGCTGCAGACTAAGGTGCCTGGCGTGAAATCAATCATTTCTAAAGCAAGTAACGCAAAAGCTGATCGTTTTGTTGAACCTGGTGATAAAATCTACATCGGAGATATTCATTTGGAGGTACACATACATATATATAGTTATAAGAAATAATCATGTCATACGTGCTGTTGTTGTTATTATACATGTCTGATAGACTGGCAAACACAGACAATTACTAACAGTTTGTTGTGCAACTGAGTCATCAAATCTTGTTAGGGTAGATTCGCTTAGACCATCATAATCATCCCTCGGTTGTACAGACGTGGGATCACTGAAGTACAAGAAGAATAGCTCTCGACTCTCTTAGTTGGTCGTTACTCGTTATAATTCTCCATCAGTTATATGGAGACAACTACCAAAGTATTCATGAATATTTGGTTGTAGTGCTGAAATCTACCTTCCTTCTTTATTACAGGTTCGTGCAACTCCCGGTCATACGTTAGGCTGTATTACCTATGTTACTGGAGATGGAGTCGATCAGCCTCAACCAAGGATGGCATTTACTGGTGATGCTCTATTGATAAGGGGATGTGGAAGGACGGACTTTCAGGTACATCCTCCTGACGTAGTGCGTGATTTTAGTTGAATGAAATGAAAGCCTTTACTCGTTAGTAGTTCGAGATGGACTTCAGGAAATGAAAAAAGTTTTGTTTTCTATTAGTATCAAATTATAATCATTTTTCTTACTTCCCTGCAGGGTGGAAGTTCAGACAAATTATATGATTCTGTCCATTCGCAGGCAAGGATATAGTATCTGTTTCCTTCTATGAATATAATAACACGAATGTTCGATTCTTTTCTTATCCTTACTGTTGCTGATTCATTAATCATTTTGTGTGAACAGATTTTCACATTGCCGAAAGACACATTAGTATATCCTGCTCATGACTACAAGGGGTTCACCGTAAGGATATACGTATTATCTTTTTTCCAGGTTATGAAGTTGCGATTCTCAACTTGTTTAATTACAATAGTGCACTTCATTTTCAGGTCAGCACTGTGGGGGAAGAGATGCTTTACAATCCACGACTGTCAAAAGATAAGGTACTTCTACACTAGTAGTTCTTACTGTAGTTTTAGTTTCACGCGGAACACATCCCTTTGTCGCTAAAGTGTGAGGGAACATGCGCCACTCCACTTTCTTCTGTGGTCGGAAAACTTGAACAAGATCTGTCTTTAGCTACCGAAGTGGACAAAGATGGGAGTTTAGATAGTCTTGTTCTGTTTTCACTTGTTGTTCCATTAGTAACATCTCACGTCTTTTCATTTGCATCATAGAGCTGACTATATTTACATAAAGTTCTTAACTATACGCGTCTGTTGTTAATTTCTCTTCTTTTTTCTATGAAAACCTCGTTTGATTCTTGTTACCGATATTGCAGGAAACATTCAAGAGTATCATGCAAAGTGAGTTAGCCATTTGATTTTTTTTCCTTGTCTCCTCTCAATAGCTTTTTTTTTTTCATTTTCAGTTGCTGATGAAAATCACTTCTTTCTTACAGATTTGAACTTGTCATATCCAAAAATGATCGATATCGCGGTTCCATCTAACATGGTTTGTGGATTGCAAGAGACGAAATCTGATCTTTGATCTCTGGTTTGATCATTTCATTGTGCCAGAAACTGTAAATTTAGAGCAATCTATACACATTTAGAAGTGCAAATTGACTATGTATGTTTGGATGGAAATGTTAAATAATGGTTTATTCAATTGAGTTTGTAAGAGCTTTGTTGAATTGTTGTGATAATATGAATATTGAGTGTTTATATTTTTCTATTTTCTTTTGATTTCCCATCTGGTGTCCGGAGCCTACATTGGAGCTCCAACTAAATCCGAATCGCGCTTTGCAGGGCCATTTGAGGGTGGCGCTCCCAACTGAATTTTCTCAATACCTAGGGTTCAAACTCGAGACATTAGGTCAAGGGTGAAAGACTCCCACCAATTTACCGCAACTCATGTTGGTAATATTGATTGTTTATATGATACATCATAATATTACATATTTTTTCATAATGACTCACTCTATTCTACCAAAATATCACCAAATCATATTTTTGTAATAAATTACCCTTCCTTCGGAGCTTCTACCTTTTCATTTTCTTAATAACTTAAACCATAAACTTAAAATTGGAAGTGAGTGATGTTTACCACCTGATCAATAATTTTTTTATTATACCATCAATCTTTATATAAATAATTATCTAAAGGAAATAACACGTCAACAGAATAAATTTCTGTTTTAATACTTATTCATAGGTCATAGCTAATAAGTGACTTGTTAATAGTCTAGGGTGTTGCCATCTCCAACATGTGGCCGCATAGGCGGAACCAAGGTCAGAAGTTTGAGATTCTAAGTTAATTTTGTTTGGCAGGTCCACATGTCAATATACGTATGTTTATTTTATTTAATATTTTCTAATACAAATATACGTTTTACAAAAAAACTATTAAATTTATTCGAAAGTATAAATTCTCACCTAGTTCCGTCTCAGCAAGTCACTTTTTCAACATTGTCAATACTTATCCAAAAGCATAAGATTAATTTATTTTTAATAATTTGAAATGTAGTTGGACATATCCACGTGGAAGCTCATAATTAGTCAATCATAACTACATAGCCAACGAATAACAGGTCACTAAACAATCAAACATAAATGTTGATCCAAAATTCCCAACTCAAAACTTAGAAAAATTCAACAATTAAACTTTTCCAATAATTCAATGAGTGAAGAAGGCAAAGAGAGTCATCATCACCACCACTTCCTCCACCATCACCACCACGGAGAAGACCAACCGCCGGCGGTGGCAGTACCGGTGCCGCCACCAGAATATGGAACTTTTCAAGCATCTTCTCAACCAGTGATGGGATTTCCTCAGCCAGTTCCGCCTCCTGGCGCTATGGGAGCACCTACGCCTGAATACTATGCTCATGGTTATCAAGCTGTTCCAGGTTATACTGCTCCTGATCCTGAGGGAAGACCCGAGAGACATCACCGTCTTCCTTGCTGTGGCATTGGTCTCGGATGGTTCTTGTTCATTATTGGTTTCCTTCTTGCTGGCATCCCTTGGTACCTAGCTGCATTTGTCCTGCTTTGTGCACAAATTGATCCTCGAGAGAAACCAGGGTACATCGCGTCCACCATTGCTGCTGTTCTTGCTACTTTTGTCCTCGTATTTGGTTTGTCGAAGGATTGACTGGAGAGTGGTGATCAATGTGTGTGTATTCATATCGGAACCTTATCTGGCTTTGCTTAATTTGCATTCTTTTCAGTAAAAATTCCATATCTTTGATCCCTTCTTGTATTCTTAAGATCTGCTTGTGAATAGTAATATGTGCTTTTAAGAGTATATGCATGTGTAAGCAAGTTGAATTTACTTTGTATCGCACCAGAATTACCAATGGGTTATAACTTTCCTGTGTTCTGTGGTGAGCAGAGTTATATGCTCGTGGGAAGTAGCATGTATCCGATATTATAGTCTATGTGAGTGCAAGTTGATCACTATTTTGACTATATAAAATGTGTTTGATTTGTACAAATAACCACTTTTATGGCCCTTCGAATTTCAAACTCGAGGGATATATTCTAAAGATTTTCTTGTGAGTTATAAATTTAAAACATCTAAATAATTGCTATTTTTCAAGAGACAACAATTAAAACCATATTTGAATTATCGCTTTTTGTGAGTTTCATTCCTGAAATATCATGTGTTTGTTTGTTCTAGTTGAACAAGCACTAACTATTTATCAAAACACACCATAAAACTGACTAGAACAAGTATTTGAATACAATCCCCAAAAAGTGTGCAACAACATTATTCGCCCATAATATTTCATCCATATGATAGCTATCTCATTAATTTCAAGACCTGGTTTGATAAATATTTGATAATAGTTTTGATAGAAAATGCAAACACTTAATTGTTCAGATAGAAAAAACTCGCAAAAAAATGTGATACTTCAAAGTGTATTACCATTATCTTTTTTTAAATTATAGAAATTGAAAATTAGTTATTTTGAATTTTTAAATGTAAGATAGTAATAGTAATTAGTATTCTCCATTTTAGGCCTCAATTATTTTTGCAATATAAGAAAAAAGATCTTAAAAAAAAACCAAGATAGGATGATATAACTTGGAGATATAGTTCATATCTCTTCAACCCTTGTGATTGGTTAATCAACACTACACAAAGTGTTTCCAACCACAATTTCTACTTGTGCAATATTAGCCACCCACGTAGGATTCTCATTTTCTCTATACAAATAACAACCAATTCCCTCTTTAGAACCATCTACATTTGCCAAGCACAAAATTTATTTTGACAAGTTTGAAGAAAATGGCATCAATGGCAGCAACAGCTAGCTCCACCACAGTTGTTAAAGCAACACCATTTTTGGGCCAAACCAAAAATACTAACCCTCTTAGAGATGTTGTTGCCATGGGCTCTGCCAGATTCACCATGGTATATATACAACCCTTCTCGGACCTCAGACACGAGAGCTTGTGCACCAGACTGTCCTTTTTTTTTATCTTGTCCTACTGGCTTTGATATGACTTGTTTTTTTTTTTTTTTCTCTCATCTTATCAGAGTAATGATTTGTGGTACGGACCTGACCGTGTTAAGTACTTGGGACCCTTTTCTGCTCAAACTCCTTCTTACTTGAACGGAGAATTCCCTGGAGATTACGGATGGGACACTGCTGGTTTATCTGCTGATCCCGAGGCCTTTGCCAAGAACAGAGCTCTTGAGGTACACTTATTTGTTCACTCACACTAACCAAAAAGAGAACTAAGATTTGCGTACACTTTACCTTCTTCACACCCCACTCATTTTGCTTATTGACATTGAACTATGTAGGTTATCCATGGAAGATGGGCAATGCTTGGAGCACTAGGTTGCATTTTCCCCGAAGTTCTTGAAAAATGGGTGAAGGTAGACTTCAAGGAACCAGTATGGTTCAAAGCAGGATCACAAATCTTCAGTGACGGTGGACTTGACTACTTGGGAAACCCGAACCTTGTCCATGCTCAGAGTATTCTAGCTGTGTTAGGTTTTCAAGTGGTGCTTATGGGACTTGTTGAAGGTTTTAGAATCAACGGACTTCCAGGCGTTGGAGAAGGCAACGACTTATACCCCGGTGGCCAATATTTTGACCCACTCGGCCTTGCTGATGACCCTACAACATTTGCTGAACTCAAGGTAAAGGAAATCAAAAACGGAAGACTAGCTATGTTCTCCATGTTTGGATTCTTCGTTCAAGCTATTGTTACCGGTAAAGGCCCTCTTGAAAACCTGTTAGATCACCTTGACAACCCTGTTGCTAACAATGCTTGGGTTTACGCCACTAAGTTTGTTCCTGGAGCTTAGATTTATGTTTCAATTCATTGAAACTACTACCATTTGTGTAACTGTAATCTTCAGAAATGCAAATATATTGTAGATGAAAATCATTTCAAGCTTTGTTTACTAACATTATACCTAGTTATGAGCATGAAAACGAACTATTAGAATAGAAAATTTGGATATAACAATTTCATTTACTGAACTCAATCAAATCTATTCTATATTCAATTTTTCTGTTCTTCACATCACCAAATCTAATCGAAAATCATAAATCCAACAGAAAAAATCGACACAAAACTATCAAATCTAAGAGCTAGTGAATTTGGTAACAGCTTTAGTACCCTCAGAGACAGCGTGCTTAGCCAATTCACCGGGAAGGACCAATCGAACAGCAGTTTGAATCTCCCGAGAAGTGATGGTAGGCTTTTTGTTATACCTAGCAAGCCTGGATGATTCCTGAGCAAGCTTCTCGAAGATATCATTGATGAAGCTGTTCATGATTCCCATAGCCTTGCTTGAAATACCTATATCTGGATGAACCTGCTTCAGCACCTTGAAGATGTAGATCTTGTAAGTCTCGATCGATTTCTTCGATCTCTTCTTCTTCTTGTCTCCGGCAGCAGCAGCTCCGCCTTCCTTCGGCAGCTTCTTGCCGGCCTTAGGAGCTTTCTCAGCCGATGGCTTCTTCTCCGCCGGTTTCTTCTCTGCCTTTGGTGCCATTGAAGGGAAAATTTGGGGGGGATTTTGGGGTTTGAATTGTGTGAAGTGAAAGGGGATGAAGAGATTTATTTATATAGAAGTTTGGGCTAGATGTTCATTGGTTGATTGTGGATGACGCGGATCGTGCATTTGAACCGTTGGATCTTGTAATCAATCAACGGTGTAGAATGAAAGATGAATTAAATTAAAATAGATTCTCCTTCCTAATTAAGTATTTTGGAACTTTGGTTTATAATTTATCCTGATATAAGTTAATATCATAAATTAAATACAGAATAAATATAATTTTGAATTTTATAGTGAAATTAATAAATATTTCTTAAAGGGTACTTTTGTGTTTAAAAATTGTCCAACTCTTTTTTTTTTTAATATATGTATTTTGGTTCATATTTTATCATACATAAAACAAAATAAATAGATTTTAGTATGACTTAATTTGAGTATTATTTAATATCATCAATTAAGGGTGTTGATAATTTTCTTAAAATTAATTAAAATGGATCGAATCGAACATTGTCATATTGAAAAAAAATATATATTATATTTATATTATTACATTTTAAAATGATTTTATATAAATTTATATTATTATTGAATAATCAGGGTATTTTTAAATTTTATAAGAAAAATACAGTCAAATAATAAATTTACATGTAATTATAATAAATTATATATGCTTAAATGATGTGATAATAGTCTAATCACAATAATATTGGTGAGAAATACAAGATTCAGAATGTGATAATAGAGTTTAAAAGGCTCAAATATTCCATCGAACTTTCTGAAAAGACTCATTTATGGCTTCAGTTAAAAGTTTGGCTTATTTATGCCATTAGTGTTAAAGAAAAGGTTCATTCATGTCATTATTTTTTAAATGTGGTTTTGCGAAACCATTTTTGACACGTGATCAATTATAATTCGGTCACATCATCAATTTTTTAAATAAAAAAATCATGATTCAGAAAAAAAAATTGAATTAATTTTTTTTGACTTTTTTTATTAAATAAAGTGATGACGTGACCGAATTATAATCACCATATGTCAAAAATGGTTTTGCATAACCACCAAAATAATGGTATGAATGGGCCTTTTTCTTTAACGGTAATGACATAAATGAGCCAAACTTTTAACTGATGGCATAAATGAGCCTTTTCTGAATAGAGCCTTCGAAAGTGGCATATTTGAGTCTTTTCCCTTATTAAAATATAGATTGTCTATTTCTACAAATATAAATAGAGAGATTACATAACTTTTTGAGAACATACAATAGCATTGAAAAATATATTATCATTGACTAATTAATTCAAAGTATTGTCTAGCATTTCGATTATCATATAATTTGAGAAATATATTACTGAAGGTCATCAAATTACCAAAAGAATTTAGCGGAGAAAAATCCAAAGTACAACATAATTGTACTCAACAAAGTTTATCAATAAAGTAACATTTTTTTCTTTATTTATAGTTAATTTCAATATTTGAAATTTTATTACGAATAATCAAGACTTACAACTAGGATATGAGTTTTGTTATATATAATATGATGAAAATATACGATTTGCATATGATTTGTATACAATTATGTTGCTGTATTTTGTACGCCATTTATATGTATCATATATTTAAGGGGCCGTTTGGTTATGGTATAACTTGTCTCTTATTCATGTATAAATAATTATTAAGTTATGCAATGTTTGGTAGAAATTTTTGTTTAGGTAGAAAAGTCAACATAACTTATACCATGTTTGGTTGTATTTTTGTAGTTCTACATAACTAATGAGGGAATCTATGTATAAAGTTATGCAGGGTAGAAGGTGGAATAAATTATGTGGGTATTAGTTATACATGTATTAAAGTGACAAATTACATATTTACCCTATTAATTTATTTTATTATTTTTAATTGGAAACTTTATTGTTTTCCTATATATAAGTTTGTTGTTTTTATTTCTTTTTATATTTAGACCATTTTTATTTCTTTTAATTTTTTTAAATTGGAAACTTTATTGTTTCTTATCAACATGTGTTATTTTTATTTCTTATTATATATAGACTTTTTCATTTCTTTTTATATATTTACCGTTTTGATTCATTTATGCAAATATAAATATTTTGTAAATATTTAAAATTGATTGTATATTTTTAACGATACATATGCTAATCAAATATTAGCGTTATATATTATTCAATATATTTCACATTTTATTAGTATGTATTATTATTTTGTAAATAATATATATTAATAATTTACAAGTAGTTTAATATTCAATATTGAATAATTCATGTATTGTAATCTCTAAACCCTGCATAACTAAACCCTGCATAGCTAATATCTGCATAACTAAACCCTGCATAGCTAATACCTGCATAACTCTAACCAGTAACCAAATGACCCCTTAGGGTGTATATTATTTTACATCCAAGCTCCAATAATACATTAGTCATAAAAACAATATACAACTTATTTATATACTGGGGTTTCCTCAAAAATTGGTACTAATATTTACAATTTAGTTAATATAGACATGTAAATTTTTTGAGTTTAGTCCATATAAAATTTGAACTTAATTCAAAATTATTTGGTACAATGGTTTATTTGAACTTCACAAATTAAGTAATCTATTTTATTTTCCAAATCAAATTTATTTTATTTTGAAGCCTAAAGTCGTGACATATGTCAAGTGGCTTGATATTTTCGTCAAATTCAAGACCAACACGATTATATCGTCCAAATTCAAAAATCAATCAGAAGTGTAGTATTCAAAATGATATGTGTTGGCCAATAAAATATAGTCTTATCACGTTGCATTTGTGATAAACATGAACCAATCAAAATGTGTTAAAAGAGAGTTGATTAACACTTGTCGTCTACCTTAACATTTTTAAATAGAGAAGAATGCATAACTTTTTTAGAACATCCATTAAGCTTTTGAAAAAATATCATTATCGAAAGGTTATTTTCGAAGATCAACCCAAAATAGTAAAGTATTGTCCGACATTTTTAATGATCAAAATACATTTTTAAGAGGTCTGAATTATCGTGTGATTTGAGAAATATGATACTAAAGATCCTTGTATCACAAAAAAAAAAATAGCAGAGAAGAATTAAACAAACAAAATAACTGGTCTCCACAAAATACATTAATAATAATTTTTTCTTTGGTTGTAGTTAATTTTCAACACACAAAAATTTTGTACGAACAACCGAGACATGCAACTCATACACAAATTTATTGTTGTATACAATCTGGTCAAAATATACAACTTGCATATTATTTGTATACAGTTGTTTTGTTGTATATCATGTGTATGCATTTTATGTGTAGGATATATCACTTTACATCTAAGCTCCAACAATACATTAGTGGTTGTTAATGAAACATCCAAGTCCTTATAACTAATATTTATTTATGGCTTAGATATACTTGATGAAAGAATGAGAGAGATAAAAGAAAGAAAATGAAAAAGAGTGGAGCTTAATCCTATATTTTTTTATTTTATTGTTTTGTTAAATATTTGAAAAATATTTCAACTTTGGCCGAAATTATTGTTACTATATCAAACTTTATGAAGACTTTTTACCCCTCTAAACTATTTAATACTGTATTTTTTATCCCCTCAAACTATTTAATAGTGTATTTTAAAGGGTATAAATGTGTCCACGTGGACACATTATTATTTATAATTATGCAATATTTTTTATGTCCACGTGGACACATATACCTTTAAAATACACTATTAAATAGTGTAGGGAGTAAAATGTCTTTTTTAAAATTTGATATCGTAATAACAATTTCGATTAAAGTTTAAATATATTACAGACCCTTTTTCCAATATCTTATGAACATTATTTGATCATAAGAGTCTTAGATAATTTTCATAGCTTCAGCCATGTCAACTACATTATCTTTAAGAACATTTTATCCCAAATAGTTATATCTCCAAACTTTAATAAACTCTTATGATATAATTATAATAATTTAAAATTAACAAATAAAAAGAAAATCCAAAGAGTAAAAGAGCAGGAAAGAAAGTCTATCTTTAAATTCTTAGAGAGAGAAAGGGTATTTTTTTAAAGAAAAATTGTATATAATAACGAACTAGTAATTCAAATTAAATATTATAATCACAGTTTGATTTAATTGTAACCTAACAAATTGTTGTCATTCGCCTCTCTCCCTATGTTTCTCGCTCGCCACTTCGTCAGTCTCTCCTTCGCCTCTCTTGCTTTTATACAAATACAAATGTATAAATGTCTTTGTGTTTGTATAAAGCGAGAGAAAATTATATATAGAAATATGAATAAATATATTTTCGTCCTATATACTTATAATTATACAAATATAGATATTCCCCTGCCCAGTTCTCTTTTGTTTTTCTCTCTTTCTCGCTTTATACCAACACAAATTATACAAATGACCTGCCAACAGATTATACAAATCTAAAGCATTGCCAACTAGTTATACAATTTGATGCTCCATAGCAAACATAAAGTTTGTTATGGAGCGCAATTATATATACAAAGCTATACCATACAAATATAATTTTTATGTGTGAAAGTTGCTCTTTTTTTTTTTACACAAATATAAAGTTTATCCTTATTAGAGTTGTCAAAAAGGGTCTGTCTAGCCAAACTAGGCCCAAGTCTTGCGGGACAAGAAATTTGATGGCTAGGGTGGGGCAACCATTTATTTGGAAGGACTTGAAGCTCAACCCAATCTTAGAAGAGCCAGGAGCTGGAGCGAGCTAGACTTTTTTTTCAAACTTAAAATTTTATAACATTAAGAAAATTAGAGGATTTTCAAATCAAATATGACAAACAATGGCGTTGTTTCAATATTACTAGTGAAAACTCTAGTGTGATTAACATATATCTAGGATACTAGCTACGGGAGATACATGTATCTGATATGATGCATCAAGATACCCGAACAAGATAACAGAGTGGCGAGCGAGATGAGAGGAAAGTGAGATTTGTCTTTGTATCCTGGATACTCGTGAATTCACTTAGATAGTGTGTACATTCTAGAACAGATTAAACCTAATTTTACATTCATGTATCCCAAGATACATGTATCTAAACGTATCAAAATTTGATAAGATTCGTAATATTATAATATAGCGTACATCTAATTAATCAGCTCATACAATAATGAGATTTCTTTAAGCTACTCTTAAATGAATAGTTTTGGTCCATGCGTCGACTCTGGCCCAACCTATAGGACTAATATGAGTCAGACTTATAAATCATAATTTTAAGTGCAAACTACATAATCCCTCTAGCTTAGGACCTAATTACTAGGATCCAAGATAGTTTCAATAATTACATCATATACCATATTTTGTCTGTCGAATACATATATCCGACAATTTGAATTAAAGAGATACATGTTTAGTAATTTTGAATTAAATGTACTTAATTGATTTACTTAAATAAAGAAGTAATTACGCTTAATTAATAACTAATACTGATTTACAGATTCATGCATATCAATTCTAACAAATCTCTCTAAAATAACGAAATCCTAAAACCACAATAATTCTCTAATCGAAAACTTATCTTCTTGGCAACAATTTTTACTTTGTTTCTTGCGTTTGACTATTTTTTTTAAATGATCAATATCCCCATGAAGATCGATGAAATACTTCTCAAGGATAATGTGACTTAATTACCATGATCTTGTTGAATGTATTTCCATGAAACTACAAATCGATTACAATCCATAATGTTTGGGACTCAATTTTGAAAAATTTACATTAGCTTTTGACTTATTCGAGTTATCCAACCTTCTTTGCAAATCATGTTCTATGGAAGGGGAATGTAACTCTAGACAAGATATGGATCCTATAGGGAAGATTGCTAGTAGAGCTGTCAATATGGGCTAGCCCACCCATCCGGGCTAACCCATACAGGCTTTGATATTTTACGGGTCAAGCTGGGCTAGCCCATTTTTGGTGTGGGCTAGAAAATGGTCGACCCAACCCACAAATACGTGGGCTACAGGCTTGCCGGGCCAGCCCACTTCTTTAAAATTATATTTTTTTATAATTAGTAAATTAAATTATAAATTATTATTTAAAAATATTATCATAAATATCGACAAAACAATATTACAGAATGTTAATGTTACTACTTGTCAATCAAATCAACGAATAAAATTATCTTTATAATATTTATTATTTTTTTCAAATAAAAGTATAAATATCTAAATAGAAATATTAATTTAATTGTTTTGAATTTGGACTCTCTTTGATTTAAAATTTTAATATTATATTACATTTTTTAATTAATTTTTATTGGCCCACGGCCAACCCTACTGATATTTCTCAAGCTCCACAAATCAGCAGACTTATTCAGGCCAGGCTAAAAAGCCCTTTTCTTAAATGGGCTGCAAAAATCATAGCCCAGTCCTATAAAATCCCGGGTTAGGCCAGGCCGGTCCAACGAGCCTAGCCTATATTGACGGCTCTAATTGCTAGCTTCACATCTTATAGTTATGTACAAATGTAATTATGACAAGATATAGTGTGTGATATGAAATTAGTTGTAATGTTTTAGAGATCAGATACATGGTGAAAGATAATTCGACTACAATTCAAATTTGGAACGAAATGAGAATGAAGTTGTTTATGGAATAAAAAGACACAAATATGATTTTGGATTGTATCCATTATGCGTAACAACTACAGAGAAAATTATTGGATGGTGAAATAGTTTTCGAGTCGGATACATCAATTGTTTGATTTCATTTTTTTCCTCTGTAATAAAAGATTTGAATAGTTTTAGATACATTTGGTTTAGGTATGGAAAGTTGTTTTTTTATATCTTATTTTTTCTTTAGATACATGATGCAAACTATTACATTGTAATTTATTAATTTTTTGCTAAGAAAATATAATTTTTTACAGTTTCAGATACACTATTTATCATATTAGATACATGTATATGAAACATCTATAGAATACATATAAAAACATACTTAGATACATGAAATAATCAAATCAAATACGTGTCAGTTTGTCACAATCGTATACAGATACATTAGAATATGAGCGAAAAACGGAATAAAATCTTAATTTACCTCTTTGAATAATGTTGAGTGAATATTATCAAGAAGTAGTTTTGAATTTAGTACATGCAAACAGTGGAGGTGATGTGAGAGAAAGTAAAATTTGAATTGTTAGTATTCCATTAGTTAAGAAATAATTATTCAATATCATACTGATAAGAAATTTGTGTATTTGATTTAATTTTTCAAAATATATGCTATAATTATTAAAAAATGGTATTATATGTAATTTTTAAAACTAAAGGTAAAATATGTATATATGATACTAAAATATGTCTTGTTAATTGATTTTTTAATTTTAAATGAACTTGAAAAATCCCATCCCAACAACAGATTAAGTTGGGCCAACCTCATGGGCTAAGCCCATTTTGATGTCTCTACTCCTAATTTTACATGCCATAATTTGAACCCTATTTTACTTAAATTATGTATTTATATGAATTAAACCTACTTCTTCTCACTTTTTTTTTAAATGATAAGAAATAACCCGCCGCCATTCTTTAGGTGTGCATAGATGAAACCCTAGTTCCTAGCCGCACTGACATAGATAAAACCTAGCTACTATGCAGTAGTTTGCAAATGACATAGAACTAATTTACACTAGATAAGCTCGATTCAGAAGGAAAATCTTTTGATTTTGATCTCTTCAATCAATCTAGTGCTGCTTCTTAATAGCAGACACCCATGCTTTGATTCGAAATCCCTAACCATCTCAGATATTCAATGTCTGGTTCGATAGGACCAGAAAGAAATGACTCTTTTTTTCCCTCCTCAAAAGCAAGGAATTTCGAACTTGATATCTCCGATCTGAAAATCCCAAACCCAAACTACCAAACCAGTCGGAAGGGTCAATTCTTTTCACCTTCTTCCACTTACTGTTACTGATTTTGTATTTATGGAAGAGATTGTGATTTGTGGCGGAAGAGGAAGATTGAACAGAAAATAAAAATTGCGGCTCTCCCAACTTATATATATATATATATATATATATATATATATATATATATATATATATATATATATATATTATATATATATATATATATATATGGTACGCCCTTTGCTTCTTCTGCTTTCTTTTATTCTTCACATATTTGATCCCTAAATAGATAAAAAGTCTTTTATTATTGTTAATTTGCTAGCAAAAAACCTGATATCTTAAAGATTTTGATTTCAAGAACACTTCTTTTTCAACTTTATGGCAATTCCAATATGACCCATTACTGTTTCTTTCTGCCAGCATCTGTGAGTTTTCAGTGAATTTGATAAGTGGGGGAGATGGAATGGGTGTAAAATTAGTTTATCTATGGAATTGTCCTATTTTAGTTAAACAATAAATGAAGATCCCCTGATGTATAGTGAAATAAAAGGAAAAGAATTTATTAAATGTTGTGGTAATGTCCAAATAAAAAGATGTTATCTTGTTTATAAGTCTCCCTTTAATAGAAAATAAGGAACTTTTCTGTTAAAAGCTTATGTAATTTACATATCGGAAATATCAGAAGTAAAATAACTTAGATGCCTGTAAAATGTGTTTGGAGGTTAGAGGTGTTCCCTAACTTACTCTAGAGTGATTAAGGATATGTATGATGATGCTAAGACTTGGTTCTGGACTATGGGAGGTGACTCAGAACGTTTCCAGTACTCTTAGTCCGTCTTTATTTCCATTGGCTATGGATATACTTAAGCATCACATTCAAGGATTCAAAATTAAAATATGTGGAAAAACTATTTTCAAATACTTGAAACATATTTTTGAGATCACATTTGAAATGTGTGGGTTCTTTGCTTATGATTAGACTTGGTGTCTAATTTAACTTTGGAGCAAAAGATATGAAATTCAATGATACTTTTGTTTTATGTTATACCCACAAAATTCTTGGAGTATATTTGGTATTGTGGTTGTTAAGTTTCTCTATTACTAGTATATAGTGTGACTAGTATGAAACAACCAAATTATATATATACTTGTTCAAAATAATTGTGTTCTTTTATGGAAAAAGAAATATCACTTAAAATAAGTATTTGAATAGACATGAATATTGGTGAATAGTTATTTTTTATGTTTTTGTAAAAGTAACATTTGGACTATATTGCCTTTATTTAACCTGATAAACTTTGTTCATGGGTAGTTCTATAGCAATCAAATTGAAAGTTATGGAAAGGTCCTTCTGAAAAGGACATTTGACAAGGTGATGACTGTAAACAATGTTTGTATCACACAAAATTGTAAGAAATAGGAACAAAATATTAGTGAGGAAAAAGCTACCTCGCGAAGAGCTTTCCGAACTGAATGTTTTTATTTGTTCTTACTTGAATGAGTCAATGTTTGAGACATGAAAACCTGGGGCATGTCAATTACAAAACCTTGTAAGGAAAACTGATCAACTTAGAAGTTTTGTCTAACTTTGGGTGCAACAAATAAAAATTTCAAGTTTATGTGAAATCTAAGTATGTTGAGCATTCTTATAAATCTGTTGAAAGGAATTTTAATCCCTTAAAATTGATTTACATTGACATTTGTGATATGAAGTCAATATCATCTCGTAGTGGAAAAAGTATCTCGTTACTTTAATTGACAATTGCATTAAAAAAACGGTCTATTTGCTTAATGGTAAGGATGAAGCAATAGAAATGTCTAGACAATATAATATCGAAGTTGAAAATCAGTTGGGAAAAAAGATAAGAAGTGATAAGAATGGAGAGTATGAATCTCCTTGTGCAGAAATATGTTTGGAAAGTGGATTTATCCATCAAACTATTGCCCTATTCACATCAATCTAAAGAGGAAAAATTGAACGTTGAAAGAAATGATGGATACATTTGTAGAAGTTCGGTTTACCACAAACTTGTGTGGAGGAACTATCCTTACTACAAAAGGGATAAAAAAAAAATTGTCTTTTCATAAAGAAAACAATTTTGTTTGTTCATAACACAATCTATTCCATATGAGAAATGAAAGGAAGGAAAATCCAACTTGAAATATTTCAAAGTGTAGGGGTGTCTAGCCAAAGTCTAAGAATCCTATTCCTAAAAGGATTTGAATAGGAGCTAAACTGTGGACTGTAAAATTAGACTTGAGTAGTCTAGTGAAAGGTCTAAACGACCTTGGAAAGAACAAAAGGAGAATGTACTTATAAAGAGATCAAGAGGCGTAGTAAATGTCAAGGGACATATACTTTCCTTCAAATATGATTTTGTAACATTTCTTGTGTCTTATGTAGACTCATCCTTTTGGATAAATGGTGTCAATAGTGAGATTGGTTTCAATCTTGAGCAATCCTATTGGAAGTTGGTTGATCTTCCTCCAGAAATAAACTTTTGGGTTCAAAGTGAATCCTCAAAAGGAAAATGAAAGTGGATAGAATTGTGACAAATATAGAGCAATACTTTGTGTCAAAGACTTCAGACAAAAAAAGGTTTTGATCTTGTCGATATATATACTTGTTAGTAACTAGAATTACATTCACTCGGATGCTAAAAATTATTAATTGTGGTATATGACCTCCAATTCATCAAATGAATGTGAAAAGAACTTTCTTAATGTATAATTGGAGGAAGAAATTTACATGGAACAACCTGAGGGTTTTGTGGTTCTGGTAAATGAAATAAAGTGTGCAAACTTGTTAAGTCACATTATGGACTAATGCAAACACCTAACAATGCATAAGAAATTTGACCAAAAAACCATGTTGGCAAATGGATTTAAGATTGATGGAACTGATAAATGTTTTTCACATTAAAATCATAAGGTCATTGTTTGTTTCTATATTGGTGATATGTTGATCATCAATAGAGACACTAATGACATAAATGCTACTAAACATATGCTATAAAGCAAGTTTGGAATGAAAAATATTGGAGTTGCTGATGCGATCTTAGATATAAGAATCCTTAGAACTCATAATGTTTAGCATTGTCACTGTCTCATTGCATGAAAAGGTACTTGACTTGTTCAAATATTTGGATGTCAATATTGTCAAGTCTCCATTAAATGTGAGCTTTGCATTTCAAAAGAGTGAAAGCAAAAGTGACTCACAATTGGATTGTGCTAGAGTATTGGAAGTGTGATGTATATCATGAAGTGTGCGCGATCAGATATAACATTTGAGTCGGTTAACAAGTGATCCCAATAACTCATTAGATGGTAATAAATAGATTTTTGGAGTATTTAAAATAATACTTAAAACTATGCCTTGCATTATAACAATATCCAGCAGTATTGAATGGATATAGTGATGCAAATTGGATCACCGAACAAATAAAGAAATATCTACAAATGGATATGTATTTACTCTTGGTAGAGGAGCAGCCTCTTGGAAATATTTCAAAAGAGACATGTATCGCGAGCTCTACAATGATCTCTGAGCTAGGTGCTCTAGATAAGGTCGGTGAATAAGTTGAAAGACTCTGTAATTTCTTGATAGATATCTATTTGGCCCAAACCGTTGACATTAGTATGCAAACACTTTGATAGTCAAGATGCAATAGTAGGGCATGGAGCATATAACGGAAAGTCTCGTCATATATGACATAGACATGTTACAGTTAGAAAACTACTCTCTAGTGGAATTATCAGAATTGACTATGTAAAGTCGAAGGATAATGTGTCGGATCACTTACAAAAAGGCCTAACTAGAGAGAAAGTTGAAAGATCATCTAAGGAATTGATTTATGGCTTAGGACAAGTCATCATGGAGGTAACTCTATCTAGCAGACTGGAGATCCCAAGAGCTAGATTCAAGGAGAAAACAAAGTGTGTGAATGACGGTTCGACATTGTCAACAAACTCAATCCATTTCATGATGGAGACAATGCTCAGGGACAAGGATACACATTAAGGCTTGTTAATGAGTTAATAAGCTTAATGGTTTTAATGATTTGCTAAGTTTGGCAGAGTTGACCAAATAGTGTATCTACGCGATAACACGGTTAGGAATCACCTATGTGAGTGTGAAGTGTAAGCCGCTTCAAAGAAGATGATTGTCAAAAGCCCATCTCTCTATACACTCATGAAACCAGGAGGTGTTCATGGCTAAACGAAACAACCGTAAAGAACCATAAATGGTAAAGAGTTAATGTGTGACATATGGTGTCTAGGTATACACCAAAGCTCGACGGTTCAAAGATATCGTATCTACCGATTGACCGAGTATATCCGACATATGTTCACTACGAAAGTCCAAGGGGAAACCTACTTATCCAGATGCAATTTAATTCTTGCTTGTAAAGTACACATAATTGTATGTTTCTTTTGTCTTTGAGTCATTCCTCATTCATTCCGGGGATTGTTGAGTTTTAAAATGTGTGAATGGAAAATGAAGAGTTGCGACTTTTATGAAGAATTGTGACTTTTATGAAAGGTTGCACTTTTGTGAAAAGTTGTGACTTTTATGAAAAGTTGCGATTTTTATGAAAAGTTGTGACTTTTATGGAAAGTTGTGACTTTTATGAAAGGTGACGACCTTTCCGAAAGATTGTGACTTTTCCATAGGTTTG
>CM040629.1:5532206-5560702 GCA_022817965.1 Solanum lycopersicoides
AATATCCAGAAAACAGCAAATTCAACCAAAAGACAAAATGCCTTAAAAGGAAAACTTGCACACAAAAAAGAAAAACAAACACACACAAATTAACACAGAAAAAAAAACAAATATGAATTTCACCACAATTAGTCACAGTATAGCAAAATCATCAACCGACCCAAAATAACAAAACAGGCAAAAAGATCGAAATTTTCAACGATCAAACAAAAAAAAATAAATCAATGAGAATTGAAAAAATGAATCAATACCCTTCTGTTGTTTTGAAAACCATCACCCCCATAGTCTTGTTAGCTGGTACAAGTTACTGAGAATCATCTGATCACAGCACCACCAGTACCACGATTATAAGAAGAAGGAAAAAACTCCTTAGCCTGTGGATTCAGCTTAAGTTTCTTCAACATATCAGCAATATCATGCATATGAAACTCCGATTTCGCATTTGCGATTGAATCGGATGAATCCTTAACACCATTAGATTCAGAATTATTGCTGGTGTTATCAGTGTTTGGTGATGATAAAGACTGAACAGAAGGAGCTTCCACCACTGTTGTCTCACCAGACACTTCTTTAGCACCAGCAGCCATTGATGAAAATACTCAAAACCCACAAAAAAATAAAACACACCCAGAACAGAAAAAGCTTCAGAAATACCAAGAAAACACTAAAATTCTACAATTTCAATAAATTAAAACAACCCCTTTTCACCAATTTGATTATTCTTTATGAAAAATCAATCAAATGGGGAATTCACAGTGTACAATGGGTTTTATTGATAAATACTCATTTAGGAAGATGGTGATGAGAGAGAAAAGAAGAGAGAGAAAGTGAAAAAGCAATAGGGTTTTTGTTATATATAGCAACAAATTTCTATAACAGAAGGCAGAGGAATTTGGTGGTATTCTTGTTTTTGTTTGTAGAGAGAAGTGAAGTTTAGGTGGAAAAAAACAGAGGAAATGCAGTAGAGAGAGAAAATTTAGGTGGAAGATGGAATTATGAAAAAAAAATTAATTAAAAATATCATTCGTTAATAGTTTGGTTCGAATTATTATTATTATTTATTTTCATGATAGATATATTGACTCGGTAAATACAAGAAGAAGTATCTTGGTGTATTATATTTACGGATAACATATAGTTTAGATTATTGAGATTCGTGGTGAAATTCTGCTAAAGTAAATATTTAGAGAGAGTCTATAGCACATGAGGTTAGAGTGAAAGTGAAGCTCGATACATAGATCATTTAAAAGAGAGACGATTTTATGTAGTTTAGATTTATTATTCAAGTAAAATGAGATATTGATAATAACGTCACAAATCGTATTAGTGCAGTGAAATGAAGGCTTGTATTTGGAGTTTTGTGTGACAAAAAGAAGCTATCAATACTTACAGTTGAGTTCTACAGGGTGATTATTAGACCAACTATGTTGTAGGCGGAGTACTAGTCAATCAAGAACTATCACGTTGAAAAATAAAAATCTTGAGATGAATATGTGAAAATACTAAAATAAATACGATTAGAAATGAATATATTTAAAATGACATAAAAATTGATTCAATAGATAACAAGATAAAAAAAAATCGAGATTAAAATAATTCAAATGAAACTGAAATTGAATGTTATCTCTACTAGTTCATAAAAAATACAGCTGCTATTTTCATTATTTTAGGCAACTTTATAATTAATTATAGGTTAACTAACAAATGTAATATAATATACTATTAGATAGAAAGATTCATTTATTCTTTAATTTTTTTTTTATAACATACTATATATAGATTAGATTACATATAATGTCTATCCATAAATTTAATATTTATGTATTGTGTATTTAATATTTAACGTCTTCAAATAACTATGGATTTAATATCTTTTTTATTATATCATCTATAGATTAGATTACATGCAAATTTTATCCATTAAAATTAATTGATAAATATTATGTATTGTATATTTTTTTTATTGAAGTATTCAAATGACTATTGATTTAATATTCTTTTATCATATCATCTATAGATTTTATTGTTGAAGTTCTTTTTTATGATATATTACAACTATTTTATTTTATTTATAAAATAGTCATAAAAAATAATACTAATAGTAACTACATAAATTGAATTTTTACAAAGTTATATTCTAAAATTAAATCGTAAGCAAGCGAGTTGAAAGTAACAAATATAAAAAAATTAATAATTTAATCGATTAGCTATTTAAACTTTCGCATTATTAAAAAATATTTGATTATATCACTTTGTATTTTTCTCCAAACTCTTTTTCTTCTTTGGAATATAATGTATTAGTCCATGAGAGTACAATGATTTTTTTTATAAATTATTATGCATTAAAATACTTAGTAATATTTAACTATACATTCAATTTTATTATTATTATTATTATTATTATTATTATTATTATTATTATTATTATTATATTAAAATTATTATAAAAAAAAAACTTAATTTTAAAATTAAATCCACCTATTTTTATCTTGTTTTTGTCACCTTGCCTAAAAACTAAAAAGTGGATATTGCAATCCATATCATTATATGTCTCTCACATGAAGTTTGTTGGCATTTTATAAGATGATTATGAATTTTATTTTTATTTTTTTATTTTTATTATAAAATCAATGTTTGAAATAAATTTTTAAATACAATTTCAAGTTATCTGAAACTTGGAAAATATTAAAACCATTTTCTGTTCTTTTTCATTTTTACTACTCCTATATTATTATTTTTTCAAATTTTATCCTAAAATGTTTATTTTGATAAAATGACTATATTTAAATTACTTTTCATGTTTCAATCATACTTTATATTTTTAGGAAGAGTAAATTCAAACAATCAAGTATTATTTACAAAAATTATAATCAAATATTATACCTTCATATTTCAAAATTCAAAATAAAGTGAAAATTTTGCAATAGTATATAGTACCACACACATGAAATATAATCTATAACATTTTATAATTATCTATTTTAAGAAAATTTGATTGTACCATTCAGTAAATTAAGATATTGCTAGTTTTTAGAAGTTTAATATAAAATTCATATTTAAAAATGTATATCTAAAATCTAAAAATCCATTATAAAAAAAATACGATCAAATACAATTTCAACTCCTATCTCAAAAATTTTAAACAACTTTGTTTATTTTCATAATCAAATGTCCCTATATATTTTCCCTTTTTTTTCTATTATATTATATTTAAATTAAAAAGTTTTTTTTGTTTTTTTCTCTCTGCTATTTCAGTTTTATTACTAGTGGCACTGCTCATAATGGAGTGCGTGATGATTGGTGAATATTTGATTATTTTATATATAGCCGCTTAAAATAAACTTGAAATTTTAATTATTTTATATAAAATCTCTTAAATTAAACTGAAATTAGTTCATTAATTTTAAATATTATTGATTCATGTAGCCGTTTTGATAACGATTTTAATTTTTTTAAAATTATCGAGTTATCAATTTTTAATAATTTGATTATTTTTTAGTAGATTAACTGATAATCGAGTAATTATATTTTTATCAATTAATATATAAAATTTTCAATTTTCAATTTAATTTCATATTTTTATTTTTATTTTTATTTATCTCAAACTTTCAATTATTCTACGAAACGAGAGTATTTAAGCAATATGTGTTTGTGGGGAATGTGAAAGTGATTGTACATACTATTGTCATGGTTCTTCTTGTGACAATAATGGTGCATTCACCATTCCTTTTTTCTAGATTCTTTCAATTTTTATAGATATTTTATTTAAAATTTAAATATGATTATTTAATTTTTATTTATTTTTAAAATTTGTATAATAGTTCTCTTTGTATTTGTTCTCAAAAAAATCTTGTACTTCTTTTTTTTTTTAAAAAAATAAAAATATTTATTATCAATTAAGACATTTAGTGTGATATTGACATTAAATAAATATATTAAATTACATGAGAATATTCCCATTGGAATTAGAATAAAAAGTTGGTCATAAATTGAAAGGAACATTATTGTTGTTGGAGTATCTCTATATAAAATCAAAATACATAGTCAAATAAGTCATAATTTAGGGTGAAATTATAATATTACAAGTTTGAAATTAATCATAAGAGGACACTTTTGACCAATTGAGTAATTTTTATATATATTAAGATTATTTTTTTGAATTTTTTTCTAATGATCATCAATTATTTACCAAAATTCACATTAACTATTAGTTATTTTCTTTTTCTATCAGAAATAGCACTATCGTTCGTATAGAAAAATAAATAATTGATATTTAAAATACGTTTTGATAAATAGGTGATAATAATTTAATCGCGTGCATCAAATAATTCAGATTATTAAGTATTTTGACTCTTCAATATCCTAAAATTGTACCACTCCTTTCATGTACTTTAATTAAGATTAAGAGATCACATGATTTATATATCAATATGATGAAAAATATATCATAAAAATGATAGTTAAATTTTTTATAATTTAATTCTAAAAAAAAATAATATGATAATTAAAAGTACATCGAGAGAGTAATTAGTTTTAGTTTGACAAATAATGTACTAATTTTGAGGAAAAGTAAGTTCTATTTACTTTCATATCACATCATGGAAAAATAATTGGCACAAAATAATATAAAATCTTGTAATGAGGCCAAAATGTCTAAATTTCATGTCATTTAAGGCTATATAATAGGCACGTTTTCCAAAGTCATAATATTTCTAGATCAAAAAATTCAAAAACGTTTTATTTATGGAGGAAATGAAGATACTTTTTTCTTAATGAAAAATTCAAAAAATTAAAAAAGGTTTTTTATTTCTAGTTAGACAAAAAAAAAACTAATTTTGCTTTGTCATATTTTTATTTATCTACGTTCCTTAAAAATAATTTAAATAGATTATTAATTTAGATTAATGGAAATCTTGATTTATATCCACTTGCTAAAAGATAAAAGAGAAAATTCTGTGTGCCTTTTTCACCTTTTTCCAAGTCTCTTTACTCTTTTCTTGATTCTCCCAACCAAAATACTAATACTAATAATTATTATATATATATATATATATATATATATATATATATATATATATATATATATATATAATATATATAAAATTAAATTTTTCATATGTGATATATAGTTATTTGGTATATTTTGACTCCCTTCAATGAGAATGACGTCTTCACTACTAATAATATATAGTTATGTGACTCGAAATATATAAGTTAGGTTGTTTTTAGTGATCTTTACAATAATATTTATGTGTATTGATATTAATTGAATCAATATATAAATTTCGAACACCAGATGAGTAATTAAAGCAAATAAAAGGTGGGTAATAAATAAAAATAGCATGGTGTGTGCTCTCTTTAGTGTGGTCCAAAGTAGATACCTTGTGACACAAAATATAATTGCAAAATAAATATGAGTTGTTTTTTCTATAATGACCATTTGATCACATGAATAATGCATTTGACGTCAATTCCTATATATATACCTATAAAAATAAAGGTATATTATGATAAAAATGAAAGTTCGATATATAAAATATTTACATTCACATAAAATTCATAAAAAAATCATCATATAAAAGACAATTTTAGTGATGCACCAACACTCTCTTTTAGCTATATTATATATAAACTTATCATATAAATTTCATATTACATTCTTATTTATTTATTTTCTCAAATGCCAAAGTGTTGCCACTATTGAACGGACACACATAGATAAAAGGTTTTCAGTATAGTGATAAATATATCGTCATATCGATACGATGATATTTTTGTTGATTAAGAAACATTTTATTATATGGTAAGTTTTTTTTTTAATATAAATTTAAATTTAATTCGACGGAATACTTATAAAAGAAAGTGTTAGGCAATGAAGAATCTAATTCTCTGCCTTTTTCATGAGCATCCTTTGAGATTTAATTCTCTTTTACTTTTTTTTTTCCTTACTAATAATTATTATATATTTTGACCTGTGCCCTAATATTAAAGTAGCAATATAATTATTTAAAAAGTGATTTTAGGAGATTTCTTTTTTTATACTTTGATTTTTTTTCTTCTCTTTTTCAATTTTCATGATTAGGGAAGGAAAATATATAAATAGTGGTAATTTTAGAGACTTTTTAGATTTTTGGTTCATAACAATTTCTTTTTTGTAGCTGGTAAGATAAGTTATGCATATATTAAATTTTGTATATGTAATATGATATTTGGTAATTAGTTAAAGAGTTACGATTTTAATATATAAAAATTCGAAGTGCTTTTCTTGCGTATTTCTAATATACCAACGTTTATATATAGATGTAGGAGGACTAATATATATGATGTTTAGTTTGCAATTTAGAATCTACATAATTAATATATGCAGTGGCGAACTTAGAGGCAAAAAATAGAGCATCGAAACTCGTGATCTCTTCGTAAAACTAGATATTTTCTGTATAAATTTTCTGAAATTTGTGTAATATTATATTCTTACACTCATACTATAAGAAGTCTAATTGGTCCACATGGTTAAACGTTGAGCTTTTGACATCAAAGACTAAAGATATATATTTTTCTTGATGCACCCATGCTAGAAAAATCATAGATTCACCTCTTGTTATACATGTATAAGTTTCAAAAAAATATATGCATTATTAAATGAAAGTGGAATAACTATTTGATCGTTTGGTAGCTGATTAGAATACTCTAGATATTAATTATAGTATATATATATAAATTATACAAAAATTAATATAAATATAACTTATTTCTTTATCGGCTATCAAAAAATCTCAATATTTATACTTCATGTTTTCTCTTTTTTCCACTTTGATTTGAGAGATTTTTCTAATTGTTCACTTATAGTCAAACGGCATAAAATCTTATGGAAATGAATTGAATCATACAACATAATGGATTATTTTGCTTCGATTATATGTAGCTCCGCCCCTATTAGATTAGCGAGGATCATATAATATGAAAAATATAAAGTACAACTTAATTTTTAAAAAATTAATTAATATATCAAATTAATATAAATCAAATAATATAAAACGAAAGAAATACATGCATTATCAAGTCAAACATAAAAACAATTGATGTAACAAACTCCTAAAGTTGAGTTACGTGATAATTATTGATACTTCATAGTCCATACCTTCTAATTTAATATTATTTACTATACACGTAATTTAAGGAGAAAAAAAAAACTTGTGATGTATCATTTATTAAGGATAATATGTGATTTTTTGTAAAAAAAAATAAATTCCTTTTTCGGAAATTTCGTAATCACTATAACTTCTATCACAATCTGTTAAATGAACACTTTATGCGTATCGAGTAAATTCTTCACTTTGAATAGCCGATAAACCATACAAGAAATATAAACTATATTAGCCAGCCATATTCGACATACTCAACTCAAATGGCATGGAAGGAGATCGAATTATCCGTGTGGTTAACAACTCTCCAACCAACTGAACCATCAAGATACACAAATTAATGAAATTATTTAAACAAGCTGAAAAAACATACTACCACATAAATTGAAAGGGAGTTCTACTACTTTTCCTTGATCGCGATTTCTTTGTTTTAATTCTTTAAGCGCGTTACAAATATAATATTTCTTTTGACTATTATTAATTTCAATTTTCTATCTGATATGTTTAAAATTACAACATTAAAATTATTTTTGATATATTATTCTACACATTTCTTATTTAAAATTACGTAAAACTAAAATTTAACAAACAAATCGAAACGAATAGAATATATTCCTTTGGCGGTGTTATTCATGCATTTTTAATACTACACATATACCTTCCAACCAATTTGATATTGAATGACGAGCCACAACAATGTAACTATGCCTTACATCACTTATATGCAATTTTTATGCCTTGTTTACATCACACACACAAAAAAAGTTCACTATCTAGAAACATTTTAGGACCCATTTGGTTATAAAAAATATTCATTTCATTACAAATTTTTTTTTTTGCTTTATTTGAAAATTGATGTTTCATAATGAAACCAAATTAAAATCTGATTAAATTCTTAATCGATATCTGATATTTATATGAGATCATAACTAAATTCAATTTCGCGCTGAAAAGTTCCATATTGGAGGTACATTTCCTAAGAAAGACGATTCTTTACTCGAAGGGACTCAAACCCGAGACATCTGATTAATGATTAGGAAATACTTACTACTCCACCACAACCATTGTTTGGTACTTCAATTTGTATTTCAATTATATTATTTAAAAAAAAAAAATATTGTTTGCTCCATTCACTTTTGAAGTTGCATTTAACTACAAAACATTATTCCAATATTCTTTGCTAAAAATACAATCACACACAACTCCAACTTCATAAATTCCGAACAAAGTAAAAGTATTTGAAATATATGATGAAACACCTACTTAGTAGTCCAATTAGCTGAATTGGCCGACTACTTAAACTATATGATGAAACACCTACTTAGTTGTCAGTAGCTGAATTGATCGACTACTTAAACTTTCACTTTATTAGAGAATTTAATACTCCACCTCGTAATCCACTCCCCGTTCCGCGTTTCCATTTCCTCATTTATAATAATGATTAAAAATATATAAGTCTACCTTAAACCCCAAAAAGAATATATTTTGATAACTTTAAACTAGAGAACCCCTCCCACTTTTGAAAGACCAGTGAGTTTTGTTATTTGCTGTTGCTTCTGTGATGCATAGAGTCAAAACACCCCTTCAATTCAAGCTCTATGTTATAATATATAGTAAGGTCAGAAAATACTATGAATATGAAAAGGCAATAAAAAAAAAAAACATAATCTATTGACCAAACATGTTTTTGCCCCAAATGTTGAGCCAAGGCAATAAAGTTTTTTCTAATGTTTCAAGTAAATGAAGGGTTGTGTCAAATATCAGATCTTATACAAAGTTCCATGGAATATGAACACTTCTGGTAGTGGAAAAATCAACTCCTTTCTACAAATTTGTTGAATGCCTCGAGCAACGTCGCGTTACATACACCTTCTTTAAGTGATATACTGTGTTATCACCAAGAACCCAAAGACGAGAACTATATACAACGCCTCGTGCATTTGGGTGAGTTTTTCATATGGTTGCTGCATATTTTCCTCCTACGTTCACTAAGATTCAAGTACAACTCCATGTTCTAAGAGCTCAGATAAAACACTTCTCATTTTATCCACTGAGACAGGTTTTAGGATAACTCCATCCATACCAACTCTCATGCAGTTTTCTTTCGTAACTCTGTCTGTGTTCCCCGTCAGTGCCACGATAAGTGGCCTGCCGTGACGTTTCCCAAACCTTTCATGTATCACTACAGCGACTTCGTAACAGTCTATACCTTGCATGCTGACATCCATGAAAACTACCTTGTGTTCATGTGTAACAACTCTTAAGCACTCATCGCGTGAGCCAACAGTAGTTACATCACATCCAAGGTGTGTAAGCAGACCCTTGGTTACCATCCTGCTAACCCTGCATGAAGGAGTATAAGAAACAGAAACAATTCTGATAACTAATGTCAACTAATCATATAATCAGGTAGGATAAATAATAATAATAGTAATAATAATGAGGTAAAAGAAAAAAGAAAAGAAAAGCAACGATCACACAGAGTCGTAGGATTACCAATCATACAAATTGGTATCCGACAATAAACAACTGCCTTCAATTTATAACTACCTCAGGTTAAATATATCAATAGCGGTCATCACAGAGAGAAGTGGAAGGCAGGGGTGGGGTGGGACGATAAAAGAATAAGAGAAAAGGGAATCTGTAACTGGCTCTAGTCTAGGAAGTCTCAGGAAAAAACAAATATATATATATATTAAGGTTCACCAGTTGACTGTGACATCCTTTAATTCGATGCATATATACCAAAGACTTGTACCAAGACATTTATGAAGTCACTTCTTCCTCCATCTTCTTATGTCTTGAAGAGCAGTATACCCTTTTATTGGATTTGAAAGCACTACTTCCAGTTGGTCACTCCCTTCTTCCAACTAGAGATAACGATGTGAGCTCCTAGGGTGAGGCTGGTCATCTCTCCTTCCATTCTCCCGATCCTGATATCTGTAAATCCTTAACTTTTCCGTCACTTTTCCTTCTTTTCATCAGAAAAAGGCATACACTCTTAGGAACATGTCACCAGCACATCCACATATAGTTAAGATTCTAATTTCAGTACTCTTATGTAGACTTAGTAGAAGCAATGGTCTTCTTCAAAATGTGACATGCCATGATAACTTCTTATTAAGTATTTACATGTTCAGTCTCATGTAAGAGTGCGTAAGACAGCTCAATACAAATAAGATGAGAAACTCATGAACTAGATGGATCATTAAACAGCATGACGAGACAAGAGCAGAGGATAAAGGGTCCAGATAGTACTCACCCATTCTCATCCATCACCAAAACCTTTAATCCTTGAAAACTCATCTGCATGTGATTTGCTGGCAATTTGGTCACAAAGGGGAGCTTAGATTCATTTGCACGTCCAGGAATGCCAAGTTTAATGATAAATATAGCAGTAGACCCCTTGCCAAGACCTTCACTTTCAATCCAAATATGTCCTTCCATAAGATTCACAAACCTGTTTTGTGGCCCATTAGAAGATGTGTCAATACTAAATACAGTAAGAGGAAAGGAATTGAATATGAAGCAGTTACCAAGTTCACATAGCAAAATGAAAATCAGAGTCAGAAAAGAACAACAAGGAACTGGGTACCCCGTACCTCTTACAAATTGCAAGGCCAAGTCCAGTGCCACCAGAATTTGTAGTTGCTAGTGCTTGGGTTTGTGTAAACTTGCTAAACAGGTTGGGAATATCCTGCGGTGTAATTCCTATCCCCGTATCTTTTATCTACAGAAAGTATTACTTAGAATATTAAAAATATCAAGAACAAAACATCTGACAGTTTTAAGTCTAAAATGTCAAATTTGTAACTATCCTTAACCTATCAAAGGAAGTATATCTAGCTTGTAAAAATTATACCTGCACCCGTAAATAGAAGTGATTTTCACTAGGCACAGCAAAAAATTCAGGGGCTCTAGGATCTCTTAAAGAGTCTGATTTTGCAACAAAAGCGGAGATTGACACGCTGCCTTCCTTTGAGAACTTTACAGCATTGCCAACAACGTTTAAGAGAATTTGCATTAACCGTTTTTCATCCCCAATTACATATTCCGGCAAATCTGAAGACAAACTAAGTGTAACGAACAGCTTTTTCACAGATGCAATAGGCTTGATTAAGCTAAGGACCTACAGCAATAAGCAGACACATAAATCAGTCAGTAGGTCCAGCAAACATAGTGAAGTGCAAAATATCAGTAATGACACTTTTTTTCCTGACAGGTAATCTAGAATTTGCAAGTTAGAAAAAAAGAGGGTGATGGAGGGCACCTCTCTAAATAGAGCATGGAGATTAAAAGTGCCAATATCAAGTTGAAGACTTCCATCCTCTAGCCTTGAAAGATCCAAGACATCATTGATGAGCGTTGCTAAAAGGTTGCTGCTTTTGAGGATTGTTTCAACCATCAGACGTTGCTCTGGAGTTAGATCAGTTTCTTGTAGTAAGGAAGACAGTGCAATTATCGCATGCATGGGAGTTCTCATCTCATGATTCATAACAGCCAAGAAATCATTACGTGCACGAACAGCCATTTCTGCTTCTCTTCTTGCCAGATCAAGAGCCACATTCTGCTCCATAAGAAGATCCCTAGCCCTCATTGATTCTTCTAAAATAGCAGCATGTGAAAGAGCAACAGCAACCTGAAATGCCGAGGCGTAGATTAAATCACACTGGGCACTCAAGGATAGCTCCTATTAAATCAAATAAGACATATGAACACCTAAAACTAGTTGCAACCAGACACTGACCACTAGAATAGAGTATTTCCCTATATGCCTAGAAACTGAACATCCAAAACTAGGAGAAAGGAGGCGGATTCCAATATTCAGAGTTTTCTGCAAGGAACTTCTTTTTTGTCTTATTCAGGGCAAGGTTGGGGAGAGGAAGCTGACATGGATGTCTTTTCTTCAGTTGTTCCTTTCTTTATTTAATTGTCAATTTTTCCCATAATGAAAGCATAATAGCTGGTGGCCTATCTAGACAAATGAGGATTACTGTTGGTTAACAGCAAGCCTATAGTTGAGTTATGATGAATTTCTTTGAAATCTGATTTCTGGATCTCAGTTGGAGTGGTTAGATACACAGGTTTCATATTGAAGACCCCAACTAATTGATTGAGGCATAGTTGATTAAGTTGAAGTTTCCATTGATAAACAGGAGAAATCCAGGAAAAACTGAATTTTTTTAAGGCTCTGCAATGCAAATAGCAAAAAGCAGTAAAACTTGGACACTTCACCGTAATTGATGATACATCATGATTTTTAAACAAGTCAAACAATGACTAGGTGTGCTACTTGCTAGTGAGCTAATTACATTCATCAGAGAACAGTACACTACCAGAGACAGAATGAAAAAGTTAAATGGCTTCCGTTATAGAACTATTTTTGTAAAACTCAGTAGTATTTACTTTTACACACTTAAATACATTATCGCAAACGTAATTTTCACTTCATATGATAGAAATACTTAGAAAATTACATACACTACAAGAAGTTCTATGTTCCATGAAAGGAATATTCAAATAATTCAGAAACGTTGTTCCTAATATTTCTATATATAATCGATCCTATTCCCCGTGCTTCTAATATAAGGGATCATTTATAAAAACAAAAAACAAGGAGTTAAGGTCCTATCGGAAAATCTACTATGATACACTCATCGGCAACCCGGTCTAACTATTCAATCACCAAAAAGCAATCAGCAGACGAAGTATGCGAAAAAAATCATTGTAGTTCAGCTTTTGATTCATCTTTGAAAAATTTAACAAAAATAACAGTAATAACAATTCAGTGCAATTCGAATGGATAAAACCAATAATACTAAGAATAACTAAGCCATATGATTCTTCTTGCAAATTCTCAGATTTTTGTAATTGGTCTTCTCCAGGTCTAATTTTACACCCAAAACTAAGTATGTCAACATGGTTGTGTTCAATCCATAAATATATAAAAGAGCAACTCTAAAGGATTATATCAAGGAATTTTTAATAACAAAAATCAAACCTGATCAGCTACCACTTCAACAAGCTCCAGCTCATGAACATGCCATTGTCTTGCACTGTCTGAAGGAAGCATCAGAACCATTAAAGCATAGCGCTTTGTTGAAAGTTCAGGCCAATCATTAATCTGAAAGTTTGACAGATGCAGAAGTGGAACCCTGACAGCAACCACCTCACCAGGCATGTATTTCCCAGCAGGTCGAAGTCTTGCGACAGGAGAATTTGGTGATATTTTCACAACATGATTTGTACCAAAAACTTGATTGATTACAGGAAGTTGAATGGGTACAGTTAATCCAACTGGATTTTGGTGACGTAAAGTGTAAGAAAGCTGAAGCTCTAGTCCAGTACGTGTTGGCATCCATAATGCACACTCTTCCAATGCCAATGTTCTTCCTAGCTCAACAAGTGTAGTCTTTAAGATAGTATGTCTATCAAGAGTGCTTCGGATTTCATGAGTTAGCATTCTAACATGTCTACCTGTCTCCTCTTGAGTCCGAATAATACCCATTTCACGGTCAAGCTGTGCAGCTTTCTTTTTCAAGAACAGTTCCCTAGTTTTGACACTTAATAAATCAGGAATGATGTGGACAAGCATGAGAGCAGTTACACATGACACCAACGCAGTCAAGGCCTTTGCAGTAGTCATTACTATTGCCACATTCCTTGTATGCATATTAAATGTCCATAAGTTGATAAGATGGGTTGCTCCACAAAGAACTATGAAAGCACCGAACTGCACAAGAACCCATCTATATGGAAAGACAGCAGACTTCTTAACGAAGTATATCAACTCCACTGGAATGGAGAAATAAGCAAGTGCTATGAAAAAATCAGAAATGTACTGATACTTCATTAGCAAGTCGTCAGCAGGCAACTGTGGGTCGATGATGCAGTTACATGACTCCACGATGGAAGATAGCTGCAGCATAAGTTAGCAAATAAGGAGAAGGAAATATGCCTCAGAAGAATAACAAGCAAACAAGAGTTAAACAACCTGAATACTATTTAAAAAAAAAACAGTTAAACAACCTGAATATAGTTAATTGCAGAATAAGTTATGGCATATGTTTGTGATAATGGAATTATACACAAGAACAACAAGGTGAAGAAGAAGCAAATATTGAAATCAACAGCTAACTTATAGTGTAAAAAATAGTTCCCTTGCACCAAAAGAACAGCAAATTGTGAATTTCATCTTTGCTGATTTAATATGTTAAAACCTCTAAAGAACTAAAAGCATAACATGTAGGATGAAATCGTAGGTCTAAATGTTTCTGATGTCTTTGCCCCAACTCCTTTTATACACTTGTACATTCCTTTGTTCCTTTCTATTTTCTTTTTATTAAACCCCTCTAGTCAAGAATACATTAAAAGATAAGACACTCCTTCAACAAACTTGTCGAAAATTATAAGAATGTTTTCAAACATGATATAGTTCTTATAGCGAATTCCAAATGCTACCCACAAATATAAGAAACTAGGGATCTTCACTATATCTTGGGCAAAAGTAGCACCAAATACTCTGCATAATTCGTTTTATACTTAAGGGAATAAAAATAGATAAAATAGTTCGACAATTAGTTGTGGAGGTTGAAAGAATAATTATTTCCTACAGGTATTGTAAGTAGAGGCCATGCATGGATTAATTGGATACCTTTTGGTAATTCCAGATCTATGGTGCCACTTGCATCTAAGGATATATCTCTTAAGTTTGGTCACATAATGCATCCCTCTGTCCCAATTAATGTGACACTCTTTCCTTTAAAATAAGTCCCAAAAAGAGACATATTTCTATATTTAGTAACAATTTAACTTTAAACTTCACATTTTACCCTTAACAATGGCTTACTTTGAACAAGTAGTCTCAAAAGTCTTCCTTTCATTCTTAAACTTCTAGCACAGTCAAACACCTTCACATAGATTAGAAAAGAAGAGTAGTAAAGCCTCTTTTTTTCCTCTCCCAGTTTCTCTCCTTTCACCTTCCTGCAGGAGTGGAGCGATTGTTGACATTGTAGACATCCTTGTTTCCTCTTTTGCTCTCTATAGATTGCAAGTTTTGTTTATTGAAGTTAATATTAGAGCTCCTTTCCAAGCCCATTATTGATCACAGCAGAGAGAATATGATCACAGTAGCCTGTCTAGTATACAAAGACAGTGCTGCTAGTCCAAAATGATCAAAGTCGAAGCGTGAAAGATGGTTTTCAATGTTGGTATCCACTTAAAGATGCAATTTTATAGGCTTTCACTTAAGTGTTTCTGTAAAGTAGCAGTCATGGTAAATTCTTGTATTTAACCATCAGGGACTCCCAACAACATATTTCTACGAGTAAAAATAGAAATGAACAGCTTGTTACACAAAATTATTTATCATTATCATATTTTATCATCTATTTCTTTTCTTATCGGTATCTATGGCTTGATCACAACAAAATA
Organism: Solanum lycopersicoides; assembly: GCA_022817965.1. Classification (NCBI taxonomy): domain Eukaryota; kingdom Viridiplantae; phylum Streptophyta; class Magnoliopsida; order Solanales; family Solanaceae; genus Solanum; species Solanum lycopersicoides. The sequence continues at coordinate 5,547,782 of CM040629.1, forward strand.
TGGTTTTAGCCCGATCTATATTATATTGAAAGCAGGAACTCAAAAACTTAAAAGTTATAACCTAAATACTCTATAAAATTTAAATTACCTACACATCTCTAACCTAAATAACCTACTTTAAAAGACACCTAATGCAGCCAACGGAAGAAAAGAAACCGCTTTGACAATCATTTCTCCCAATGAATAGTTGCCACCTGTAAGTATCCTAAACATGGTATTATTAACAATGCCAATATCACCTTCATTTTCAGGAGATTTCTCACAAAAAACAATGGAAGCACCACACTAAGTCCTTCAAGAAGAAGCAGAAATTTAAACTTATAAGTCTAGGTAATGTTTTCCTACTTCTAATGATTTATTTTAAGAACTTGAACTGAGTACTTGATTTTTATGGCATGTATGGAGGATAAGTATAATGAAAAAGAAAGAAACATATTTACATCTATTTCGTAGTTCTGCATCTGTTTAATAGTTTCGCATCTATAAGCTGCTTTTCATTAACTATAATTTGATTTTCACATGTGGTGAACGACAAACAAGAAGAATTTTTGTCCTATGCATCAACTAATGGCTAAATATACTAGAACGTACAAATCGTGTTCACAAAATAAATTATGAGGTCTTGACCATCTATGCTAACATTTATTATTATTGGATGTCATAAAACATATACAAATATAGAGAATCAGTGTTTTGGGAAGCGAGAAGCGGAAAAAAGCGACGAGGGCTTGCTTCACAGAAGCGAGAAGCGTGCAGCGAAGCGCGCGCTTTTTTAAAAAAAAGCGACATTTAGTATAAAAATAAAAAAATATTAAATAACTAAATAGAGGTAATATAATCTTTGATTAAAAGAAAATAGATAGTTAATAATACTCATAAGTCATAACATATAAACATAATTAAATCACAAAGACTCAAACAAAAAAGAAGTGTCAAAAAATAAAAAACAGAGCAGCAAGCATACACACTGATAACAAAATAAAAACGAAAAAAAAAGCAAAAGAACTGAAAAAAACAGACAGAAACAGTAGCAGATTGTAGCAGAGATGAAGATAAGAAGAGAAGAAGAAGAAAAAACTACAACACTTGCATCGTGAAGAGAAAAGAAACTCACAGAGATGAAGTAGTCGCGGTCGAGGTGTGAAGAGAGACGCAGTCTCAGTCACGGTCGTGAAGAGAGAAGCAGCGAAAGAAGAGTCGTGAAAGAAAATTAAGTTATATTGTATATTTCAGATTTTTTTTTTAAAAAAAACAAACTAATTGTCGCTTTTTTATAAAAAGCGCGCTTTATTGCGCTTTTGCCTTAGTGTCGCTTCTCGCTTCTTTATCTGAAGCGAGCGCCTTTTTCAGATCGCATCGCCTCAGGAGAAAGAAGCGCACTGGTGTCGCCTCGCTTTGAAGCGCGCTTGAAGCGCGCTTTTCTGCGCTTTTCACAACACTGTAGAGAATAAAGAAAGAAAATATTTAGGGCCGGATTTGGTCACTTTTTTCTTCTTGATATCTTGGTTTGATGTGTTCCCTCTTCTAAACATCTATTGTTACTAGATCTACCTATGGTGAATGAGGAGCATATTTACTAGAGCATATCATTCATGTCTTTGTCCATATTGTACTAATAATGACGAAGCTCATGATGACCTCTTTAAAAAGAAAAGAAAAAAGGCAAAATGTACACGTTACCGAACACATGACATGCACATGCTAGGTCAGAATGTTCGTTATTTTGTGGGAGAAAACAAATACAAATTCTGAAAATAGGTTATGTGGTTAGGAACTGTGAAATAAATTTGATCAATATAATGATGCTATAGGAACCATCATTGCAATAGAAAAGAACATATGATGTAAGAAAGCATGAATCTACTTAGATCCTCCAAATTTCAATGATGTCATATTCACTTTCAGTGATAGTGCATTTCAGAACAATTTGCTCCCTCAGAGTTATAGTCAGACAATCATTATTCAGCACTTAAAATATATTATTTCATCATCCAAATATTATGCTCATTTCATTAGTACGTTACATCCTCGATATTATTCGTTTAAATGTTCACTTCCGCATTTTCTGAAGGTTTGAGTTTGAGTTATATTTTACTAGTATTAGATTTTCTTAACTTGAGAAAACTGTGGCAAATGCGGTTAGTGCAAAGTTTTCACCGTATGTGACATATTTTCCTTGTGCATACTTAACACACGAAATTATTTCTCAATTTGCACTCTTCTCCATTAACAGTTTTTGGTTTTTTTTCAACACTCACGCATGCCTTTAATCTTCATTTATTTCTTCTTTGAGACCATCCTGAGATATGTTTAGCAAATGTGTTTACTATAGTCTTCTTCCATAAACTATTCCTCAAATAGTGAACCACTAGATAGGAGGGATAGACATCTTATCCCAAATCTCATTTGTGGTAAGGTAGGGATAATTGATAAGGTCTGTTTACGCTCTACCCTACCCTACCCTCCCCCGATCCCATTTGTCCGATAACACTTGGCATGTAGTTGTAGACTAACTAATCTGAGCTAGTTAAACACTAAAATCAGTCTTGCGAGGATAAATAAAAAGAACATGCAAAAATGAGCTGAACTTTACATTCATCCCACAAACTCAAACCATAAGAACATGTTCCAAAAAAAATGATCAAAGCACCATCACAATTGTGAAGACATTATCACAACAAAAGCAAATAAACTCTAAAAATCATTAATCGGTTGCAATTTCAGTTCATTTATATATTAATCATTCCAAACCCCCACTACCCATAAACTAATAACCTTGCTCCATGAAAAACCAAACCTCAGTAACTGCCTGGAAACTTCAATTATTCAGTTTAGTTTATTCTAAATTTATCAATTTGAGCTAGTTAAATCACCAAAATCAATCGTTATTATAAACAAAACAATCTACAAAAATGAGCTGAAATTCAACATTCAAACGATTCATCACGAACTTTGATTACATTATCAAAAGTGAAGCTAATTAACAACAAGTAAACCTAAAAAAACACTTCAATAAGACTATTTTTCAGCAATTAAAAGTCAAAATTAGCAACCAAAAAAAAAAACTAGTTAGGGTTTATGAGACTTACAAGGCGATTCATCCGGAGAAGAGATCCCATCGTGGCCCCAAAAAAAAAATTGGGCGAAAAAAAGTGCTGAAGATTGATGATGAAGATGATGATCAAAGGGAAAGTGAAACAATGGAGTTGGCTAGAAAAGGAAATGACCCAATTTGTAATTTCACGGGTCAAACAGTTGGTTTTTTTTTTGTCAAGTTGACTGAATTGGACTCCAATGGCAGACATAATTGAATTATTTTCATGTCAAATTTGATATATTATTAAAAATTTAATAACTTTTTTCACATGGTTTTTTAAAAAAAAAAAGTAAAAAGAGGTTACCTCGTAGATGGGGTATCAACAATACTAGTTATATTAAATTATTTATAATTTTAATATAATACATAAACGTACTTTTTAATTTAACTTTAGTTAATATTTATGTCTTTTAATTTTGAATCTTTTTAATTGCACGTGATGGTGGATATAGTTGATGTTAAAGAATAACCTTACTGATGGTGATGGTGACAATGATATATAATTATAATGATAAAGGTGGTAGGTGTAATAACGACTGACAGTATTGATTGTCAGTTCGTGATATTCATCAAAAGAAAGTACGAACTGATGTGTTATTTATGTCGCTTTTCAATATTTATATATAACAATAATAGTATAAGTTATACACGACCTAGGTGATCTAGTCATACTAAAACTAAGTTATTCCTTGTCCGTGAGATTTTTAGTTAATATAGGATTCAAACTCTTCACAAAAGTCGTAGGAGTAGATCCAATATTGTGATAATAATGATCGTAATGATGGAGATAGTTGATGATGATTATAATTAATAGTTACTGATGATAATATTGGTTGTAATGATAAAAAGCGATTAGTAATGATATCTAGTAAATATGGATAGAATGATAACATAAAAATATATCCAAATAACATTAATACTTTCTTCAACATCTCAACAAGTAAAATTTTATTCAAATCAAACAAGTTCTCAGCTCTCCATATAAATAAGTACACCATCATATATTCAGATTCAAATCTCGTTAAGCCACAAATAAATAACCCTAGTATAACACAAGGAATGATGACATCTTTTTTTTTAAAAAGACTCACTTAGTAAAAAAAATTCAAATGATTACATAATTGTCCCTTTCTTGTGTCAATCAAATGGTAAATCTCTCCTTAATGACTCCTAGCACACCACAAAAAAGAACCACACAAACCCTCACACTCTCAATTACCTCTTTCTTCTTACAAGTCTTCAACTAATAGTACTATTCCTTTGATATATCCCAAACTTTCAAAAAAACATGACACAAGAAGAAGAAGAAGAAGAAGTTGTACTTTTAGATTATTGGCCTAGTCCTTTTGGAACAATGGCAAGAATTGCCCTAGTTGAAAAAGGAGTCAACTACATCCACAAGTTTGAGGATTTGTCTAATAAAAGTAATTTGCTTTTGGAAATGAACCCGGTTCATCACAAAATACCGGTTCTTGTTCATAAGGGTAAATCTATTTGTGAATCAAATATCATTATTCAATATATTGATGAGATTTGGAAAAACAATTCTCCCTTATTGCCCTATGAACCTTATCAAAGAGCTAAAGCTAGGTTCTTGGTTGACTTTATCAACAAGAAGGTAAAGGACTTTTTAACTCTTAATTAATTTCATATATGTTTGTGTGATTTGATTAACTTGTATAGATTCAGAGATTGTTTGACCGGTGATTAGAGTTATGCAGACATCATCATTTCATATATGTTTGTGTGATTTGATTAACTTGTATAAATTCAGAGGTTATTTGACCGGTGATTAGAGTTATGCAGACATTATCATTTCATATATGTTTGTGTGATTTGATTAACTTGTATAGATTCAGAGGTTGTTTGACCGGTGATTAGAGTTATGCAGACATCATCATTTCATATATGTTTGTGTGATTTGATTAACTTGTATAGATTCAAAGGTTGTTTGACCGGTAATTAGAGTTATGCAGACATCAGTATCATAGATATTAGTTATCTTGTTATGCAGAGTTTAGTCATTCATCATATATTCTAGAGAAAAGGCTCAAATATGCTATTGAACTTTTAGAAAAGGCTCATTTATGTCATTAGTTAAAAATTTGACTCATTTATGTCATTATTGTTAGAGAAAATGTTCATTCATGTCATTATTTTTTAACAATGGTTTTGCAAAATCATTTTTGACACGTGGCCAATTATAATTCGGCCACGTTATCAATTTTTTTAATTAAAAAATTTTTTAAAAAATTACTTCAATTTTTATTCAAAATTTTAATTTTTTATTAAAAAAATTAATGACGTGACCAATTATAATTCGTCCACGTTATCAAATTTTTAAATAAAAAAATTAATTCATTTTTTTTCAGAATTATGTTTTTTTTTTTATTTAAAAAATTGATGACATTGTCGAAGTACAATTGGCCACGTGTCAAAAATGGTTTTGCAAAACCAATATTAAAAAATAATGGCATGAATGAGCCTTTTCTTGGAAGGTAATGGCATAGATGAGCCAAACTTTTAACGAATGACATAAATAAGCCTTTCTGAAAGTTTAATAACATATTTGAGCCTCTTCCCTATATTACATATAAATTAATACTCTTTCTATTTTAATTTGTTCGTCTTTTGACTCGATATAAAGTTTAAGAAAACAAAAAAGAAATAACCCTACAAAGCATTAATTTTAGGTACATGAGTCAAGTGTAAAGGTATGGATGGGGCAAAATGAAGAGCAAGAAGATGGTAAGAAAGAACTTGTAGAATGGTCAAAGTTTTTGGAAGAAGAACTTGGAGATAAACTTTATTTTGGAGGAGATATATTTGGATTTGTAGATATTGTACTTGTTCCTTTCTACAATTGGTTCATTGTCTTCAAGACCTTTGCAAATTTCAACACAATTGAAATAGAATGTCCCAAGTTAGTGATGTGGGGAGAAAGGTGTTTGAATAGAGACTCAGTATCTAAGTCTCTTCCTACTTCAGATCAAGTCTACCAAGCTTATTTGGATTTTAAAAAAGGATGGTCACATGATTTATAAATACCGAGACGAATTCAGAATTTTATATGCTAATGATCGAATGTATCACCTATTTTGAGGTGGGACTATATAATGAGTTGTGAGAGAGTCTAATGATTTAACACCTATCTATCAGTCGATGTTTTTAGATGTTGAAGTAACGTAAATGATAAATATGTATAATAATTGATAAAGAGTGTATCTATATGAAGGAACATGAGTTCACCTATGTATTCATATTCCTAGCAATAATTCTATGTATTGATAGTGCTCTATATATATAAATAAAAATATTTTTAAAACTACTTAATATATATGTGGCCATACTCAAGAAGTTTTATAATGTAATGATTATCGAGTGTAAATTGTACAGTTTCGAAATTTAAATTCTATGTTATATATATTATTTTTCATTTGATATTCATATTGAAATTTAATTTAATTTAAATTTATATTGAAAAATCTTACATAATCTTATGTTATTGGGTTAAAATAAGAAATCAGATTTTTTTTAAAAAAAATTCGGATCAATCCGTCTAATGGGGATAAATTTGGTGAAATTAATAACGGGAGGGATAAAATTAACTTCATTTTAATGGTGATTAAACAATAAATCAAAGTTGGGGGTATTCTTTTCCCTTTTAAATAAAAGGGAAAAGGGTCAAATATGCCCCTAAACTATTCGAAAAGGTCTAGATATACCCTCCGTTTAAAGTTTGGTTCACTCATGCCCTCGCCGTTCAACTTTTGGTCCAAATATGCCCTTATTGGCGTTAGTTGCCATGTTGACATATCCAACTCATTTTTCATTTCTTCAAATGCCACATGGAATTGCCATTAATTTTGACCTTACCACATATATTTATATGAAAATGGAAAGATATTCGGACTCATAAACACCTAATTCGATCCATAATCAACTTCTTTTAAATACACTATCCGACCCATTTTTAACAATTTATTGAATTTTTATTTTTCGATAAATCTCGAAAATGAATAATTGATTAATAGAAAATAGGAAAATATGAAAAAAATATAAAATTAACGCCAAGAATTCACAAATAAATATAGTAACCTTATATCTAACATTTTAATATTTTTTTTAAATTTTTATTTTTTCCGTAAATCTCAAAAATGAATAATTGATTAATAAAAATATGAAAAGTATGAAAAAAAATATAATTTTCGTATTTTTTATTAATAAATTACTCATTTTCGGGATATGTCAAAAAAATACAATTTTAAAAAATGTTGAAATTGTTGAATGAAATGTTACTATATTTATTTGTGAACTTTTGACGTTAATATTATATTTTTTTCATACTTTTCATATTTTTTATTAATCAGTTACTCATTTTCGAGATTTACGAAAAAAATAAAAATTTTAAAAAAATATTGAAATGTTATATTTAAGGTTACTATATTTATTTGTGAATTTTTGGAATTAATTTTATATTTTTTTCCTATTTTTCCTATTTTTTATTAATTAATTACTCATTTTCGGGATTAACCAAAAAATAAAATTTAATAAATTTGTTAAAAATGGGTCGGATAGTGTATTTAAAAGGAGTTGATTTATGAGTCGAATTAGGTGTTTATGAGTCCGAATATCTTTCCATTTTCATATAAATATCATGTGGTAAGGTCAAAATGACATGACAATTCCATGTGACATTTAAAGAAATGAAAAATGAGTTGGATATGTCCAACATGACAACTAACGCCCATAAAAGCATATTTAGACTAAAAGTTGGACGGCGAGGGCATGAGTGAACCAAACTTTAAACGGAAGGTATATCTAGACCTTTTCGAATAGTTTAGAGGCATATTTAATCTTTTTCCCTAAATAAAAATGACTCCCCATCTGAGAGACTAATTTAAATTATTTAATACTAATTCAAATTGTCTTATTATTCAGGATTTTGATGACACAACACATATATATTAATAAAATAACTAAGGATAATGATGATCAAAATTTTAATTTTTATTTTCCAGATTTTAAAAGAGAAGGTCCAGAAAGATGTAGGGCATTCTTGATAATACAAAATAAATTAAATTAAAGCCTCACCAACCTATGACTAATCATAATTTCTATTTATAGTAATGAAGTCATTCATATCTTTAAGATAATGATGATCAATTAAATTTATTTTAAAAATTTATTCTGTGTTATAAGCATTTTATCTCAAACATAAATGTAAAATTAAATAAATTTTTTTTTCTAGATTCATAAGAGAAGTTCCTAGAAATATGTAGTCATTCTTTGATAGTACAACCAACAAACTCTATTTATAGACATAATTTTCAATTAAAATGTTCATCACATATACTTTAATTTCATCTAGGATAACTTTTAATTATCAAAAATGAGTAATGAAGTTGTTCTTTTGAGTGCTTATGTGAGTATGTTTGGTATGAGGGTAAAAATTGCATTACATGAAAAAGGGATTCAATATGAATACAAAGAGGAAGATTTGAGTAATAAAAGTTCACTTTTATTACAAATGAATCCAATTTATAAGAAAATTCCAGTGTTAATTCATAATGGAAAACCAATTTGTGAGTCACTTATAATTGTTGAGTATATAGATGAAGTTTGGAAGGACAAATCTCCTTTGATGCCTTTTGATCCTTATAAGAGGGCTCAAGCTAGGTTTTGGGCTGATTTTATTGATAAAAAGGTATACAATTTACATTTATATATTATATATTTTCTTTTATTACTAAAAAATAGTTGGTGTATACATATATAAAGATTTTAAAGTTTTACTTTTAAGAGGTTTGTAGATAGTCGAGTGCGATAATATTGATTAGTTAAATAAGAAGTGTGTGTTTGATTTTGGGATTACCGTTTAAGTCATATGAATTGATGATTGACATCTATTAGTGTTTTTGAAATTTCATATAACTGAAGTTAAAATATATATAATTGAAATTGAGTTTTTTTTTCTTCTTCATGAATTTAATTATATAACTGAAGTTCAGGTACATATGAATAAAATTTAGTTGTTTTTGCTTGAACATCAATCATAAAGATTAAAAGTACGAATTTTTACATGTATTTCAATTTTTTACTTGATGTTCATCCAAATAGGGTAAAGTCGTGTTTATTCGTATTATTATTATTATTATTGTTATATCATTTTCTGTATATTTTAAAATTGAGATTACATAAAAATACGTCTTTACTTAAATCAAAAACGAAAAAAATAATTGAAGTTCAGATATACATGAATAAAATTTAATTGTTTTCGCTTGAACTTCAATCATAAAGATTAAAAGTTCGAATATTTTATTTGTATTTTAATTTTTTTACTTGATGTTCATCCACATAGGGCAAAAGTAATTTTAATTCATATAATAATAATAATAATAATAATATTTTTAAAATTATTATTATTATTATTATATGTTTTTTTATATATATTTTAAAATTGAGATCAGATAGAATTATGCTTTATTAAGAATCGAAAATGAAAAAATTCTTAATAGACAACGCTTAATTTTCAGGTCTATGATAGTGGAAAGAGAATATGGGCTACAAAAGGAGAAGATCAAGAGGCAGCCAAGAAAGAATTCATAGAATGCCTAAAACTATTGGAAGGAGAATTAGGAGATAAGACATATTTCAATGGAGAAAATTTTGGGTTTGTGGATTCGGCTTTAATTCCTTTCTATAGTTGGTTCCCAACTTTTGAGAAATTTGGGAATTTTAACATAGAGAAAGAGTGTCCAAAGTTTGTGGCATGGGCCAACAAATGTATTCATAAAGATAGTGTCTCCAAATCTATAGCGGAACCAAATAAAGTTTACGAGTATGTGTTAAAAATGAAACAACACCTTGGCCTTCCATAGAGAAATATATGGAGAAGTTCGATATTATGGTCTTTTCGTTTTAACGTATAAACAGACTTGACGAAGTTAAGATATGAAGATATTCAGCTATGAAAGATTCCATAAAGAAATATATGGAGAAGCTCTATATTATGGTCTTTTCGTTTTATTCGTATAATCAGACTTGATGAAGTTAAGCTATGAAGATATTCAGCTACTTAGATATTATTAAGTTAGTAGTTATGTTTTATTTTTGAAAACTTGTTATAGAATAAATGTTGTTATCTATATACATGTAAAGAATAAATGTTTTTACTATATCCTATTAAGGGATGGCTTTGGTGTAATAAAACTACTTTAGGTAGAAAGGAGATTTATAATATTATAAATTTTTTTATTATTCTAGTGTTTCTTTTTTTTGCTAGAATATAAATTTTATATTCTTGATCGCATTTTCCTTATATTATAAATTTTTTATTATTCTTGTGTTTTTTATTTTATTGGAATATGATTCGAGCTGTATTTTATTGACTCTGAAACATCAAAAAATGGTTTGTTTAGTAGAAATTTTGGATTATTTCTTGTAGATTAAAAATTTGAAGGTTTGTTTTAATTTGTAACAAACTAAACTAATCATAGAACTTGATAATTAAGATATAAAACTAACTCAAAGAATATTGAAGGTAAAATTAATTCAATCAATAATAGAGAACATGTAGTAATTAAGTAATATTTTTTAGCAAATTATCTATTAATTGGATACTCTCTTGCAAGAGTTATTGGTTTGTTTTTGTTTTTGCAATTTTCTTCTAGATTAAAATTAAAAATTTTAAATTAAAAGTGTAAAAAAAATTGAACTAAGTAGAACCTATTTTTATATTTACAAATAATTTTTTTAAACCAATTCGACCCATCCTTCTTATGTGTTCTATATAGCTATAGTATTTTGAATCTGTGTGGTATATACTTATTGTCATTATTTTTTAAGAGGTGCGTAAAATCAAAATGAATTACGATAAATATAATTTAGCACTTCAAGTTGTCATTTAAAATCTCTATTCAATATAATGAAACTTTGTGTAAATTTGGGGTTTAGGAACCTTCTGCTTGTTAAATTTGACAAGATTCAAAAATGAATTAATGAGAAGATATGGTAGTTAGGAGGATAATTCTTCATTGGTAGAAAAGTCAAGATAGCATCTTTTGTAGGTGAAATTTAGGTGAACCATAAATTGGTTTCACAAGGTAAATCTTGACATTTTTGACATATTGTGATGTCATGGATGACATCAATAGGAAGAATTCACTCCTATAAATAGGTAGCTCCTAATTCATTTGTAACACACCTCTCACTTGTCTTCTCATCTCCAAAGGCATTTGTTCTTCTTTCTCTCTTGTAGTATTTCACTTGTACTCTTTTGGAGTGAAATAAATATTGGTTGGTTGTGTCTGAGGACTAGGCAAAAGAAAACAAAAGTTTGCCGAACCTCGTTAATTCTTGGTGTTCCTTTTGTTGTTGTCTCATTTACTATTTATTAGCTACATTTAGATATAGCAGTTGTGATTCTATCACTCTCTATATATTTGGCTTCCGCAACAATTGGTATCAGAGCCAAGGTATTATCTGAGTATGCTCTGTGGTTGCAGCATAGTCTGAACTTCCACATCAGAAAAAGATTTACTTTGGTCTTTGCATTGTTAGCTAGTAAATAGTATTTGTAGTAAAATGGAAGACAAGAAAAATGATGAGTCCACATCAAGTGTCAATAATACGTCATCATTGGCATCTTCGCTTATGACAAGAATTGTGTCAAATGCGAAATTTGCAGTTGAAATTTTTGACGGGTCAGGACATTTCGGAATGTGGCAAGGCGAGGTCCTTGATGTTCTTTTTCAACAAGGGCTAGATATTGCCATTGAAGAAAAGAAACCAGACGGTGTAGGAGAAGAAGATTGGAAGATTATCAACCGTGTTGCTTGCGGTACCATTCGATCTTACCTTGCAAGAGAACAAAAGTATCCATACACGAAGGAAACATCTGCAAATAAATTATGGAATTCATTGGAGGAGAAATTCTTGAAGAAAAACAGTCAAAATAAACTTTACATGAAAAGAAGACTGTTACGCTTCACTTATATTCCTGGTAGCACAATGAATGATCATATCACCAGTTTAATAAGTTGGCGACAGATTTGCGGAATATGGATGTGACTTTTACGGATGGAGATATGGCCTTAATGTTGTTAAGTTCACTTCCCGATGAGTTCGAGCATCTTGAAACGACTCTACTGCATGGGAATGATGAAGTATCTCTCAAAGAAGTTTGTTCTGCCTTATACAGTTATGAACAAAGAAAGAGAGAAAAACAAAAAGGCGGAGAAGCAGAAGCACTGGTTGCGAGAGGTCGTTCTCAAAATCATATGAGAACGAAGAAAGGGAGATCCAAGTCAAGATCGAGACTCAGCAAAGATGAATGTGCCTTTTGCCGAGAAAAAGGGCATTGGAAGAAAGACTGCCCAAAGTTGAATAGCAAAGCCAAACCAAATAATGGGAAGGCTGTCATGGATTCAAATGTGGCTGATTGTGATGACTCCGATTACTCACTAGTTACAACAGATCCATCCAAATCATCTGATGTATGGTTGATGGACTCAGCTTGTAGTTATCATATGTGTCCCAATCGGGACTGGTTTATTGATTTACAAGAAGGAGAATGTGGAGTTATTCACACTGCAAACAATAATCCTCTTACCGCATATGGTGTTGGTTCAATCCGATTAAGGAACCATGATGGATTAAGTAGAACATTACAGATGTTCGATATGTACCAGATTTGAAGAAAAATCTCATTTCTGTAGGAGCCCTAGAATCAAAGGGATTCAAAGTCATTGCAGATAATGGCGTGATGAGAATATGCTCTGGTGCACTGGTGGTAATGAAGGCAATTCGAAGAAATAATAACA
>CM040629.1:5561702-5607319 GCA_022817965.1 Solanum lycopersicoides
AACCTGATAAACTTTGTTCATGGTATTCTATAGCAATCAAATTGAAAGTTATGGAAAGGTCCTTCTGAAAAGGACATTTGACAAGGTGATGACTCTAAACAATGGTTGTATCACACAAAATTGTAAGAAATAGGAACAAAATATTAGTGAGGAAAAAGCTACCTCGCGAAGAGCTTTTCGAACTGAATGTTTTTATTTGTTCTTACTTGATGAGTCAATGTTTGAGACATGAAAACCTGGGGCATGTCAATTACAAAACCTTGTAAGGAAAACTGATCAACTTAGAAGTTTTGTCTAACTTTGGGTGCAACAAATAAAAATTTCAAGTTTATGTGAAATCTAAGTATGTTGAGCATTCTTATAAATCTGTTGAAAGGAATTTTAATCCCTTAAAATTGATTTACATTGACATTTGTGATATGAAGTCAATATCATCTCGTAGTGGGAAAAAGTATCTCGTTACTTTAATTGACAATTGCATTAAAAAAAACTGTCTATTTGCTTAATGGTAAGGATGAAGCAATAGAAATGTCTAGACAATATAATATCGAAGTTGAAAATCAGTTGGGAAAGATGCTAAGAAGTGATAAGAATGGAGAGTATGAATCTCCTTGTGCAGAAATATGTTTGGAAAGTGGATTTATCCATCAAACTATTGCCCTATTCACATCAATCTAAAGAGAAAAAATTGAACGTTGAAAGAAATGATGGATGCATTTGTAGAAGTTCGGTTTACCACAAACTTGTGTGGAGGAACTATCCTTACTACAAAAGGGATCAAAAAAAAATTGTCTTTTCATAAAGAAAACAATTTTGTTTGTTCAGAACACAATCTATTCATATGAGAAATGAAAAGGAAGAAAATCCAACTTGAAATATTTCAAAGTGTGGGGGTATCTAGCCAAAGTCTAAGAATCTATTCCTAAAAGGATTGAAATAGGAGCTAAGATTGTGGACTGTAAAATTAGACTTGAGTAGTCTAGTGAAAGGTCTAAACGACCTTGGAAAGAACAAAAGGAGAATGTACTTAATAAAGAGATCAAGAGGCGTAGTAAATGTCAAGGGACATATACTTCCTTCAAATATGATTTTGTAACATTTCTTGTGTCTTATGTAGACTCATCCTTTTGGACAAATGGTGTCAATAGTGAGATTGGTTCAATCTTGAGCAATCCTATTGGAAGTTGGTTGATCTTCCTCCAGAAAATAAACTTTTGGGTTCAAAGTGAATCCTCAAAAGGAAAATGAAAGTGGATAGAATTGTTGACAAATATAGAGCAATACTTTGTGTCAAAGACTTCAGACAAAAACAAGGTTTTGATCTTGTCGATATATATACTTGTTAGTAACTAGAATTACATTCACTCGGATGCTAAAATTATTAGTTGTGGTATATGACCTCCAAATTCATCAAATGAATGTGAAAAGAACTTTCTTAAATGTATAATTGGAGGAAGAAATTTACATGGAACAACCTGAGGGTTTTGTGGTTCCTGGTAAATGAAAGAAAGTGTGCAAACTTGTTAAGTCACATTATGGACTAATGCAAACACCTAACAATGACATAAGAAATTTGACCAAAAAACCATGTTGGCAAATGGATTTAAGATTGATGGAACTGATAAATGTTTTCACATTAAAATCATAAGGTCATTGTTTGTTTCTATATTGGTGATATGTTGATCATCAATAGAGACACTAATGACATAAATGCTACTAAACATATGCTATAAAGCAAGTTTGGAATGAAAAATATTGGAGTTGCTGATGCGATCTTAGATATAAGAATCCTTAGAACTCCATAATGTTTAGCATTGTCACTGTCTCATTGCATTGAAAAGGTACTTGACTTGTTCAAATATTTGGATGTCAATATTGTCAAGTCTCCATTAAATGTGAGCTTTGCATTTCAAAAGAGTGAAAGCAAAAGTGACTCACAATTGGATTGTGCTAGAGTATTGGGAAGTATGATGTATATCATGAAGTGTGCGCGATCAGATATAACATTTGAGTCGGTTAACAAGTGATCCCAATAAACTCATTAGATGGCAATAAATAGATTTTTGGAGTATTTAAAATAATACTTAAAACTATGCCTTGCATTATAACAATATCCAGCAGTATTGAATGGATATAGTGATGCAAATTGGATCACCGAACAAATAAAGAAATATCTACAAATGGATATGTATTTACTCTTGGTAGAGGAGCAGCCTCTTGGAAATATTTCAAAAGAGACATGTATCGCGAGCTCTACAATGATCTCTGAGCTAGGTGCTCTAGATAAGGTCGGTGAATAAGTTGAAAGACTCTGTAATTTCTTGATAGATATTCTATTTTGGCCCAAACCGTTGACATTAGTATGCAAACACTTTGATAGTCAAGATGCAATAGGTAGGGCATGGAGCATATAACGGAAAGTCTCGTCATATATGACATAGACATGTTACAGTTAGAAAACTACTCTCTAGTGGAATTATCAGAATTGACTATGTAAAGTCGAAGGATAATGTGTCGGATCCACTTACAAAAAGGCCTAACTAGAGAGAAAGTTGAAAGATCATCTAAGGGAATGGATTTACGGCTTAGGACAAGTCATCATGGCGGTAACTCTATCTAGCAGACTGGAGATCCCAAGAGCTAGATTCAAGGAGAAAAACAAAGTTGTGAATGACGGTTCGGCATTGTCAACAAACTCAATCCATTTTCATGATGAAGACAATGCTCAGGGACAAGGATACAACATTAAGGCTTGTTAATGAGTTAATAGAGCTTAATGGTTTTAATGATTTGCTAAGTTTGGCAGAGTTGACCAAATAGTGTATCTACGCGATAACACGGTTAGGAATCACCTATGTGAGTGTGAAGTGTAAGCCGCTTCAAAGAAGATGATTGTCAAAAGCCCATCTCTCTATACACTCATGAAACCAGGAGGTGTTCATGGCTAAAACGAACACAACCGTAAGAACCATAAACGGTAAAGAGTTAATTGTGTGACATATGGTTGTCTAGGTATACACCAAAGCTCGACGGTTCAAAGATATCGTATCTACCGATTGACCGAGTATATCCGACATATGTTCACTACGAAAAGTCCAAGGGGAAACCTACTTATCCAGATGCAATTAATTCTTGCTTGTAAAGTACACATAATTGTATGTTTCTTTGTCTTTGAGTCATTCCTCATTCATGCGGGGGATTGTTGAGTTTTAAAATGTGTGAAAATGAAGAGTTGCGACTTTTATGAAGAATTGTGACTTTTATGAAAGGTTGCGACTTTTGTGAAAAGTTGTGACTTTTATGAAAAGTTGCGATTTTTATGAAAAGTTGTGACTTTTATGGAAAGTTGTGACTTTTATGAAAGGTGACGACCTTTCCGAAAGATTGTGACTTTTCCATAGGTTTGTGACCTTTCCGATAAGGCACAATAAGAACCTTTTCACACTACCCTTTGTTTTCTATAAATTGAGAAATTTTCTCTCATTATAAAAAACTAGAATTTATGGACTTCTTGTTCAACTACTAAATCTAGTATTCTAAGTGTACTTTACTGTCATTGAGTGGTTCGCTGACACCAGAGTTTTTGGTATCTATACTCTGGTGATTGAGATCATTTTACCCTGGGAGGTCATATTCCAAATCAAACCTCGGATACTAGAGGGGAATAATTTCCTTAAGGGGACACTGTGAGTTCAGTGGACTTGATCTTTTTCTTATTAAAATTTTCCAGATTCTGGTACGTGTTTTACAAATTTAAGATTTGTGAATTAATTCCAGTTCTTCTATTCTTTTGTTTTTCACTAGTTCATCAAACTTGGTAACTTCGTGTTTCTGCAAAGTTTGTTGGAATCAGTAAGATTCTTTTAACACATATTAACAACAATTCTTTTTAAGAAAAATATTTCGTATATTTTTTTTAATTTGTTTCTGATTCTAGTTTCACTACTAGTTTTAATTTTCTAGTTGTGAAAATGTTCTTAAACTTTGTTGTCTAACAAAGATGTTAAAAGTTTTGCTCTAAATATGTTTGGAATACAGGATGAACAACATCAATGGTATTGGATTCATTAGTTTGAACTAAAATAATCTATACGCTTCAAAAAAATCAAGATTACTTGTAAGCAAAAATTTAATCATCTACGAAGCATGTGTAGATTATGATTTTCCATGTAATGCAATATGGATACCAAAGGTGCCGATGAAATTGTGTGTTTTCACTACCTTAGCTGCTTGAGGGTTGATTTGACAGTGGAAAATTTTAGAGAGCGAAGGGTTGTCTGCGCCAGTTGGTGTTATATGTGTAAGGAGGTGGGCGAGGACATGGATCATCTTCTTATACATTGCCGGTTGAGTCTGAGGTTATGGTGGGATATGTTTAGGTACTTTGATACTTCATAGGTAATGCCAAATACTGTGAAAGAGTTGATATTCAGCAGAAAGATTGGGAGGAGAAAACGAAGGGCTTGGAACATGGTTCCACTTGCGTTAACGTGGATTGTTTGGAGACAAGTAAGAGTGCTTTTGAAGGACTAGAATCGAGTTTCTATTAGTTGAGGAGTATATATTCCATTGTTTTCTTTGGCTGTTAACCGAAAGTTCGTTGTTGTATAGATGATTGGTGAAGTTTGTAGAGAATCATATTGTTTTGTAGATTATTTAGCTTTTGGTGGTATAAAACCTGTATATGACTACTTATGGCCATGTTTATGAATGAAATACTCTTACTTGATTAGAAAAGGTATGGGTTAAAAAGTGTAAAACAAATACGGATTCCCGGCTCATGATGAAGTTGTTTTTCATGCAGAGAAGGGGAGATGGTATATCAACACCAAAATCACGGGAACTTTACTTATTGGTAACAGAGAGAACAGAGCAGAGGTTCATTTTCACGGTGCAGATCACATGCCAACCAGGTAATTTAGTTTGACTTTTTTGAGACGTATGACCTATTGTATAAGCTGCAGTTCATGGCACATGAAGTTCTAGCTTTTAAATTGTAAGCATAAACTACGCTTCATCAGTAAATATATCTCTACATGTTACTCTGTGACCAGCTAGGTAAGTATAAGTCTATCTTGTAAATACCCATGTCTGACAAGACAGATGCGTGTTTTCTACCAAAATTACGAGTGCTTCAGTCAAACAACTTTTAAGTTAGCTTAAAAGAAGTAGCTTTTAAGTTATAAATAAAAAGTCAAACTGAAATGACCTTTAAGTTAAAAAACAAAAAGTAGAGGGAGACTTACTTTTGGTTTTGGACTTATTTTAAGTCATTTTTGACCTAACCAAACACTTCTTAACTCATTTGAAGTCATTTTTTTTTACTTATTTTAAGTTGTTTTTTCTTTGAGAAAGTTAACTGGTATTTTTTTTAAAAAAAGTTATTTTTAAATTTTTATATTTGCCAAATTATTCTAGAAGTCAAAAACTGACTTAAAAGTAGGTTTGACCAACTTTTAAGTCAATCCAAACACCCTCTAACTTAGGTACCAAAAACAACAATTGGATTCTCATCTAGAAAGGAAAATTCTTTAATAACTTGCTTAAGATCCCTCCTAACATTTAGGTAACACAATCTTGAAAATTTATTTGAGATTAACAATAAAAAAAATTAGGGGAAAAGGGAAATTATACCCCTCAACTACGCAATTTTGAGAGGATATACCCCTTCGTTAAAAAAGTTATGCATATATACCCTCGTTGTCTAACAAATGATGCATATTCACTTCCACAGATAGCTAGCATGTATTCAGCTGGATCTATTCCAAACAACTCCCCTAAGATTCTTGAAAACCACGAGAAAAAAGTCCTTCCATTTGAAGTCCACAACCTGATGGGGTGGTGTGAGTTTGGAACCCTCAGGTGGAAACCTTGTCCAGAACTTCTTGTTAGGATCAAAATCCCCATTCTTTGGTTCTCGAGTAATTGGGGCATGCTTCTGAGTAGAATACCTGATACCTAGCAGAAGACGAACCACCAAATCATAATTCTTATGTCCCTTGGTTATTGGTTGCGCTGTCTTCTTCATTTCCACAACTTCAGAGTGGCAAGGACTCTTCCGAAAATCCCAACTTTCATCTCCTTCGGAACTCTCAATCTCTTCATCATCATCATCCTCGTCCTCCTCGTCCTCCTCCTCATCATTCCTAGGAACAAACATAGAAGAAGCCTCCCTATTGTCAACAATGTCACAAATAATATCTCCTGCTTCACCATCAGATTCCCATATACAAATCCTCGGTAAATTAACATTCCTTTTGCGCACATTCATCGTCACAGAAGATCTCCTTAGAACCTGACCACCATTACCACCATTACCACCACCAGTACTAAATTCTTGTTTTGATGAATTACTATCACCCCATGAACCACTAGTGTAACAAGTCTCCTACCATCAGGCCAGCTAAAAACAACATTTCCTTTAGGCATCCCATCATCACAATCCCCTTCATATCTTTTCCCATTTGCCCAAATCAAAACCCCTTTACCAAACATAACCCATTTTCTCCATTCTCCAATATACTCATTCCCATCTCCCCAAACATACCTCCCTTCCCCTTCTTGCAAATTTCACTTCCAAGAACCAACCCACAAATCCCCATTAGCATATAACTTGTCCCCAAACCCATGTTTCCGATCTGCTGCCCACCAACCCCGATACATGTCCCCATCAGCTCCGATAAACGTCCCATACCCATCCATTCTCCCATCCTTAAAATCCCCTTCATGAGTCGCCCCTGAAGGCCACGAAAACTTTCCTTTACCACTCGCCTTCCCTCTTCTCCGCTCACCTTCATACATACACCCATCAGACCATAAATACTTCACATTACGATGCGGAACTTTTCCCAAAAATGTTCCAGTGTACAGATCTCCGTTCGGAAGCTGCCAGAACTCAGCCATATCATCATTCGTCGGCGTTATGCGACGTGACCCAGCTTGCAATCTTGATCGATTAGCTGATGTACACAACGGAGGGATGATTATCACGTCTCCATCTTCTTCCGGACTATTTTTCTTCGTCATAGTAGTAGCAACAACAACAACAACAGTAGCAGCAACAACAACACAAGGTTTCTTCACAGTTTCACGCATTTCCTTCTTTCTTTTTCAGCTCAACTCAACAGTACTGTGCTCGCCGGAGAGTCGGTACCGACGACACTGACGGTGCCAGAGACTTTTTTAATGATGTTTTTTCTCTCTTTCTTTTGCTTTTTTGAAATTTTTTTGGTGGTATTGTTGAGCACTCAGCACACTTATTCATTACTAATCTCGTATTTCTTCATTATCGACTAAGTTGTTATTTCTGGTGTTAACATTCATTATTCATTACACATTAAGGGATCAATGGTATTGGATTCATTAGTTTGAACTAAAATAATATATACGCTTCAAAAAATCAAGATTACTTGTAAGCAAAAATTTAATCATCTACGAAGCATGTGTAGATTATGATTTTCCATGTAATGCAATATGGATACCAAAGGTGCCGATGAAATTGTGTGTTTTCACTACCTTAGCTGCTTGAGGGTTGATTTGACAGTGGAAAATTTTAGAGAGCGAAGGGTTGTCTGCGCCAGTTGGTGTTATATGTGCAAGGAGGTGGGCGAGGACATGGATCATCTTCTTATACATTGCCGGTTGAGTCTGAGGTTATGGTGGGATATGTTTAGGTACTTTGATACTTCATAGGTAATGCCAAATACTGTGAAAGAGTTGATATTCAACAGAAAGATTGTGAGGAGAAAACGAAGGGCTTGGAATATGGTTCCACTTGCGTTAACGTGGATTGTTTGGATAGAAGTAAGAGTGCTTTTGAAGGACTAGAATCGAGTTTCTCTTAGTTGAGGAGTATATATTCCATTGTTTTCTTTGGCTGTTCACCGAAAGTTCGTTGTTGTATAGATGATTGGTGAAGTTTGTAGAGAATCATATTGTTTTGTAGATTATTTAGCTTTTGGTATAAAAGCTGTATATGACTACTTATGGCCATGTTTATGAATGAAATACTCTTACTTGATTAGAAAAGGTATGGGTTAAAAAGTGTAAAACAAAGACGGATACAAATACGGATTCCCGGCTCATGATGAAGTTGTTTTTCATGCAGAGAAGGGGAGATGGTATATCAACACCAAAATCACGGGAACCTTTATAGCTACTAATTGGATTGCTACACGGAATCTCCTATTTCCTCAATCTCGCTCGCCTTTATTTATATCTCCCTCT
Source organism: Solanum lycopersicoides (assembly GCA_022817965.1). Taxonomy (NCBI): domain Eukaryota; kingdom Viridiplantae; phylum Streptophyta; class Magnoliopsida; order Solanales; family Solanaceae; genus Solanum; species Solanum lycopersicoides. Next base: position 5,569,929 of record CM040629.1, read on the forward strand.
CTCTATAACCCCCCCCCCCGGCTCTTCTTCCTTGTATTTTGATTACATCTCCATATATCTTTTTGTATTTTCTCGACTCTTCCTCTTAGTATTTTTGTCTCTTTTTGTATTTTGTATTCTCATCATTCTCTCTCTCTTTATATACATATACATATATATACATATATATATATATATATATATATATATATATATATATATATATATATATATATATATATATTGAGGTATCATGCAAATGTATTTGTTGTATTCATATGTGCATTTAGGTTATATAATCTCTCTCTCACACCCCCTATCTATATTTTCTATGTCCACCTCTTTTGTATTCCTATATTTTTTAGGTGTCTTGCGACTGTATTTGTTATATTCATAGTGCTTTTAAGTTAAACACCTAGTGTTTTTGTCTCCGATAGCATTTGAACTTGTGACCTCATGGTACTTAACCCGTTTCACTGACTACTAAGATTTTATTTGTTTTCGACGTCTGAAACTAAATGCACATCTGAATGATTAATATGATGTCTCTTGATTTGAATACTGAATGATTAAGACTATTTGTTGTAAGCATTCCTCACTTTGCCATAGCCCTTTTTGGAGACAGCATCCTAAATGACTTTGGCTTGGTTATTCGCAACATTGATTTCTCCATCATTTCATTACCTTAGCCGTACCTTACTCTGATACCAAATTGTCACAGATTTCTACTAAGCACATGTGAGGCAATTGACAATTTGCTCACAATCTTGTTATGCCAATGTTAGTCTAAAACTCTAGGAATTGCTAAGAGAATGGAAGTGAGAACACAAGACTTGCTAGGAAAAAATTTACTGTAGAGAACTTTGATTTTTTTGTTTTGAAAATATTGTATAGTTGTACATAGAGTATCCATTGTCATCACAGGCGTATCTAGATGGGGTTCTGTGGGTTCACGTGAACACATGCTCCCCTTTTTGGATCATATATAGTAGTGTTATATTTTTCAAAAGATAATTAAATATAGAGGTGTGAATCCACGTTTAAAGTAGCATGTAATGATACAATGATGATTGGGTGCACCTCTCTAAGCAAAGATATAAACTTATATCTATCTTATTTTTTGGTAACACTCCAAGTGGTTATCGGTAACACTTTTGGCATTTCAATCATTTTATCTTTTGTGTTTTTGCTTTAATCTTTCAAAATTTTCAAGTGTGCTACATCAGGAATTTCTAATTAAAAAAATAGTACTGCTAAATTTTAATATAATTAAATCATGTGTATATTAAAATTTAAAACTAGGTGTATTATGTATGTTGGACCTATAATTTAAAAATTTAACGGTTATGTATTAAGAACTTAAAGGTCAAATCGATCTAATTTATATCTTAGATACATTTTTTCGTAATAGTGCACATATCCTTCTGAAATTCTGGATACGCCTCTGATTGTCATACATATAAAAATACGGCTCTCCATTACTAAAAACCTTCAAAATGATACTAATAAAGAGTAGAAAATAAAGCAACCATCTCAACTAGAGATAAATACCGAAAAACATAACAATTTAAAAGATAAAAGCATAAGAGGGATTCAAGGCACGATCAACAACCACTACTAGTACATTCATGGGCAAAGTGACCATTCTCACCAGCAAGTCTTGTCGCTTTGCTAGGGAATGTAGCTAGAGTGAAGGCTACGAAGGTGGTAAATACTCCGATAGCGGTGGTCGTGGCAGTGGTTGCTACAAATGTGGTGAGGATAGTTACTTTGACCGTGAATGTACCAGTGGTGGTCGTTGATCGTGGCTTGAATCCCTCCTATGTTTTAATGTTTTAAGTTATATTTTTCGGTATTTATCTCTAGTTGACATTGTTACTTTATTTTATGTTCTTTATTAGGTGTCATTCTGAAGCTTTTTTGTCATGAGTAGTAGTATTTCTGTTCATGTTGCAAGAGATACTCTCAATATAACTATACATGTTCAAAGGTAAAAATCAAAGTTCTCTACAATCTTTCCTACCAATCCTCTTGTGTTCTCTTAGCGATTCCCAAACTTTTAGACTAACTTGGTATAGCATGACTGTGAGCAAGTGTCGCGAGAATGTGAGCAAATTGTCAACTGTCACACGTGTGTTCTGTAGAAGACTATGTCTGTGACATTAAGCTGTATTAAAAGCTACCAGCTTACTAACTTATGTTATTCATGAACTCAGCTGCTTGACTATTAGACAAACTAGAACAGGAAATTTTGCAGAGGTGGAATGGATGGAATCATGTGACGAGCAATTTCAACACTCAATTTCAATCAAGACATACAACTCGCGTACGAGTTTTGTTGTATACAATATGGTCAAAATATACAACTTGCATATGATTTGTATACAATTATGTTATTGGTATTTTGTATGCATCATATAAGTAGGGTGTGTATAATTTTATATCCAGGCTCCAATGATATATTAGTCAGAAAATAACATATATATGCCATGTTAGACCTGATCTTAGACCTAGTATATAACAAATATAACTTATTTAATAATCAGAACATCATCTCTACATAAAAAAGAAACGGTTTGCGGAGATGCAGCTGAAGACCAAAAACGAAGTGAGCAACATAAATGATCCACTGCGTATACTGCTGAAAAAATGACCTTTGCTTCTTATCATCCTAGAGAGAGCCCAGTTAGAATATGCCACCTAATAAATAATAATAAAAATGATTTTAAAAAATTAAAGTTTTAAGGGTAAAAATAGACCAAAAAGGTGGACTGAGGGGTAGGGGGTGTGCAAAATATCGAACTGAAAAAAATAGTATTGGTTTATTGTGTTTTTAATGGGTTTATTAAAAATATTATTGGGTTATTGATTCGGTATCGGTTTTTACTATACCCAATAACTCAATAAGACGATAATAATTTATTATTTTACCCTTATTAAATATTAATAATTTAATATATAATTAGACACTATAATTATATCAAATTATTAGTACTCTACCAATTTCACACTGGACCTTTTTACTAGTTTTTACTGTTTACTCCAAACTAAAGATTAAAGTAAGGGGTTGGCAATTATAGTTATTTGATTTTAGTTTTAGTCTTGTTGGACTATATTATTTTAATTTTAGTTTGTAATTGTAGGTTATAGCATTTGCAAGTTTATAAAGGTCCATAATTTAACTAATATAAAATATTTCATACTATGTTTTGGTGGTAACATGTAATTATAGCCTTCGTACTATATTTTCTCTTATTGATGCAATTTCTCATTATCTTTCTTTTTCACTATACCAAAGCATTTAGAGAAGTGAGAAGACATAAAATATTTATGGACATTTTTTTATTGGGTAAATCGAAAATCAAATCGAAAATGATCAAAAACTGATAAAGGATATCTTATTGGTTTGTTATTGGGTTATCATATTTAAAAATCAAAAACTGATAAATCGAACGATAATACATAAAACTAAATCGAACCAACCAATACACACCGCGCTGACGGATATTTTTAACCCAATAGGTGGATGAGGAGTATATTTGGACCTTTTCGAATAGTTTAAGTATATTTTTGACCATTTTCCGTATATCATATTTTGTCCGTCGAATACATATATCCAGATACATGTATCCGACAATTTGAATTAAAGAGATACATATTTTAGTAATTTTGAATTAAATATACTTAACCGATTTACTGAATAAAGGAGTAATTAAGCTTAATTAATAACTAATACTGATTTGCAGATTCATGCATATCAATTCTAACAAATCTTTCTAAAATAACGAAATCCTAAAACCACAATAATTCTCTTATTGAAAAATTATCTTCTTGGCAACAATTTTTATTTTGTTTCTTGCGTTTGATAATTTTTAAAAAATGATTAATATCCCCATAAAGATCGATGAAATACTTCTCAAAGGATAATGTGACTTACCATGATCTTGTTGAAGGTATTTCCATGGAACTACAAATCGATTGGAGTCATAATGTTTGGGACTCAATTTTGAAAAATTACTTTAGCTTTTGACTTATTGCAGTTATCCAACCTTCTTTGCAAATCATGTTTCTATGGAAGGAGAATGTAACTCTAGACAAGATATGGATCTTATAGGGAAGATTGCTAGCTTCACATCTTATAGTTATGTACTAATGTAATTATGACAAGATATAGTGTGTGTTATGAAATTAGTCGTAATGTTTTACAGATCAGATACATGGTGAAAGACAATTCGACTCCAATTAAAATTTGGAACAAAATTAGAATGAAGTTGTTTATGGAATAAAAAGATACAAATCTGATTTTGGATTGTATCCATTATGCGTAACAACTACAGAGAAAATTATTGGATGGTGAAATAGTTTTTGCGTCGGATACATCAATTGTTTGATTTCATTTTTTTCCTCTGTACTAAAAGATTTGAATAGTCTTAGATACATTTAGTTTAGGTATGGAAAGTTGTTTTTTTATATCTTATTTTTTCTTTAGATACATGATGCAAACATACTTAGATACACTATTTATCATATTAGATACATGTATATGAAACATCTAGAATACATATAAAAACATACTTAGATACATGAAATAATCAAATCAAATACGTGTCACAATCGTATATAGATACATTAGAATCTGAGCGAAAAACAAAAATAAAATCTTAATTTCCCTCCTTGAATAATGTTGAATGAATATTATCAAGAAGTAGTTCTGAATTTAGTACATGCAAACAGTGGATGTGATGTGAGAGAAAGTAAAATTTGAATTGTTAGTATTCCATTAGTTAAGAAATAATTATTCAAATATCATACTGATAAGAGGTTTGTGTATTTGATTTAATTTTTCAAAATATATGATATAATTATTAAGAAGTGGTATTATATGTAATTTTTAAAACTAAAGGTAGAAATATGTATATATGATACTAAAATATGTCTTGTTAATTGATTTTTTAATTTTAAATAAACTTGAAAAATTCTATCCCAACAACAGATTAGGTTGGGCCAACCCCATGGGCTAAGCCCATTTTGACGTCTCTACTCCTAATTTTACATGCCATAATTTGAACCCTATTTTACTTAAAATATGTATTTATATGAATAAAACCTACTTCTTCTCACTTTTTTTAAAATGATAAGAAATAACCAGCCGCCATTTTTTAGGTGTGCATAGATGAAACCCTAGTTCCTAGCCGCACTGACATATATAACACCCTAGCTACTATGCAGTAGTTTGCAAATGACATAGTGCTAATTTAAACTAGATAAGCTCGATTCAGAAGGCAAATCTTTTGATTTCGATCTCTTCAATCAATCTAGTGCTCCTTCTTAATAGCAGACACCCATGCTTTGATTCGAAATCCCTAACCATCTCAGATATTCTATGTGTGGTTCGATAAGACCAGAAAGAAATGACTCTTTTTTTCCCTCCTCAAAAGCAAGGAATTTCAGACTTGATATCTCCGATCTGAAAATCCCAAACCCAAAGCTAGTCGGAAGAGTCGATTCTTTTCACCTTCTTCCACTTAATGTTACTGATTTTGTATTTATGGAAGAGATTGTGATTTGTGGCGGAAGAGGAAGATTGAACAGAAAATAAAAATTGCGACTCTCCCAACTTATATATATATCTGGTACGCCCTTAGCTTCTTCTGCTTTGATTCATTCTTCACATGTTTGATTCCTAAATAGATAAAAAGTCTTTTATTATTGTAAATTTTGCTTGCAATAAACTTGATATCTTAAAGATTTTGATTTCAAGAACACTTTTTTTTCAACTTTATGGCAATTCCAATATGACCCATTACTGTTTCTTTCTGCCAGCATCTGTGAGTTTCAGTGAATTTGATAAGTGGGGGAGATGTAAAATTAGTTTATCTAAGGAATTGTCCTATTTTAGTTAAACAATAAATGAAGATCCCATGATGTATAGTGAAGTAGTAGATAAAAGGAAAATAATTTATTAAATGTTGTGTTAATGTCCAAATAAAAAAGATGTTATCTTGTTTATAAGTCTCCCTTTCATAGAAAATAAGGAACTTTTCTGTTAAAAGCTTATGTAATTTACATACCGGAAATATCAGAAGTAAAATAACTTAGATGCCTGTAAAAAGTGTTTGGAGGTTAGAGGTGTTCCCTAACTTACTCTAGAGTGATTAAGGATATGTATGATGATGCTAAGACTTGGTTCTGGACTGTCCTTGAGTTATGACAACAAAGAGGAGTCATTGGGAGGGTGAGACATCTGTATATCCTAGGATTCCAAAGTACGAGACAACTTCTATATTCTAATAAGTCATCTAACACACAGATAATACCGTTGCATACACCAATTATCCTACAATAGAAATAGTTTGGTACTTCGCCATTAAAAAATGATTTTAATGGTATTACAGTGTCAAGATCTAATACATCCACAAGTTAGATTTTTTCCTTCTTGAGACCTGTTTTGAAATACCTTTTGGAAAAATGTGTAGGGTTTTTTAGAATGACTGTCGGTTCTGTATGTAGTCAAATGGAGTCGGCGATTGAAAGTAGTACATCCAAAATTTTGATAAACATCTTAATTGGAGGAGAAAATTTTGATAAATATCTCTGACATTTTTCTTTGGTTACGAAGTTGGTTGGGAAAGGGAGAGCTCTAGAAAGAGAGATTGCTTTATGGGTTTGGGCATGTTTTGAAGTATCAATAGTGAATAGAGCTTCAATGTGATGCTAAGTAGTTAGAGGAAGCACCATTTATATCTGGTAAATAGAGTAAAGACTAAATTTTGTACCAAAAACAATAATTGGATTCTAATCTAGAAAGGTAATTGTTCCATAACTTGGTTAAGATCTCTCCTCACATTTAGGAAACAAAATCATGATAATTTATTTGAGCTTAACAAAATTTTTTTTAGGAAAAATGGGCAAATATACCCATCAACTATGCAAGCTTGAGCGGATATAACCTTCGTTGAAAAAGTGATGCATATATACCCTCATAATTTAAATGCATATTTGGCCTTTTCCTTAATTAATTATTTAAAAGAATAATCCTAAAACTGTTTGCTTAATTCCAAAAATATACTTGGCTTCAAAATAGAGAATTCAAAAAATGACTTGTCATTTTTGAGATCTATAGCTTTAGTTTGAGTATTTACTGTTTATAGCTAATGTTTGGATTGCTAAGTGGGAAAAGAGTTCTCTCGCCTCTTTGCCCAATCTCGCTCGTCTCTCTTCTCTTTCTCTCTCTCTCTCTCTCTAGGTTGTATCCTCTCTCACTCTCCTTCTTTGTGTTCTTTATGTCCACCTTTCTGTATTTCTATAGTTTTGAGGTGTCATGCAACTGTAGTTGTTGTACTGGTAGTGTTCTTGTCTCACCAAGTCTTTGAACATGTGACCTCATGGTGCTAAACCCACTTTATTGACCATTTAGATGTCATTTGTTTTGACGTATGAATTTGAATGCATCTGAATGATTAATATGTTGTTTCTAGATCTTAATACTGGATGATTCCATCCATTCCGTCTCTCCAACTTTCCTATTCTAGTTTATCTAATAGCCAAGCAACTGAGTTTCCGAATAACATAAGTTAGTAAGCACCAAGTTTCTAATACAACATAATGTCGGGGACTTAGCCTTCTACTAAGCACACCTGTGACACTTGACAATTTTCTCATGTTCTTTCACTACTTGTTCATGATCTTGTTATACCAAGTCAACCTAAAACTCTAGGAATCGCCAAGAGAATGGAAGAGAGAACACAATAGGATTGCTAGCAAAAATTGTATTGTGGAGAACTTTGATTTTTATTTTGAAAACATGTTTTCTATAGTTAGTTGTACAAAGAGTATCTGTTGCAACACGAACATATATATATATATATATATATATATATATAAAATGACTCCCCATTACTAAAAAACTTCAAATGATACTAATAAAAGCAAAAAATAAAACAACCATTTCAACTAGATATAAATACCAAAAAATATAACACCATAAAAGATAAAAGCATAGGAGTGATTCAAGCCACGATCAACGACCACCACTAGTGCATTCACGTGCAAAGTGCCCATCCTTACCATATTTGTAGCAACCGCCGCCACCGCCACCATCTTGACCAACACAGCCAGAATCTCTACCACCTCCGCCACCACCATCTTCATCTTGGCTACATTCCCTAGCAAAGTGGTCAGACACGCCACACTTACGGCGACACTGATAGTTGTGGAGGAGGAAGCGACTAGTTGAAGAGTGGTGAGTCTTTCCACTTTACATGGAGTGTAGCCAAAGTGATGGTGGCAGTACGAAGGTGGTAGATACTCTGGTGGTGATGGTTGAGGCGGTGGCGGTGGCGGCGGTTGCTACAAATGTGGCGAGGATGGTCACTTTGCTCGTGAATACCAGTGGTGGTCGTTGATCGTGACTTGAATCGTTCTTATGCTTTTATCTTTTAAGTTGTTGTGTTTTTCGATATTTATCTCTTGTTGAGATGGTTGCATTATTGTCTACTCTTTATTAGTATTATTTTGAAGCTTTTTAGAAAATGGGTAGGCGTAGTTTTGTTCGTGCTGCAATGGATTCTCTCTATACAACTATACGATACATGTTTTCAAAGCAAAAATCAAAGTTTTCTACCATACAATCTTTCCTAGCAATTCTCTTGCGTTCTCTCTTCCCTTCTCTTAGTAATTCTTAGAGTTTTAGGCTGACTTAACGTAGCAAGATCATGAGCAAGTTGTACAAGAACGTGAACAAATTATCAAGTGCCTTACGTGGCTTAGTAGAAGACTTAAGTCAATGATATTATGTTGTATTAAAAACTTGGTGCTTACTAACTTATGTTATTTTGCTTGACTATTAGACAACCTAGAAGTCTTAATCAGAAGTCAAATAACTAAGATGCACGTATAATGTGTTTGGAGGCTAGAGGTGTTCCCCAAACATACACTAAAATGATTAAAGATATGTATGATGATGCTAAGTCTTGGGTTTGTACTATTGGAGGTGACTCAGAACGTTTCCTAGTCGTGATAGAGTTGTACTAAATATCTACTCTTAGTCCATCTTTATTTGCATTGGCTATTGATATACTTACGCGTCACACTCAAAGATATGTGCCTTGGTGCATGTTATTTGCACATGACATAGTTTTAATTGACGATACACGAAGGAGACTTAAAACAAGATTGGAGGTTTAGAGACATGCTTTCGAGTATAAAGGTTTTAAGTTGAGCATGACCAAAATTGATTACTTGGAGTGCAAGTTGAATAACATATCTTATGAAGGGGATGTGGGCACGAGGCTTGACACAAATGTCATCCTTAAGAGAGAGTTTCAACCATATGGGTAGTGATCCAAGGTAATTTGGAGGTTGATAAGGATGTCACTCATCGTATTGGGGCAAGGTGATGAAATGAAGGCTAACATCTTTGTGTGATAAGAGTGTACTACCTAAATATAACGGTTACCTCTAGAGAGTGGTGGTTAGATTGAGTCTGCTATATGAGGCGAAGTGTTGGCCGATCAATAATTCTCAAGTTCAGAAGATGTGACTAACGGAGATGAGGATTTTGGGGTGGACCCGTGGTGTACGAAGAGAAATAAGATTAGGAATGAAGATAATGAAGATATTCAGGACAAGCTAGGGGTGGCTCCCGTGCAAGATAAGATGTGGAATGTGAGGTTGAGATGGTTTGGGCATGTGTGGAGGAGAGGTGCAAATGTCACGATTAGGAGGTGTGATAGTTTGGTCGTAGTAGCTTGAGGAGGGGAAGAGGTAGGCCTCAAAAGTGTTGTGGTGAGGTGATTAGACAACATATGAAGCATCTCGATTTTATCGAGTACATTACTATTGATAGTAGGGTGTGAAGGTCGAGGATTAGGCTAGAAGGTTAGTTGGTAAGATTTTTGTTCACTTTCCTGGAGTATTAGCATTATATTTGTTTCTTTCCCCTTTTTTAAATTTCTATCACTACCTCTTGTTTTCTATATCTTATTATCTTGATTCTATTTGTTGCTATTGCCTTCTTTTCATTGTTTGCTCTTCAAAGGCGCGCTTTATGAGCACTTAAGCCCTGAAGCGAGGCCCAAAACGTGTTGAGCACATTGCGTCGCTTTATGTGCGCTTCAGTGTCGTCTTCAAGGTTCTAAGGCAAACATTTCCTTGACAATGAACTTCTTTATGAAGAAGTGAAACTAAATCATTGATATTTCACTTTATCATTAAAAAAATCAATTTTTTGTCATGTATTTGTCATCCATGTTTATAATTATTAGTCTTGGACTAAACATATATATATTTGTATTCTTTTTACCCTTTGCACCTTTTTTCATTAAAGTCCACGCTTTATTTGCGCTTTGCGTTTAAAGCCCCACGGACCTTAAAACTTTTTTGCGCATTTCACCTTTGATAACACTGAGCCAAGTTCACTCTATCCTCCCCAAACCTCACTTGTGGAAACCAGTGTTATCAAAGGCGAAAAACGCAAAAAAGCTCTAAGGTCCGTGAAGGCTTTAAGCGCAAAGCGCAAATAAAGCGTGACCTTTAATGAAAAAAGGTGCAAAGGAAGAAAAGAATATAAATATTATATTTAGTCCAAGACTAATAATTATAAACATGAATATCAAATATATGACCAAATAAATTATTATTTTTTATGATAAAGTGAAATATCAATTATTTAGTGTCACTTCTTCATACGAAGCTCATTGGCAAGGAAACATTTACCTTGATGACGACACTGAAGCACACAACACGTTTTGAGCCTCGCTTCTGGGGTTAAGCGCGGTTAAAGATAACACTGGTGGGAACACATTGGGTTTGTTGCCTATACATTGTAAAAGTAGACGGTTAGAATCTTGATCATGTTTAGTAGCTAATAAGTTTCCTAAATTCATATTTGTCCAATTATGTGAACGTTTGAAGACTTCCTTTAATAAAGTAGGGTTCAATTTAATGCGCTTTTTTCGTTAAGAAAAAGCTTGCACATGTTATGAACTGTGAAAATCGATCAGGCTGTCTACTTTTGGTTACGGTGCAATTAAATGTGCATCTCGGAAGGAAAAAGCTTGCACATGTAATGAACTGAGAAAATCCATCAAGCTGTAATTTTTTCAATTTCAATGGTTAAAAAACAAAACGAAGGATTTTAAACTTTTGAAATTTTAAAATGTTTGCTTGTGTCCTTTTAAGGGCAGGGGGGCTAGCCTCCTCTCCACTTCTCTGTATAAACAGTATAAATAATATTATTTAGTATTCACATAACTTATTATTCTTCGATGTGTTTTACTATTTGTTGCTCATTTGCACTATATTATTTAATATTCCCCTCTAATCCAACCGATGTTGGACTTCAACACCGAGAAAAGGAAAAAAGTTTATTTTTGATACTCAAAAAACTAGATTTATGATCGATCTTGATAAAAACAGGTATGGGTTAAAGTGTAAAACAAAGACAGATTCCTGGGTCATGATGAAGTTGTTCTTCGTGCAGAGAAGGGGAGATGTTATATCAGCACCAAAATCACGGGAAACTTCACTTATTGGTAACAGAGAAAACAGAGCAGAGGTTCATTTTCACGGTGCATATTACATGCCAACCAGGTAATTCAGTTTGTATTTTGAGACGTATGACCTATTCTATGACCTTCCATGGATGACCCTCACCTACTTCACCATCTCTTCACACTTTCAGATATACAACAACTCACAAATTACACCCACACACACAAAATGCACCCTCTGCCACCTTAACCATCAGACAGTTGCAAAAGAGATAAAAAAGTTGAAGATAGTCGATGCCAGAAAAAGGAACATTCTGGTCTACACTCTTTCTGTTGTTTGCATCTCAGGACTATACACAACTAGCATCTCTGTCATGTCTGTCAACAATATTTTACGACAATCAGTAACGGCTAATACCATGCCCAAATTTCCCTGGCCCAGTGCAACATTATATTCTTTGCTCCACGAATCTGTGTCTCCATACCTTTTTATTACCCTAATGGAGCAACTGCTGCTCCAAACATGTGTATCATACTGATGCACAACAAGTAATTACCCAAGCTGGGCAACATTTAATCATAGGCGGTTCATTAACCAAACTTTCTGGTAATGATAATTCTTGAACAATCTCCTAATTGAGATCAAACATCACAGTCAAGTTCTCCACCCTTCTCTCCCCATTCCTCTTGTATGCAGTCCAGTAGACTTTCCCACAAATTTCAACCCGTGTCCAGAAATACTCTACGACACAAATATCTGGAATAGAACCATCAAAATCCATCCAGATTCCTCAACTAAGTCCATAAATCTCAACCCTAGGTGGCAGAAAATATTGACCATCACCATGAGCATAGGCCACCCTCACACCCTTGTAGTCTCTTGTTTTAATAGCAAAGCCAAACCCAAGGACAAACGTGTGAGTCCCTGAGTTGTCACAACCTAGAGGAGTCATTAGGAGGGTGAGGCATCTGGAAATGCTAGGATTCCAAAGTACCACGGGACTACTATGGTATAATAAATCATTTAACATACAGAGATTGCATATACCAATAATCCTACAATAGAAAAATATGGCAATCCAGCATTAAGAGGTGATCTTAATGGTATTACATTGTCAAAAGCTGATACATCAACGAATTGAATTTTTTCCCTCTTGAGACCTGTGCTGAAATACCTTTTAAATAAATGTATTATCAAAATCTCAAGGCTCCCACCCAAATCTCTCCTCCAATTAAGGTGTTTATCAGCTTTTGACAATGTAGTACCATTAAGATCACCTCTTAATGTTAGATTTTTAGATTATTTCTATTGTAGGATAATTGGTATATGCAACGGTGTTCTCGGTATGTTAGATTATTTATTAGAATATAGAAGTCGTGTGGTACTTTGACATCCTAGCTTATCCAGATTTCTCACCCTCGCAATGACTCCTCTTTCCTGTGATAACTCAAGGACTTACACGTTTGTCCTTGGGTTTGACTTTGCTATTAAAACAAGAGACTACAAGGTTACGAGGATGGCCTATGCTCGTGGTGATGGTCAATACTTGCTGCCACCTAGGGTTGAGATTTATGGACTTAGTTGAGGAATCTCGAAGGATTTTGATGGTTCTATTCCAGATATTTGTGTCGTAGAGTATTTCTCTACACAGGTTGAAATTTGCGGGAAAGTCCAATGGACTGCATACAAGAGGAATGGGGAGAGAAGGGTGGAGTACTTGATTGTGATGTTTGATATCAATTAAGAGATTTTTCAGGAATTATCATTACCCGATATTTTGGTTAATGAACCGCCTACGAATTTAAATGTTGCACAACTTGGGGATTACTTGTTGTGTATCATTTAATTTACCATAATTTTAAAGTAGTGAATCCAAAATCAACAACAAAAAGTGAAGTTCATAACATCTACAACAAAAGTTACCAATTTTTTTAAAAAGTTGATAACATCTACAACAATACTAGTGAATTAATTTTTTTTAATGAATCAGAAGACATTGTTGTTGAGCTAGAGGGCCATACTTATTCTTCTTTCTTTTTCTTTTTTTTGATAGATAACACACTTTTTCAACTTCCATTAATCTACAAGTCATTGCTAACACAAATTAAACAAGGAAACTAAGCATTAATTTTTGTCGTGGAACACAGTAACTACAAATACTACCAAAAAAGATTTCTTTGCTGTACATTTGATCAAAATCTTCATGTTCACTCAACTCAACTAGAGAGTGACCAAAAGGAAGGGAAAAGAGAGGTAATAAAATAAAATGGGCATCAACGACTTCATCAGACCATTCATTCACACTTAACCAATGGCCAAGATGTCCACAATAACCAGTCATCACATAATCAGCAAACAAGTGCGTTAACCGATTCAACTAATTCCAGTCTCTTCTTGTATCTCACTTGCCCGTCTCCATATGCTTATCTACATGCTCTTTCCATTCTCCTTACCCTTCGTCTACTTTAAAGATTCTACTTATAAAATCCCGAAATCTTTTAGAGTAGAGCTTTGGATCAACAGCAGATATAGAAGTGTGATCCACCTGAAATGACTTGTATGCATGTTCTAGTCTTTTGCTGATATCATAATCTTGAAGAATGTCAGTGATGCCCAGGCAAAGGATAGCATTATTAGCCTCACAGCCACCCTGTTCAGAAGTTGACTCACTTCCACTCCTTGTCACACACATTGCCCTTGCAGGCACATTTGCAGCTGAACTTATAGGTGAATTCCTTTTGTCAATGATCAGTCCCTTATCAGGACTTTCTGCATCACATAAGCAATAATCTTGAGCATCAGCTTTGCCAGAAGGTGACAAATTCATCTCGCCGTTGTTACTATAATTGCAGATATGAACACCAATCAAAAGACTGTAATCCATGATATTCTCAGCTTCCAGAAACTGGAAAATCTACATCAATTTGCCTTATTATAAGCTCTTTATACCAAGATTGTCGCAATTGAAAGACAAAGTTGAGATCGAGGTCTTTAAGCGTAGTAGTCTCATCGGCCTCTCCTCCTGGCTTATCAGTTGTACGGCCATACGAGGATCCCTTTAAATCAAAACGCTTATGGACCACACGTTCAGAGTAGAACAGGTTCCCCATAACAACAAACGTGTCTTTTGATATCCAACTATTTTAAAACAGTGTACACCAAAAAAAAGCTGCACAGTTATGAACTGTGAAAATCGATCAGGCTGTCTACTTTTGGTTACGGTGCAATTAAATGTGCATCTCGAAGGAAAAAGCTTGCACATGTAATGAACTGAGAAAATCCATCAAGCTGTAATTTTTCAATTTCAATGTTAAAAAAACAAAACGAAGGATTTTAAACTTTTTGAAATTTTAAAATGTTTGCTTGTGTCCTTTTAAGGCAGGGCTAGCCTCCCCTCCACTTCTCTGTATAAACAGTATAAATAATATATTTAGTATTCACATAACTTATTATTCTTCGATTGTTACTATTTGTTGCTCATTTGCACTATATTATTTAATATTCCCCTCTAATCCAACCGATGTTGGACTTCAACACCGAGAAAAGGAAAAAGTTTATTTTTGATACTAAAAAACTAGATTTATGATCGATCTTGATAAAAACAGGTATGGGTTAAAGTGTAAAACAAAGACAGATTCCTGGGTCATGATGAAGTTGTTCTTCGTGTAGAGAAGGGGAGATTTTATACCAAAATCACGGGAAACTTCACTTATTGTAACAGAGAAAACAGAGCAGAGTTCATTTTCAGGTGCATATTACATGCCAACCAGGTAATTCAGTTGTATTTTGAGAACGTTGACCTATTCTATGACCTTCCATGATGACCCTCACCTACTTCACCATCTCTTCACACTTTCAGATATACAACAACTCACAAATTACACCCACACACACAAAATGCACCCTCTGCCACCTTAACCATCAGACAGTTGCAAAGAGATAAAAAAGTTGAAGATAGTCGATGCCAGAAAAAGGAACATTGGTCTACACTCTTTGTTGTTTGCATCTCAGGACTATACACACTAGCATCTCTGTCATGTCTGTCAACAATATTTTTACGAACAAATCAGTAACGGTAATACATGCCCAAATTTCCCTGGTCAGTGCAACCTTATATTTTGCTCACGAATTAGGTCTTGTCTCCATGATACCTTTTTATTACCCTAATGGAGCAACTGGCTGCTCCAAAAACATTGGTATCATTACTGATGCACAACAAAGTAAATTACCCAAAGCTGCCCCATGGCCAACATTTAATCATAGCGGTTCATTAACCAAACTATTCTAGGTAATGATAATTCTTGAACAATCCCTAATTGATATCAAACATCACAGATCAAGTTCTCCACCCTTCTCTCTTGTTGAGATGGTTGCATTATTGTCTACTCTTTATTAGTATTATTTGAAGCTTTTTAGAAAATGGGTAGGCGTAGTTTTGTTCGTGCTGCAATGGATTCTCTCTATAAACTATACGATACATGTTTTCAAAGCAAAAATCAAAGTTTTCTACCATACAATCTTTCCTAGCAATTCTCTTGCGTTCTCTCTTCCCTTCTCTTAGTAATTCTTAGAGTTTTAGGCTGACTTAACGTAGCAAGATCATGAGCAAGTGGTACAAGAACGTGAACAAATTATCAAGTGCCTTACGTGGCTTAGTAGAAGACTTAAGTCAATGATATTATGTTGTATTAAAAACTTGGTGCTTACTAACTTATGTTATTTTGCTTGACTATTAGACAACCTAGAAGTCTTAATCAGAAGTCAAATAACTAAGATGCACGTATAATGTGTTTGGAGGCTAGAGGTGTTCCCCAAACATACACTAAAATGATTAAAGATATGTATGATGATGCTAAGTCTTGGGTTTGTACTATTGGAGGTGACTCAGAACGTTTCCTAGTCGTGATAGAGTTGTACTAAATATCTACTCTTAGTCCATCTTTATTTGCATTGGCTATTGATATACTTACGCGTCACACTCAAAGATATGTGCCTTGGTGCATGTTATTTGCACATGACATAGTTTTAATTGACGATACACGAAGGAGACTTAAAACAAGATTGGAGGTTTAGAGACATGCTTTCGAGTATAAAGGTTTTAAGTTGAGCATGACCAAATGATTACTTGGAGTGCAAGTTGAATAACATATCTTATGAAGGGGATGTGGGCACGAGGCTTGACACAAATGTCATCCTTAAGAGAGAGTTTCAACCATATGGGTAGTGATCCAAGGTAATTTGGAGGTTGATAAGGATGTCACTCATCGTATTGGGGCAAGGTGATGAAATGAAGGCTAACATCTTTGTGTGATAAGAGTGTACTACCTAAATATAACGGTTACCTCTAGAGAGTGGTGGTTAGATTGAGTCTGCTATATGAGGCGAAGTGTTGGCCGATCAATAATTCTCAAGTTCAGAAGATGTGACTAACGGAGATGAGGATTTTGGGGTGGACCCGTGGTGTACGAAGAGAAATAAGATTAGGAATGAAGATAATGAAGATATTCAGGACAAGCTAGGGGTGGCTCCCGTGCAAGATAAGATGTGGAATGTGAGGTTGAGATGGTTTGGGCATGTGTGGAGGAGAGGTGCAAATGTCACGATTAGGAGGTGTGATAGTTTGGTCGTAGTAGCTTGAGGAGGGGAAGAGGTAGGCCTCAAAAGTGTTGTGGTGAGGTGATTCGACAACATATGAAGCATCTCGATTTTATCGAGTACATTACTATTGATAGTAGGGTGTGAAGGTCGAGGATTAGGCTAGAAGGTTAGTTGGTAAGATTTTTGTTCACTTTCCTGGAGTATTAGCATTATATTTGTTTCTTTCCCCTTTTTTAAATTTCTATCACTACCTCTTGTTTTCTATATCTTATTATCTTGATTCTATTTGTTGCTATTGCCTTCTTTTCATTGTTTGCTCTTCAAAGGCGCGCTTTATGAGCACTTAAGCCCTGAAGCGAGGCCCAAAACGTGTTGAGCACATTGCGTCGCTTTATGTGCGCTTCAGTGTCGTCTTCAAGGTTCTAAGGCAAACATTTCCTTGACAATGAACTTCTTTATGAAGAAGTGAAACTAAATCATTGATATTTCACTTTATCATTTAAAAAATCAATTTTTTGTCATGTATTTGTCATCCATGTTTATAATTATTAGTCTTGGACTAAACATATATATATTTGTATTCTTTTTACCCTTTGCACCTTTTTTCATTAAAGTCCACGCTTTATTTGCGCTTTGCGTTTAAAGCCCCACGGACCTTAAAACTTTTTTGCGCATTTCACCTTTGATAACACTGAGCCAAGTTCACTCTATCCTCCCCAAACCTCACTTGTGGAAACCAGTGTTATCAAAGGCGAAAAACGCAAAAAAGCTCTAAGGTCCGTGAAGGCTTTAAGCGCAAAGCGCAAATAAAGCGTGACCTTTAATGAAAAAAGGTGCAAAGGAAGAAAAGAATATAAATATTATATTTAGTCCAAGACTAATAATTATAAACATGAATATCAAATATATGACCAAATAAATTATTATTTTTTATGATAAAGTGAAATATCAATTATTTAGTGTCACTTCTTCATACGAAGCTCATTGGCAAGGAAACATTTACCTTGATGACGACACTGAAGCACACAACACGTTTTGAGCCTCGCTTCTGGGGTTAAGCGCGGTTAAAGATAACACTGGTGGGAACACATTGGGTTTGTTGCCTATACATTGTAAAAGTAGACGGTTAGAATCTTGATCATGTTTAGTAGCTAATAAGTTTCCTAAATTCATATTTGTCCAATTATGTGAACGTTTGAAGACTTCCTTTAATAAAGTAGGGTTCAATTTAATGCGCTTTTTTCGTTAAGAAAAAGCTTGCACATGTTATGAACTGTGAAAATCGATCAGGCTGTCTACTTTTGGTTACGGTGCAATTAAATGTGCATCTCGGAAGGAAAAAGCTTGCACATGTAATGAACTGAGAAAATCCATCAAGCTGTAATTTTTTCAATTTCAATGGTTAACAAAACAAAACGAAGGATTTTAAACTTTTGAAATTTTAAAATGTTTGCTTGTGTCCTTTTAAGGGCAGGGGGGCTAGCCTCCTCTCCACTTCTCTGTATAAACAGTATAAATAATATTATTTAGTATTCACATAACTTATTATTCTTCGATGTGTTTTACTATTTGTTGCTCATTTGCACTATATTATTTAATATTCCCCTCTAATCCAACCGATGTTGGACTTCAACACCGAGAAAAGGAAAAAAGTTTATTTTTGATACTCAAAAAACTAGATTTATGATCGATCTTGATAAAAACAGGTATGGGTTAAAGTGTAAAACAAAGACAGATTCCTGGGTCATGATGAAGTTGTTCTTCGTGCAGAGAAGGGGAGATGTTATATCAGCACCAAAATCACGGGAAACTTCACTTATTGGTAACAGAGAAAACAGAGCAGAGGTTCATTTTCACGGTGCATATTACATGCCAACCAGGTAATTCAGTTTGTATTTTGAGACGTATGACCTATTCTATGACCTTCCATGGATGACCCTCACCTACTTCACCATCTCTTCACACTTTCAGATATACAACAACTCACAAATTACACCCACACACACAAAATGCACCCTCTGCCACCTTAACCATCAGACAGTTGCAAAGGAGATAAAAAAGTTGAAGGTAGTCGATGCCAGAAAAAGGAACATTCTGGTCTACACTCTTTCTGTTGTTTGCATCTCAGGACTATACACAACTAGCATCCCTGTCATGTCTGTCAACAATATTTTACGACAATCAGTAACGGCTAATACCATGCCCAAATTTCCCTGGCCCAGTGCAACATTATATTCTTTGCTCCACGAATCTGTGTCTCCATACCTTTTTATTACCCTAATGGAGCAACTGCTGCTCCAAACATGTGTATCATACTGATGCACAACAAGTAATTACCCAAGCTGGGCAACATTTAATCATAGGCGGTTCATTAACCAAAATTTATTGTAATGATAATTCTTGAACAATCTCCTAATTGAGATCAAACATCACAGTCAAGTTCTCCACCCTTCTCTCCCCATTCCTCTTGTATGCAGTCCAGTAGACTTTCCCACAAATTTCAACCCGTGTCCAGAAATACTCTACGACACAAATATCTGGAATAGAACCATCAAAATCCATCCAGATTCCTCAACTAAGTCCATAAATCTCAACCCTAGGTGGCAGAAAATATTGACCATCACCATGAGCATAGGCCATCCTCACACCCTTGTAGTCTCTTGTTTTAATAGCAAAGCCAAACCCAAGGACAAACGTGTGAGTCCCTGAGTTGTCACAACCTAGAGGAGTCATTGGGAGGGTGAGGCATCTGGAAATGCTAGGATTCCAAAGTACCACGGGACTACTATGGTATAATAAATCATTTAACATACAGAGATTGCATATACCAATGATCCTACAATAGAAAAATATGGCAATCCAGCATTAAGAGGTGATCTTAATGGTATTACATTGTCAAAAGCTGATACATCAACGAATTGAATTTTTTCCCTCTTGAGACCTGTGCTGAAATACCTTTTAAATAAATGTATTATCAAAATCTCAAGGCTCCCACCCAAATCTCTCCTCCAATTAAGGTGTTTATCAGCTTTTGACAATGTAGTACCATTAAGATCACCTCTTAATGTTAGTTTTTTAGATTATTTCTATTGTAGGATAATTGGTATATGCAACGGTGTTCTCGGTATGTTAGATTAATTATTAGAATATAGAAGTCGTGTGGTACTTTGACATTCTAGCTTATCCAGATTTCTCACCCTCGTAATGACTCCTCTTTCCTGTGATAACTCAAGGACTTACACGTTTGTCCTTGGGTTTGACTTTGCTATTAAAACAAGAGACTACAAGGTTACGAGGATGGCCTATGCTCGTGGTGATGGTCAATACTTGCTGCCACCTAGGGTTGAGATTTATGGACTTAGTTGAGGAATCTCGAAGGATTTTGATGGTTCTATTCCAGATATTTGTGTCGTAGAGTATTTCTCTACACAGGTTGAAATTTGCGGGAAGTCCAATGGACTGCATACAAGAGGAATGGGGAGAGAAGGGTGGAGTACTTGATTGTGATGTTTGATATCAATTAGGAGATTTTTCAGGAATTATCATTACCCGATATTTTGGTTAATGAACCGCCTACGAATTTAAATGTTGCACAACTTGGGGATTACTTGTTGTGTATCATTTAATTTACCATAATTTTAAAGTAGTGAATCCAAAATCAACAACAAAAAGTGAAGTTCATAACATCTACAACAAAAGTTACCAATTTTTTTAAAAAGTTGATAACATCTACAACAATACTAGTGAATTTAATTTTTTTTAAATGAATCAGAAGACATTGTTGTTGAGCTAGAGGGCCATACTTATTCTTCTTTCTTTTTCTTTTTTTTGATAGATAACACACTTTTTCAACTTCCATTAATCTACAAGTCATTGCTAACACAAATTAAACAAGGAAACTAAGCATTAATTTTTGTCGTGGAACACAATAACTACAAATACTACCAAAAAAGATTTCTTTGCTGTACATTTGATAAAAATCTTCATGTTCACTCAACTCAACTAGAGAGTGACCAAAAGGAAGGGAAAAGAGAGGTAATAAAATAAAATGGGCATCAACGACTTCATCAGACCATTCATTCACACTTAACCAATGGCCAAGATGTCCACAATAACCAGTCATCACATAATCAGCAAACAAGTGCGTTAACCGATTCAACTAATTCCAGTCTCTTCTTGTATCTCACTTGCCCGTCTCCATATGCTTATCTACATGCTCTTTCCATTCTCCTTACCCTTCGTCTACTTTAAAGATTCTACTTATTAAATCCCGAAATCTTTTAGAGTAGAGCTTTGGATCAACAGCAGATATAGAAGTGTGATCCACCTGAAATGACTTGTATGCATGTTCTAGTCTTTTGCTGATATCATAATCTTGAAGAATGTCAGTGATGCCCAGGCAAAGGATAGCATTATTAGCCTCACAGCCACCCTGTTCAGAAGTTGACTCACTTCCACTCCTTGTCACACACATCGCCCTTGCAGGCACATTTGCAGCTGAACTTATAGGTGAATTCCTTTTGTCAATGATCAGTCCCTTATCAGGACTTTCTGCATCACATAAGCAATAATCTTGAGCATCAGCTTTGCCAGAAGGTGACAAATTCATCTCGCCGTTGTTACTATAATTGCAGATATGAACACAATCAAAAGACTGTAATCCATGATATTCTCAGCTTCCAGAAACTGGAAAATCTATATCAATTTGCCTTATTATAAGCTCTTTATACCAAGATTGTCGCAATTGAAAGACAAAGTTGAGATCGAGGTCTTTAAGCGTAGTAGTCTCATCGGCCTCTCCTCCTGGCTTATCAGTTGTACGGCCATACGAGGATCCCTTTAAATCAAAACGCTTATGGACCACACGTTCAGAGTAAACAGGTTCCCCATAACAACAAACGTGTCTTTTGACATCCAACTATTTTAAAACAGTGTACACCAAAAAAACTTTGTCACCAAGGAGCTTGGGTACTGACGAACATGCCGATAATAACTTTGAAGCATTCTAGTGAACACCTTAACTTCGGACTTCTTCAAAGTTTTGATGATAAATCGGTCATCTTGAGTTAGATACAAGTTGCTGCCACTTTTCCCAGGGGAAGACAGTTCCCTAAGTGCATCACTTACACAGATAGCTAGCATGTGTTCCAAACAACTCCCTATGATTCTTGAAAACCACAACACAGTAGTCCTTCCATTTGTAGTCCACAACCTGATGGGGTGGTGTGAGTTTGGAACCCTCAGGTGGAAACCTTGTCCAGAACTTCTTGTTAGGATCAAAATCCCCATTCTTTGGTTCTCGAGTAATTGGGGCATGCTTCTGAGTAGAATACCTGATACCTAGCAGAAGACTAACCACCAAATCATAATTCTTATGTCCCTTGGTTATTGGTTGCCCTGTCTTCTTCATTTCCACAACTTCAGAGTGGCAAGGACTCTTCCGAAAATCCCCACTTTCATCTCCTTCGGAACTCTCAATCTCTTCATCATCATCATCCTCGTCCTCCTCATCATCATTCCTAGGAACAAACATAGAAGAAGCCTCTCTATTGTCAACAATGTCACAAATAATATCTCCTGCTTCACCATCAGATTCCCATATACAAATCCTCGGTAAAACTAACATTCCTTTTGCGCACATTCATCGTCACAGAAGATCTCCTTAGAACCTGACCACCATTACCACCATAAATACTTCACATTACCATGCGGAACTTTTCCCAAAAATGTTCCAGTGTACAGATCCGTTCGGAAGCTGCCGGAACTTAGCCATATCATCATTCGTCGGCGTTATGCGACGTGAACCAGCTTGCAATCTTGACCGATTTGCTGATGTACAGAACGGAGGGATGATTATCACATCTCCATCTTCTTCCGGACTAGTTTTCTTCGTCATAGTAGTAGCAACAATAACAACAACAGTAGCAGCAACGACCACACAAGGTTTCTTCACAGTTTCACGCATTTCCTTATTTCTTTTTCAGCTCAACTCAACAGTACTGTGCTCGCCAGAGAGTCGGTACCGACGACATTGCCGGTGCCGGAGACTTTTTTAATGATGTTTTTTCTCTCTTTCTTTTGCTTTTTGAATTTTTTTGGTGGTATTGTTGAGCACTCGGCACACTTATTCATTACTAATCTCGTATTTCTTCATTATCGGCTAAGTTGTTATTTCTGGTGTTAACATTCATTATTCATTACAGATTAAGGGATCAATGGTATTGGATTCATTAGTTTGAACTAAAATAATATATACGCTCCAAAAAATCAAGATTACTTGTAAGCAAAAATTTAATCATCTACGAAGCATGTGTAGATTATGATTTTCCATTTAATGCAATATGGATACCAAAGGTGCCGATGAAATTGTGTGTTTTCACTACCTTAGCTGCTTGAGGGTTGATTTGACAGTGGAAAATTTTAGAGAGCGAACTGTTGTCTGCGCCAGTTGGTGTTATATGTGTAAGGAGGTGGGCGAGGACATGGATCATCTTCTTATACATTGCCGGTTGAGTCTGAGGTAGTTTGATACTTCATAGGTAATGCCAAATACTGTGAAAGAGTTGATATTCAGCAGAAAGATTGGGAGGAGAAAACAAAGGGCTTGGAACATGGTTCCACTTGCGTTAACATGGATTGTTTGGAGAGAAGTAAGAGTGCTTTTGAAGGACTAGAATCGAGTTTCTCTTAGTTGAGGAGTATATATTCCGTTGTTTTCTTTGGCTGTTCACCAAAGTTCGTTGTTGTATAGATGATTGGTGAAGTTTGTAGAGAATCATATTGTTTTGTAGATTATTTAGCTTTTGGTATAAAACCTGTATATGACTACTTATGGCCATGTTTATGAATGAAATACTCTTACTTGATTAGAAAAGGTATGGGTTAAAAAGTGTAAAACAAAGACGGATTCCCGGCTCATGATGAAGTTGTTTTTCATGCAGAGAAGGGGAGATGGTATATCAACACCAAAATCACGGGAACTTTACTTATTGGTAACAGAGAGAACAGAGCAGAGGTTCATTTTCACGGTGCAGATCACATGCCAACCAGGTAATTTAGTTTGAATTTTTTGAGACGTATGACCTATTCTATAAGCTGCAGTTCATGGCACATGAAGTTCTGTGCTTTTAAATTATAAGCATAAACTACGCTTCATCAGTAAATATGTCTCTACATGGTACTCTGTGACCAGATAGGTAAGTATAAGTGTATATTGTAAATACCCATGTCTAACAAGACAGATGCGTGTTTTCTACCAAAATTACGAGTGCGTCAGTATTCTTTTTTTGCCTTAGTACACTTCCTTTTCTTAACATAAGCTTAGAACACTTGTCTTTTCTCTCACACCTTCCATGGCTGACCCTCACCTACTTCACCATCTCTTCACCATTTCAGATATGCAACAACTCACAAATCACCTTTAAATTCCACCCATTGCCACCTTAACCATCGGACAATTGCAAAGGAGATTAAAAAAGTTGAAGGTAGTCGATGCCAGGAAAAGAAACATTCTGGTTTACACAGTTTCTCACCAAAAAATATGCCAGCCTACACAGTTGTTGTCCCAGGTAAATGTTGCTCGTGTATTTCAATAGAATAATCCTGAATGATCAATAAACATCTGGCATCTCTGCAGTTTCTGCGTGAACAATTGAAGAAAGCCCAAGACTTTGATAGCGGTTTATCTCATATTTGATTGAGAAGTTCATAACTAATCAAGAAATAGATTCCCAGCAATTACCAAGATTTGATTATCTTAAGTAAAATCCAATGACTAGCACAATTAATTTTGAATAATTTCATCTGACAAGAAAGCTAGCTCAAGTGGAAAGTGCTCTCCACCTCCAACCTTGAGGTTGGGCCGTTGGGTGATTGAGTCAGCCGGGTGGAGAGGTCTTATATTGACTCCTAGGGAGAGAGGGGTCTTAGGTTGGTAGATTTAGGTTAACATATAAAAAATAATTAAAAGATTCTAAACATTCAGATTAGTTGATCTTGTCAAATACAAAACCACAATTGGAGGAACACTCAAATTTATTATAGTCGCAATAATAATCATAACAATTGAAATAGACCAAACAACAAAAAACTATGATAAAATAAATTGGGAAGGATATAGAAGGCAAATATTCCATCTCCCCTATAAGTATGCCTAAACTTCATAACATTTGTTCGTTACTATTTCAGGCTCCAAGTAAAGTTGTGACACGCTCATGCATAACATGATGCTTCAGGAGTTCAAGTGCTTGATCATCATTATCATCATCATCATCGTCGTCATCATCTGTCGACTCCTCAGATGCTAAATCAACTGGAGGCAGTAACTCCCCTTTATCTAGCAAAACAAGGCTTTCCTCGTAATTCTCATAGTAAAAAGAGTACATAGTACCAGCAACAGTGGTTCTTTGCGTTGTTTGCAGCTCAGGATTATACAAAGCTAACATCCCTTTCATGTCTGTCAACATTATTTTACGACAATTAGTAACGGCTAGTACCATGCCCAAATTCCCCTCGCCTAGTGCAACATTATATTCTTTGCTCCATGAATCTGTGTCTCCATACCTTTTCATTACCCAAATGGAGCAACTGCTGCTCCGAACACGTGTATCATACTGATACACAACAAGTAATTCCCCCAGCTGTGCAACATTTAAATTCGCAGGGGTTCATTATCCAAATTTTTGGTAATGATAATTCCTGAAAATTCTCCTCGTTGAAATCAAACATCAGAATCAAGTTCTCCACCTTTCTCTCCCCATTCCTCTTGTATGTGTCCAGAAATACTCTACGATACCAATTGTTTTATTAAAAATATATATATAATATATATATTTTGAAAAAATGACTAAGTTTAGGAAAATCAATTAATCTTAATATTTAAGAAAAATCGACTTTCCAAATTAACAGAGTCGACACTTGATTTTTTAATAAAAAATCAAGAAAAAACTTACAATTATTTTTCAAAAGATTTAAAACAGATAAAAATCAATTGAAAAGGGTTCGAAGTTCAATGTACATTCCAAAAAGGTGTTAGGCCCTCGGAATGCCCGCTAACTCGCGGTTGACCGGTGATTTGACTAAATGACTTTTTAAAATAATTTATTTTTCAGATATTGACTAAATAAGTAAATTCAAATTATTTATTTATTTATTAAACAATATTACTATTCTATTTTAATTGATTATTTTAAAGGGGAGTGAACTTAGAAGGAATCTTCCAATAGGGTCTAATAGTGAAAATAAAGTTAAATATAGAATATAAAAAAATATTTTTTATTTAAATATAAAAGAGAATTGACTGACTTTGGAAAATTAATTAAGTCAAACCAAAATTAAATAAGTGAAAAGTAAGTCAATACAATAGCAAATAAATAAAGAAGAGAAGGGAGGGAATTTGAACTTGGGCTTCTTTGCCCAAATTCAGCAAAAATGGACTTTTAGGCCCAATTCTCCAAAAAATCTTGCAGCTATTTTGAAAGGGGATTTTAGCCCATTTTTCTTTGAAAATCTGGTATACATTTTGGTGTATACTGATGTATACGGCTTGTATACAATCTATTTTCGTATATATTGGGATGTATACGGAATGTAGGATGCCCCAGATCAATTTTCCAGCACCTGTATAATTTTTCAACCTGTGCATCGTATATTCCTACTGTATATCAGTGTATACAGCAGTATATTAGCCTTTTCTTAAGCTTTTGGAGACCTGCAATTTAAATTTCCAGCAATGTATTTGCGACTTTCAACCTGTACGCCATTTTCCAGGGGGCTGGACGACTCGGAGATACGAGGGAGATAAGTCCGTCATGGACTCAAAGAGGATCATGCAAAAAATAATATAAATAAATAAAAATCGGATGACACAAACAACATCATAATTTATTCAAAAAAAAAAAGAGGTAGGAACAAGAATATCACCTTCTCTGGAGCAGCGAACTAGAGATGGTACGAGCAAGGAACTTGTCTTCACCACGTGACTCGGATTCAGACGACGACCTGGAATTATAGGCAATATTTTTGACCCGAACACAACTTGGATGTATTAATCTATGTATTCTTTGCCTTTTTTTTTTTTTTTGCTTGAACTACTATGAATGTTCAAATTTTATTTTTATTTTTTTCTTTAACTCCCTTTTCACCCTTTTCCCCTTCTTTTTTATTTTCTATAGCAATGAAAAATATATCATGAATAATCAATAATGAATAATGAATATTGAATATTGAATATTGAATGTTGAATTGAAAAATGAATTGAATTGAATTCTTGAATTCTTGAATTGAATCATGAATTCTTCCCTCTTCTTGAATTCTTTAATTCTTCCCTTAATCCCTTAATGAATTTCCCCCTTTCTTGAATTCTTTTAATTCTTCTATTTTTTTTTTCAAATCATGAATGAGAAAGAGAAGAAAAGAGAATGTATTTATAGGAGATTTTTATGGTAGATTTAGGGGGAAAATGGAATGGATTGGGATGAATTTGAATTTCAAATTCAAAAAATTACTTCTTTTTTTTTTAGGGGGGGCAAAAGGAATGGATTTTGGGATGAATTTGAATTTCAAAATTCAAAAATTCAAAATTCAAAATTCAAAACAAAATTCAAAATTCAAAATTCAAAATTCAATATTCAATATTCAAATTTCAAAATTCAAAATTCAAAAATTCAAAAATTCAAAATTCAAAATTCAAAATTCAAAATTCAAAATTCAAAGTTCAAATTTCAAAATTCAAAATTCAAAATTCAAAATTCAAAATTTCAAATTTCAAATTTCAAAATTCAAAATTCAAAACCTCCCAAAAGTGTAATTGAGAATTAGTGGGGTGGGAATTGTATTGGCCTTGGCTGAAAATTGAATCTTGGCCCAAATTTTCTCAAAATTGAGTTAAGTTGGAAGTCTAAGATGGGTTAAATTTAAGAAATAGCCAAATTGTGTTACATTAATAAATTTGGCTAAACCTTAAATAAGACAAATTAATATTAATTAATCAACGAGCTTCTTAATCTTAACAAAAAATAATTAATTTAATCGTAAACTTAGTGATTCAAAAATATAACCATGATTTAAACTAAACTAATTTAAAAGTCTACTTACTAAATTTAAAATATTTTTGAGATGGTTTTTGAATAATCATAAAATATACTAATTATATACATAATTATGTAAGATATATATATTATCTAAAAACTATAAGAAATGGCAAAAATTATTCAAAATAACGCAAACTTTATATTTTTCTTAAATTTAAAAACTAATTATTTTAAATTGTTTGAGAATTTAAGAAGCTCATGAATTATTCTTACTGGGGAGGGTCAAAATTGGGTGTCAACACCAATATCTGGAATAAAACCATTAAAATCTTTCCAGATTCCTGAACTAAGAGCATAAATCTCAATCCTAGGTTGTAGCAAGTATTGACCATCACCATGAGCATAGGCCATCCTCACACCTTGTAGTCTCTTGTTTTAATAGCAAAGCCAAACCCAAGGACAAACATGTGAGTCCCTAAGTTATCACAACCTAGAGGAGTCATTGGGAGGGTGAGGCATCTGGAAATGCTAGGATTCCAAAGTACCACGGGACTACTATGGTATAATAAATCATTTAACATACAGAGGACACCGTTGCATATACCAATGATCCTACAATAGAAATAATCTGGCAAATCGACATTAAATGGCAACCTTAATCGCATTACAGGGGTGTCAGAATTTGATACATCAACGAGTCGAATTTTTTCCTTCTTGAGACCTGTGCTGAAATACCTTTTGAATAAATGTGTAGGGGTTTTTAGGATGACCGATTGTTGTGTATGTAGCCATATGATGTCGGGGCTTGAAATTAGATCATTCCATGATTTTGGTAAACACCTTAATTGGAGGAGAGATTTGGGTTGGAGCTTTGAGAAGATTAGGACCATCATCTCTATTGGGAGATATTCCGACATTTTTCTTGGTTATGAAGTTGGGCGGGGTAGGGAGAGTCTGGAAAGAGAGACTGCTTGCTGGGTGTGGGCAAGTGTTTGAAGTATCAATAGTGAATAGAGATTCAATGCATTGATAAGAAGTCAGCGAAAGCACTATTTATATAGGGTAAATAGTGAAACAACAATTGGATTCTCGTCAAAAAAGGAAAATCCTTTAATAATTTGCTTAAGATCTCTCCTTGCATTTAGGTAACAAATTCTAAAGACTAACTTATGTACCAAAAACAATAATTGGATTCTCATCTAGAAAGGAAAATTCTTAAATAACTTGCTTAAGATCTATCCTCACATTTAGGTAACAAAATCTAAAGACTAACTTATGTACCAAAAACAACAATTGGAGGGAATTTTTTTTAATAACTTGTTTAAAATCTCTCCTCACATTTAGGTAACAAAATCTAAAGACTAAGAGCCCATTAAAGTTAGCTTAAAAGAAGTAGCTTTTAAATTATAAATAAAAAGTCAAACAGAAATGACCTTTAAGTTAAAAAATAAAAAGTAGAGGGAGACCTACTTTTGGTTTTGGACTTATTTAAAGTCATTTTTGACCTTACCAAACACTTCTTAACTTATTTGAAGTCATTTTTTATTTATTTATTTTAAGTTATTTTTTAATTTTTGTATTTGTCAAACAATTCTAGAAGTCAAAAACTGACTTAAAAGTAGGTTTGACCAACTTTTAAGTCAATCTAAACACCCTCTAACTTATGTACCAAAAACAACAATTGATTCTCATTTAGAAAGGAAAATTCTTTAATAACTTGCTTAAGATCTCTCCTCACATTTAGGTAACACAATCTTGAAAATTTATTTGAGATTAACAATAAAAAAAATTAGGGGAAAAGGGTAAATATACCCCTCAACTATGCAATTTTGAGCGGATATACCCCTTCGTTAAAAAAGTGAAGCATATATACCCTCGTTGTCTAACAAATGATGCATATTTGGCCTTTTCCTACTCAGATTGTTAAAAAATAATCCTAAAAACTGTTTGCTTAATTCCAAAAATGTCACGTAGTTTTCGGAAAGAGAAATTAAAAAAGAAAAAAAGGACAAATATAGTTAGCTCCGAACTTATCATCTTAGAGATCTATAACTTTAGTTGAGTATTCAAATCATAGCTACTAATTGGATTGCTACACGGAATCTCCTATTTCCTCAATCTCGCTCGCCTTTCTTTCTCTCTCCCTATCTCTATAACCCCCCCCCTCTTGTTCTTTGTATTTTGATTACCTTCCATCTATCTCTTTGTATTTTCTCGACTCTTCCTCTTAGTATTTTTGTCTCTCTTTGTATTTTGTATTCTCATCATTTCTCTCTCTTTATATATATATATATATATATATATATATATATATATATATATATATATATATATATATATATATAGAGAGGAGGTAATGCAATGATTGTTGTATTCATATGTGCATTTAGGTTATAATCTTCTCTCACACCTATCTATATTTTCTATGTCCACCTCTTTGTATTCCTATATTTTTTAGGTGTCTTGCGACTGTATTTGTTATATTCATAGTGCTTTTAAGTTAAACACCTAGTGTTTTTGTCTCCGATAGCATTTGAACCTGTGACCTCATGGTACTTAATTTCACTGACTACTAGATTTTATTTGTTTTCGACGTCTGAATCTAAATGCACATCTGAATGATTAATATGATGTCTCTTGATTTGAATACTGAATGATTAAGACTATTTGTTGTAAGCATTCCTCATTTGCCATAGCCCTTCTTTGGAGACAGCATCCTAAATGACTTTGGCTTGGGTATTCGCAACATTGATTTCTCCATCATTTCATTAGCTTAACCGTAACCTTACTCTGCTACCAAATTGTCACAGATTTCTACTAAGCACATGTGAGGCACTTGACAATTTGCTCACAATCTTGTTATGCCAAAGTTAGTCTAAACTCTAGGAATTGCTAAGAGAATGGAAGTGAGAACACAAGACGATTGCTAGGAAAAAATTTATTGTAGAGAACTTTGATTTTTTTGTTTTGAAAATATTGTATAGTTGTACATAGAGTATCCATTGTCATCAGAGGCGTATCTAGATGGGGTTCTGTGGGTTCACGTGAACCCATGCTCCCCTTTTTGGATCATATATAGTAGTGTTATATTTTTCAAAAGATAATTAAATATAGAGGTGTGAATCCCCGTTTAAAGTAGCATATAATGATACAATGATGATTGGGTGCACCTCTCTAAGCAAAGATATAAACTTATATCTATCTTATTTTTTGGTAACACTCCTCCAAGTGGTTACCGGTAACACTTTTGGCATTTTAATCATTTTATCTTTTGTGTTTTTGCTTTAATCTTTCAAAAATTTCAAGTGTGCTACATCAGGAATTTCTAACTAAAAATAGCACTGCTAAATTTTAATATAATTAAATCATGTGTTATTAAAATTTAAAACTAGGTGTATTATATATGTTGGACCTATAATTTAAAAATTTAACAGTTTTGTATTAAGAACTTAAAGGTCAAATCGATCTAATTTATATCTTAGATACATTTTTCGTAATAGTGCACATATCTTCTGAAATTCTGGATACGCCTCTGATTGCCATACGTATAAAAATACGGCTCCCATTACTAAAAACTTCAAAATGATACTAATAAAGAGTAGAAAATAGAGCAACCATCTCAACTAGAGATAAATACCAAAAAACATAACAATTTAAAAAAAAAAGCATAAGAGGGATTCAAGCACGATCAACCAACCACCACTAGTACATTCATGGGCAAAGTGACCATTCTCACCAGCAAGTCTTGTCGCTTTGCTAGGGAATGTAGCTAGAGTGAAGGCGGCGAAAGGTGGTAAATACTCCGATGGTGGTGGTCGTGGCAGTGGTTGCTACAAATGTGGTGAGATAGTTACTTTGCCGTGAATGCACCAGTGGTGGTCGTTGATCGTGGCTTGAATCCCTCCTATGTTTTAATCTTTTAAATTATGTTTTTCTTATTTATCTCTAGTTGAGATTGTTATTTATTTTATGTTCTTTTTAGGTATCATTCTGAAGCTTTTTGTTGTGCGTAGTAGTATTTCTGTTCATGTTGCAATAGATACTCTCAATATAACTATACATGTTCACAGCAAAAATCAAAGTTCTCTACAATACAATCTTTCCTAGCAATCCTCTTGTGTTCTCTAGCGATTCCCAAACTTTAGGCTAACTTGGTATAGCATGACCGTGAGCAAGTGTGGAGAATGTGAGCAAATTGTCAAGTGTCGCACGTGTGTTGTAGAAGACTAAGTGTGTGACATTAAGCTGTATTAAAGCTACCAGCTTACTAACTTATGTTATTCAGGAACTCAGCTGCTTGACTATTAGACAAACTAGTACAGGAAATTTTGCAGAGGTGGAATGGATGGAATCATGTGACGAGCAATTTCAACACTCAATTTCAATCAAGACATACAACTCGCGTACGAGTTTTGTTGTATACAATATGGTCAAAATATACAACTTGCATATGATTTGTATACAATTATGTTATTGGTATTTTGTATGCATCATATATGTAGGGTGTGTATCATTTTATATCCAGGCTCCAATGATATATTAGTCAGAAATATAACATATATATGCCATGTTAGACCTGATCTTAGACCTATTATATAACAAATAAAACTTATTTAATAATCAGAACATCATCTCTACATAAAAAAGAAACGGTTTGCGAAGATGCAGCTGAAGACCAAAGACGAAGTGAGCAACATAAATGATCCACTGCGTATACTGCTGAAAATATGACCTTTGCTTCTTATCATCCCAGAGAGAGCCCAGTTAGAATATGCCACCTAGCAAATAATAATAAAAATAATTAAAAAAAATTAAAATTTTAAGGGTAAAAATAGACCAAAAAAGTGGACTGAGGGGTAGGGATGTGCAAAATATCGAACTGAAAAACATATTATTGGGTTATTGAGTTTTTAATGGGTTTATTAAAAAAATTATTGGGTTATTGGTTCGGTATCGGTTTTTACTATACCCAATAACTCAATAAGACGATAATAATTTATTATTTTACCCTTTCTAATTAATATTAATAATTTAATATATAATTAGACACTATAATTATATCAAATTATTAGTACTCTACCAATTTCACACTGGACCTTTTTACTAGTTTTTACTGTTTACTCAAACTAAAGATTAAAGTAAGGGGTTGCAATTATAGTTATTTGATTTTAGTTTTAGTCTTGTTGGACTATATTATTTTTTTAGTTTGTAATTGTAGGTTATAGCATTTGCAAGTTTATAAAGGTCCATAATTTAACTAACATAAAATATTTCATACTATGTTTTGGTGGTAACATGTAATTATAGCCTTCGTACTATATTTTCTCTTATTGATGCAATTTCTCATTATCTTTTTTCACTATACCAAAGCATTTAGAGAAGTGAGAAGACATAAAATATTTATGGACATTTTTTTATTGGGTAAATCGAAAATCAAATCGAAAATGATCAAAAACTGATAAAGGATATCTTATTGGTTTGTTATTGGGTTATCATATTTAAAAATCAAAACTGATAAATCGAACGATAATACATAAAACTAAATCGAACCAACCAATACCCCACGCTGACGGATATTTTTAACCCAATAGGTGGATGAGGAGTATATTTGGACCTTTTCGAATAGTTTAAGTATATTTTTGACCATTTTCCGTATATCATATTTTGTCCGTCGAATACATATATCCAGATACATGTATCCGACAATTTGAATTAAAGAGATACATATTTTAGTAATTTTGAATTAAATATACTTAACCGATTTACTGAAATAAAGGAGTAATTAAGCTTAATTAATAACTAATACTGATTTGCAGATTCATGCATATCAATTCTAACAAATCTTTCTAAAATAACGAAATCCTAAAACCACAATAATTCTCTTATTGAAAAATTATCTTCTTGGCAACAATTTTTATTTTGTTTCTTGCGTTTGATAATTTTTAAAAAATGATTAATATCCCCATAAAGATCGATGAAATACTTCTCAAAGGATAATGTGACTTACCATGATCTTGTTGAAGGTATTTCCATGGAACTACAAATCGATTGGAGTCATAATGTTTGGGACTCAATTTTGAAAAATTACTTTAGCTTTTGACTTATTGCAGTTATCCAACCTTCTTTGCAAATCATGTTTCTATGGAAGGAGAATGTAACTCTAGACAAGATATGGATCTTATAGGGAAGATTGCTAGCTTCACATCTTATAGTTATGTACTAATGTAATTATGACAAGATATAGTGTGTGTTATGAAATTAGTCGTAATGTTTTAGAGATCAGATACATGGTGAAAGACAATTCGACTCCAATTAAAATTTGGAACGAAATGAGAATGAAGTTGTTTATGGAATAAAAAGACACAAATCTGATTTTGGATTGTATCCATTATGCGTAACAACTACAGAGAAAATTATTGGATGGTGAAATAGTTTTTGAGTCGGATACTCAATTGTTTGATTTCATTTTTTTCCTCTGTAATAAAAGATTTGAATAGTCTTAGATACATTTAGTTTAGGTATGGAAAGTTGTTTTTTTATATCTTATTTTTCTTTAGATACATGATGCAAACTATACATTGATGCATATAATACTTAGATACACTATTTATCATATTAGATACATGTATATGAAACATCTAGAATACATATAAAAACATACTTAGATACATGAAATAATCAAATCAAATACGTGTCACAATCGTATATAGATACATTAGAATCTGAGCGAAAAACAATAAAATCTTAATTTACCTCTTGAATAATGTTGAATGAATATTATCAAGAAGTAGTTCTGAATTTAGTACATGCAAACAGTGGATGTGATGTGAGAGAAAGTAAAATTTGAATTGTTAGTATTCCATTAGTTAAGAAATAATTATTCAAATATCATACTGATAAGATTTGTGTATTTGATTTAATTTTTCAAAATATATGATATAATTATTAAAAGTGGTATTATATGTAATTTTTAAAACTAAAGGTAGAAATATGTATATATGATACTAAAATATATCTTGTTAATTGATTTTTAATTTTAAATGAACTTGAAAAATCCTATCCCAACAACAAATTAGGTTGGGCCAACCCCATGGGCTAAGCCCATTTTGACGTCTCTACTCCTAATTTTACATGCCATAATTTGAACCCTATTTTACTTAAAATATGTATTTATATGAATAAAACCTACTTCTTCTCACTTTTTTTTTAAATGATAAGAAATAACCAGCCGCCATTCTTTAGGTGTGCATAGATGAAACCCTAGTTCCTAGCCGCACTGACATAGATAAAACCCTAACTACTATGCAGTAGTTTGCAAATGACATAGCGCTAATTTACACTAGATAAGCTCGATTCAGAAGGCAAATCTTTTGATTTCGATCTCTTCAATCAATCTAGTGCTCCTTCTTAATAGCAGACACCCATGCTTTGATTCGAAATCCCTAACCATCTGAGATATTCAATGTCTGGTTCGATAGGACCAGAAATAAATGACTTTTTTTTCCCTCCTCAAAATGGAATTTCGAACTTGATATCTCCGATCTGAAAATCCCAAACCCAAACTACCAAGCAGTCGAAGGTCAATTCTTTTCACCTTCTTCCACTTATGTTACTGATTTTGTATTTATGGAAGAGATTGTGATTTGTGGCGAAGAGGAAGATTGAACAGAAAAAAAATTGCGCTCTCCCAACTTATATATATATATCGGTACGCCTTAGCTTCTTCTGCTTTGATTCATTCTTCACATGTTTGATTCCTAAATAGATAAAAAGTCTTTTATTATTGTAATTTTGCTGCAATAACTTGATATAAAGATTTTGATTTCAAGAACACTTTTTTTTCAACTTTATGGCAATTCCAATATGACCCATTACTGTTTCTTTCTGCCAGCATCTGTGAGTTTCAGTGAATTTGATAAGTGGGGGAGATGTAAAATTAGTTTATCTATGGAATTGTCCTATTTTAGTTAAACAATAAATGAAGATCCCATGATGTATAGTGAAGTAGTAGATAAAAGGAAAATAATTTATTAAATGTTGTGTTAGTGTCCAAATAAAAAAGATGTTATCTTGTTTATAAGTCTCCCTTTCATAGAAAATAAGGAACTTTTCTGTTAAAAGCTTATGTAATTTACATACCGGAAATATCAGAAGTAAAATAACTTAGATGCCTGTAAAAAGTGTTTGGAGGTTAGAGGTGTTCCCTAACTTACTCTAGAGTGATTAAAGATATGTATGATGATGCTAAGACTTGGTTCTGGACTATGGGAGGTGACTCGGAATGTTTCCAGTACTCTTAGTCCGTCTTTATTTGCATTGGCTATGGATATACTTAAGCATCACATTCAAGGATTGGTGCCTTGTTGCATCTTATTTGCACGTGGTATAGTTCTGATTGACGAGACACGAGGGGGACTTAACACAATATTGGAGATTTAGAGACATACTTTTGAGTCAAAAGTTGAGCATGACAAAAATTGATTACTTGAAGTGCAAGTTGAATGACGTGTATTATGAAGGGGATGTGGACGTGAGACGCTTGACACACATGTTGTCCCTAGGAGAGGAAGTTTCAAGTACATGGGTTAGTGTTCCAAGGTAATGGGTAGATTGAGGAGGATGTCACTCATCGTATTGGGGCAGGGTGATGAAATGGAGGCTAATATCCGGTGTTCTATGTGATAAGAATAAACCACCTAAACATAAAAGTTGGCTCTACCGAGTGGCGAGTCTTCTATATGAGGCGAAATGTTGGCGACCGAGAATTTACGAGATGAGAGATGAGGATATTTGGTGAATGTATGGTGTACGAGAAGAGATAAAATTAGGAATAAAGATATTCGGGACAAGTTAGAAGTGGATCCGGTGCAGGATTAGATGTGAAAAGTGAGCCTAAGATGGTTTGGGCATGTGAGGAGGAGAGATGCAAATGTCACGATTAGGAGGTTTGATTGGTTGGTCATAGTAGCTTGAGGAGTAGTAGAGGTAGGCCTTAAAAGTATTTAGTGAGGTGATTAGACAATATATGAATCATCTCCAGTTCATCAAGAACATGACTCTTGATAGAATGGTGTGAAGGTCGAAGATTGGTTAGTTGGCAAGAGTTCTCGTTCACTTTAAGGGAGTATTAGTATTATTCGTTTCTTCCCTTATTTTTTTGATTTCTATCACTAGCTGTTGCTTCAATATCTTATTATCTTGTTTCTATTTATTGCTATTGCCTCCTTTTCATTGTTTGCTCAACCGTTTTTTTTTTTTTTTTTAAAACAACCTCTCTACCTTCTCAAAGGT